>OU015753.1:69170977-69204732 GCA_907169655.1 Acomys percivali | reverse complement strand
GAATCTCACCTTTGGTTGTCATTTGCTTGATGGCTAAGTATGTTAGACATTTCATGTGTTATGTCATTTGTATTTCTTTTGAGAGATGTTTGTGTGACTCATTTTTCTGAGTTAGGGTTCTCTCTCTCTCTCTCTCTCTCTCTCTCTCTCTCTCTCTCTCTCTCTGTGTATGTGTGTGCGTGCTTGTGTGTGTGTTTGTGTGTGTGTGTGTATTGCAATGTATGGATATGAAGCACCTGTCAAATGTACAGCTGACAAAGATTTTCTCCCTTTCTGTAGGCTCTCTCATTTCTTTTACAGTGCAGAAGCTTCTTAATTTTATGCAGTTCCATTTGTCTGTCCCCCGCCCCCCGAGCTATTGATAGTCTTTTCAGAAAGCCCTCACCTATGCCTATAGAATGATCTGACTTGATGGAGATACTGCCAGCATCTGTGTGGAGGGAGCTCTTGGTGGCACACCCGGCAGCAGGGATACCAGCCGCGCTTTCTCTTCTGTGCTTAGTACCTCCCAGTTGTCCTTGTGCAAGGGTGTATAGACTACACAGTGATTATTCTGACTTCAATACACATTATAGTATTGATAGTACTAAACAGTTCTATATGATCATTAGTGATGATAGTTTTATTGATTTTAAGATGATATATATATTTAAATACTGTGTGTGTGATATGCATGTATGGGCAAACATGTGCCATAGCATTTGTGTGTGGAGGTCAGAGGACAACTGTATAAAGTTGGGTCTCTCTTTCCTCCTTCCTGTAGGTTCCAGGGATTAAATTGAGGCTGCCAGGCTTGTATAGAAAGTGTTTGACTTGTTGAGTCATCTCACCTACCCTTATATTTAGTTTTATAAATAAAAACTTAATCACCCCAAGAAAAATTATGGCCCTAAAATAAGCACTTTTTGTTGTTGTTGTTTTTGTTTTTGTTTTTCCAGTTTGAGGCTTCACAATATTTCTGCTTTGTGAGACCAGCCTTTAGAATAAGCAGCTGTAGCGGTGCAGGAGGGGCTCGTAGGTATTTGGAAAGTTTTCCTGTAACAGGCTCTTCTGGAAGGGCCTTTGGGTGTCACCTACTGACATTTATTTGGTGATTTTTCTGAAACTAAAGCCTGCACTAAGCTGCTTTATGGTTCACTCAAACCTTAATCTTCACACGTCTCAGGAGTCTCGTCCTGGTGAAGGCTGTAGGCCACATCAGTGGTGGCACCCATTGTTTCTGGAATGTTCCCAGTCTTCTTGGTTCTGCTGTCTCCTCATTCCCTTTGTTGTGCTGACATCTTTCATGATCTCAACTCAGTCTTTCACTTTGAACTCATGTTTAGAATCGGCAGGTGTTTTCTATAAAGAGCCACACTCAGCTTCTGTTGGTTTATGCACCTTCACTTACCCTGTCTTGTCCACCAGTACCGTGGTCTTTTTCATTCTTTCAGCATTGTGTTCTCACCTACTCTTGGCTTCAGGAAGATATTTCTTAAAGCCCTCTGCTCTGTTCACCAATTTCTCCTCTTTAAAGATGTCTGTTATCTTTGGGCTCCTTTGCACAACTGTTCTCAATAAATTGACCCCACTCAGTACTTCCATAATTTTTAGCGTCTGAACCTATCCATGGTGAATATTTAGTGCTTTGTTCTTATTGACATGATGTGTTGATATTCTCTACTTGAACACCAGTATTTATGGGTTGCCCATATGTATCGCATTATGCTAATTTTAAACTTCCGTTATCTGGACATTTCATGAGGTTCTTGAACCTCAGGGTTTTTAACATGTTGCCCAGACAGACTAAGCAATGAAAAGTTGAAAATCTTGCTTGGTTTAAGGTTGGAAGTAAAATTGAAAGGTAACATATACTTCCGACTTTTCCTTAGCCACCACCACCCCTCCATCTCCTCTGTGCCCCTGTCCTCTTCCTCTTCCCTCTCCTCTTGCCTCCTCTCCTGTCCTCCTCCTCCATGCGCTGCTATGACCTCGCATTGAGATACTGAGGTTAGCCCAGCCTAACCTCAGACTGTGGACTCTTCTGCTCTAGCCTCCCAGGCGGTGGAGTGGCAGGCATGTGACGCCATGCCCGACTCATCCTGGCGTTCTTACACCATGGTTGAGTTTGCCTAGGATGCAGCTCCGCTCCCACAGCTAGTGCCCTTTCTTACATTGAGCTGGCTCAGGCCACCCTTTGGCTGTGAAGATTCTGGATGAAAAACCTGAGTAGCCAGTGCATCATTAGATTCTTCTATGTTCTACCTCAGGCAGAGTATAGGTATATCCTAGAGATAACTGGTGCTTGAGGTAGGTCTTGGGGTAAGATAGGAATATTGAATTCTATCCTCTTACATAACTAGTTGGTCGAAAATCTGCTGAGTAATTGGCAAGTACGTTAAAGCAGATTTCATTGTTAATTTGGAACAATGTTAGTGATGACAACAGTGAACAGTTTGTTAGTTGACTCGGTGGCTGTCAGCTCCTGATGAAGTAAGTGCTCCTGTCTTTCAGTCGTGTGTAATGGGCTCTCCTGATTTCAGCTTGATGCCCATCCTCTGTGTTGAGAATAATGACCCCATCCTCACTTTAAGTATATTTAGTCATTGAATCATCATGAACAGTTTACTAACATAACAGATGACAAAAATAAAGGTGACATTTATTAAATACTTTGAATTCATGTTCATTTAATTGAATGGTAGTATATTTAATAGTGAAGATGATTCTAAGCTTCTAAATTTTTGTTTGTGAATTGCTGTGATATTTTTTTTTCTCTCCCTTCTTCCTTGTTCTGACCTTGCTTTAGATTTGATGCATTCTTTTTTTTTTTTTTTTTTTGTGGAGAGATACTGGGGCACTAGTCATAGAACATGAACTCAGTGCCAGCATTAAAGCATATCCTTGGCATTTGCTCAACACTGCTGCTCTTTTGTTCCCCTCCTAAGGGACCTGGGCATTTTACTTGGGAAAGTAGCCCATTGTTTTAGAGCCAGCAAGGTGCAGGTGCCTTTAGATTTGCATGCAGCTATGCACGTATAGAGTTTGCAGATGTACCTCACTGTAATTTAAATCTCCAATGTTAAACAGTGGTGTACATTAATTTCCTGTATAAAGCCTGCCTGCTATTTTTGTCTCTCCGTTTGAAAGCACCTTTCAAATACACAATTTGCAGTAAGTGCCAAGTTTGCTACAAAAAAAAAAAAAAAAAAAAAAAAAAAGTATGGCATCGAGGTGGTTCATGGGCTCTTAATTGCCATTAGAATTACACTTAACTTTACTCATTCATGTCTCCCTGCCCCCCTCCCCCTTCTGCTATGGAGGAATGTTCTAGATAAACCTGTCACATGCTGGGCAAGTGCTCTGTCACTGAGTTAGTTATGTCTTCAGCTCCTTTTCACTTTATATTTTTGAGAACAGGTCTCACTAAGTCACATGGGCTGGCCTGAGCTTGCTGTAGCCCAGCCAGCCCGTTCGTGAACTGGGATCCTCTAGAGTGGCTGAGATTACAGGTCTGAGCCAGCAGACCTGCTGTATCTTTTTTCTTACATAATAATAGCAATCCTGTTATGACACTAGGAACTAGTACGGTTTTAATGTTGCATTTTACTTTTATTTTATTCGTAGTTTAGAAGCCAGGAATAAAAGAAAGTAAGTACTTTTTATATGCATGTAAAGCTCAACCAATTAAAACATATTGTACCTAATGTATATACCCTCACTACAGGTCTCAGGGTTGTTTCTCTGAAGCAAAGTCAGAGACACACATTGCTTTCTACCAGACTGGTGGTTCCACACAGGCATCTCCTGGCTCAGTGCCTTTTCAGCCTTCATTCCTCGTCCTTCTTTCATTGTGCTCCCACTGCTATCCCCCCCTGCACCTCCCCCACCCCTTAAAATTCCCACTTTCCAATTTAAGATGTTTCCAAAGGCTTTTAGGATTGGCTGTGTTGTAAGAAGATGTTTTTTCTTTTGCTTTAAAATTCTGTAGTTTTCAGAACACATCTAGGCATAGACTCTTGACAGTCACTACTATTTGGTCTCCTTGGCCTCTGATGGCGTCTTCTGTGATGGAAAATTCCCAACTACTAACTTGTTAGCTACTTCTCTTCTGCCTTCCTTCCACTTTCTCCATAAGATTTGGAGAGAACTGGGTAAAACCTCCCATCCAGTGTGAAGCTGCCTGCACAGAAGGAAAGTGACCTCAGGGTATTTATGCCGACGCTTGTCAATGTATCCTCAATATTTCTGATCTTCTGTTTTATATTTTTAATCCTGAGCTCTAACTAATACTGTGATTGAATTCTTCCTGTTTCCCAGGTACTGATCATCTTTCGAGTGTGTGCACTTGGGTGTCTGCCTATTTATGAGTATGACACAACGTTTCAATGGCCTCATCTTTCTTGACTAGCATCTCTGCTTCCTTCGGGTTGTTATAGCCATCTGTTTGTTTGAATTTGGGCCTGCGAGTTTGGGTGGCATGGTGGTTTCTTGTTCTCTCTATGATCTGTTTCTTGAGAGTTTCAGATGCTCAGCCTCTTGTTTCTGCTTAGGAGACTTTGTCTTAGATGTGGCCTTGACTGTTCTCTCAGTGTCACTTTTCTTGTATGTTGCAGCATTCTAGTTGATAGATTCTCTCTGAATGCAAGATTTTGTATGTGTGTGTGTATGTATGTATGTGTGAGTGTGTATGTGTGTGTGCATCTGTGTGTACATGTATGTGTGTGTCTATGTGTGTGCATCTCAGTGTGTGCATGTATGCATGTGTGTGTGCATGTGTCTGTGTGTGTATATGTATGCATGTATGAGTGTGTATCTATCTGTGTGTGTGCATGTATGCGTGTGTGTCTATATGTATGCATGTGTGAGTATTTGTGTGTGTATCTATGTGTGTGTGTGCGCGTGCGGGTGTGTGTGTGCGCACGCGTGCACTCGTGAATAGACCGGAGGTTGATGTTCAGTGTCTTCATCACTCTCTACCTTATCTTTTGAGGCAGGATCTCTCACTGAGACCCCCTCTGATTGACAAGACTGTCTGGTCTGTAAGCTCCAGGGATCTTTCTGTCTCTGCCTTCCCAGTGCTTGGGTTACATGTGTGTGCCACTGTGCTCAGCTTCAGTGTGAATGCTGAGGATCTGAATTCAGATCCTGATGTTTGTGTGACAAATACATTGCTCATTGAGCCATCTCCCCAGTGCCAGATGGATCGTTTGTATTTGTTTGTCTGCTTCGCTTCTCCTTCACATTTCTTTCTTTCCTCCTCCTCCTCCTCCTTCTTGTTCTTGTTCTTTTTCTTCTTCTTTGAAGTTTCATTTTACTTTTTAACTTACATAAGAATTCCCAGCAACCACATGGTGGCTCACAACCATCTATAATATGATCTGATGCCCTCTTCTGGCCTGTGGGTATACATGCAGGCAGAGCACTGTATATGTAATAAATAAATTACTAAAAAAAAAAAAAGAACTATGCCTATTTATGGCATACAATGTGATGTTTTGATAAGCATGGTCAAATCACGGTGACTAGTATACCCGTTGCCTTGACTAATTTATCCTTTCTTGTGGATTCTGCTAGTTTTGGGCCCAGGCTTGCTTCTCAGGCATGGGTGGCTATAAATAAGCCCTGGCCTGAGGACAGTGACCATAGTTGCTCCACAGCTGTGAAGCTTGAGCCAGTCGTGGCTTTAGACCCAGGGATTTTAGCCTTTGTGTCCTTGAGAACAGAACAGCTGGCCACTGCTGCTTGTCTCCTGCTCTGTAGTCAGTGGCCTACCACTGAGGCTGGGTTTGTTTCCAGGTCACAAGGATGTTGATCTTGCTTTGAGTCCTGTAGCAGTTTTCATTTCTTCCTTACATTTTACAGATATTTAGTACTTGCCCATGGAGGGGGTTTGGAGCACAGCTTGCTGTCTGCAGCCCGTTTTAGGGCCTTTTGGAAGTTTAAAAGCTCATTGCCCTCTGCTTGTGAGCGTTACTCTCCCGATCCTGTCAGGGAGCTCCTCACGTCCTTGAGCATCTCATACTCCACCTCTGTGCCATTCCTTACACGTGCTGTGTTCCCACCCCACTCTCCCTTCCTCCTCCCCTCTGCCTCTCACACTCTCTGCGCAGATCTCATTGGCCACACTTGACAATGGCAATCACAGCCTTTTCAGAAGTCACCCTATTTCGCTCCTTTAGCCTAGATCACTCCTCTCCTATATACAGAGTCACAAATGTCATGGATGTGTGAGGGGTCCCTGGATTCCTACAGAGCTGATTGGTAAACCTGAAGTAAGACAGACATGTCAGGTAGAAAAAATAACATCTAACCTTTGGATATCTCATGATATCTAGATTTTCCCTATTTATTATATATTTTCATATTTTTAAATATTGACATTGTTTTCTTTCAAACTTTTGAAATTCTCACTCCCCATTCCCCAACTCTCTTTCTGTGTAAAGACCTATTTTTTATGGCGTCCCCTTCTCATATACAGAAAGCACTCACGTGGGATGTGTATCCTTACACAGATAGCACATGACTTAGGAAGTCTTGCAGTCTGACACAGCTGCCTCCAGGTCCCATCAGTACTTTCAGCGCGTCCTTCCGTTCTCCCCTCAGCTGTGAGAATCGGTCTGTATGATAGCCCCTCTGTGCTGACTCCCTGTCACAAGCATCTCTTGCCTTTAATTCCCCATGTCTGGTTGACTGTATTCGTTTCTGAGGCAGGACTCATCGAGTTGTTTTCTTTCAGTATTATTCAGGGGCTCTGCTCTGTCTTCAGCTCCGAGTCTTGATCTCTTGGCTTAACATTCAAGGCTCTTCCCGTGCCTTGTGGCTTGCTTCCTTTTCAGCGGCTGCTTCAGCCTGAAGCTGAGCACATGGCATTCACACTGTGGTTTTTTTTCTCCCTTTTTCTGCTTGGTTTTATATTTCCTGGCCTGTTGAAACCAGGTCTCTTGATGACACGTCTGTGACCGATCTGAGTAGAAAGGCTTTTACTTCTCAACTCTCATACAACTGCTCACACACCTGTCACTTACACAGTCACGTATCCAAGACTTTCTCTCTCATCTGCTGGCCTTTAAGCTGCTTAGAGCATCTTTGTTTGCCAAAACTCTACAGATTAAGGAATGCCTAATAAGTCGTATTGAATTAGAAGTTGGATATCTGTGCTCGTGCTAAGCAAAGGAGCCTAGGAGCCCATATGCCCTGTTAGACTTTCTAGACTGTGAAGCACTACTCAAAAGAAAAACCAGGTTTTTAGTTTTAACATTAGTATACAATAATCTGGAAGTTGTCAGGTTTTTTTTGAAGGATTGTGGCTTTACTAAAATAGAAAATAAATTTAAAACGAGCTTGCATCAATATAATTTTGTTCAGATGAACTGAAAACACCCAAGTAACGGTTGACAGAGTCAAGCAAGGTGTCAACAATCTGTCATCTAACAATTGAACTCTTTGTGATTGCTGAAAAGCCTATATTAAATTCCCCCAGAAAAAAAAGACTCTATTAAAAGCCATGTAGGAAGGTAAAAGAATATTTTACATCATGTTTTAATTAACCAGAATTGTCTTGTTACATCTTGGGGCCCTTGGAATACATCAAAGATACAGGGAAAGTGTGTATACCTTTTTCTTTTTCTTTTCTTTTTTTGGTTTTTGAGACAGGGTTTCTCTATGTAGCCTTGGCTATTTTGGACTTGCTTTGTAGAACAGGCTGGCCTTGAACTCACAGACATCGACCTGACTCTGCGTTCCTTAGTGCTGGGATCGCATGCGTTCGCCACCATGCCTGGCTTGTATATACCCTTTTCAAAGCTGACTTTATTACTGCCCTTCAGGCTTTTTGTGTTGACCATAAAGTCATCTCCATTGGTGTTTCATCTACCATCCCTGAAAATTTTACATTATGTCACTAGAAGCAAACTTTTTAAATTGTCCAGAAACCTTATTTGTGGAAATATGTATTAGTGTGCATAGTTTGTAAATGGTAAAGTAAAGTAAATAGTAAAGCATAGCCTCAAGCTATTATAGAGACATGAAAAGGATATAAGGGAAGAACATAAAGGGAGTTGTGGATTGAAATTACCCAGAGTTCACTTGTTCCTCAATGGTTTTGATGCAAGAGTATAAATAAAACCTCATATATTATCAAATATATACTTTTCTTAATTACCTAAAACATTAAAATAAACTTTTTTTCCTTTGGTGCATTTTGCCTCTATAGTAAGAATTCACACTAGGGTAACAAGAAGATGATGTGTTTCTTTCTTAAGAGGTTTGGGGAAATAATGAAATATAATAGAAATTCAGTGTGGCCAAAGGCCACGCAGAAACTGTTCTCTCTGACTTCCCAGGGCACTAACCCAGGAGCTGCTATAGAAGTTATTTGGACAGACAGCGTCTGTACCCATCTGCTGTCATGATGCTACTCTCTGCCAGCCTTTCTTATTTGTTGTTTTTGCATTCACTAACCGTCTGTATTGTATGCATAGCTATAATTATGAGACTTTTTTTTCTGCTGTGATTAAGAAGCTGGGCTGTTTAAGAAAGAAACACCTCCAGAGAAGCTAAAGTTTTAACGTTAAGACATACATCTGCCAAAACAGATTAGGAGTGAGTTTCCAGAACAGAACAAGCCGTCTTGATCCCCTTACCTAACACTTTGTTTTATGTCAAACTTCCCTGCTTTCAGGGAACGACGCTTCTTGATGGGAGCTTGTTTTGTTTTGTTTTTTCTTTTCTTTTTCTTTTTTTTTTCTTTTTTTGACATAAAACATTTTGAGGCTGAAAATGTTGGGCAATCAACTTCACCTGTGCTTCCCAGGTCAAATATTGCGACATTATTTTCTTGTATCCATACTATAATAATGCCATACAGTCCTAATAGACCTGATTTAGTCTGAGAGCCCCGTGGGAACCCACTGACCAAATGGGCTTGAGATGAAATATCTTGGTTATGTAAGCCCTTGTGAACATAAAATGCTCTTTACACCTCAGGTCTCATGACTGTGCCCCTTATCTATGTCGGTGTCTCTATTTATTTGTTTTACTGCCATTGACATTAACACCTGACGCTGAGGTTAGAGGCATGCACCACCACATCTGGCCATGTACGTGTTCTTATATTGAATTTTTAAAAATTCCTTTCTGATGAAAAATAATTTTAAAATGTACAATCTCCTTTAATGTAGCACACATAATACCTATTTTGTAATTTATATATCCTTTTTCTTGTCAAGGTGAAAGAGCCTGTTAGATGGAGTAAGTCATGATTACAGGACAGATATTTGAAGTTCCTTTGACGAACTAGGCTGATGTTTGTGCTTAGAGCCGGGCTCCTAGGCTTCAGACTCCATCATTTCCTGCCTGAGTAATCTGGGGCAAATAACTTCACTGCTATGTGCTGCAATTTCCTCGTCTGTGAAATGGGTGGTATAAAGAATTTAATGAGTAAATACAAAAGAGATGACTAAACTGTGTCTAATATATAGAAAAATACTCAGTAAATTTCTCAGAATAGATGAACATATAACAGTTGGAAGAAACTCTGCACAGTTGATGTCTTTGGAAGAAACTCTGCACAGTTGATGTCTGTGCAAGAAACCGGAAGACATGCTTTGTTATGTGCGCATTCCATGAACCGAGCAGCTACAGGGGCTTAGCCATCCTTTGTCTGTGCTGAGAGGCCACGTGCAGCTTACTGATGCTTCCCTTTAAGGTCTTTGTGGCTGAGCCCATGTGGCCCCGAAAGCCCCTGGCCCTGACCCCATTGCGCGGCACACAGTGCTCTGGAATCCATTGTCTCTGTCGCCCTTTATTGTCCCTCCTCAGATAAAAGGCCTTGCAAGTGTTTAGTTGTGAGGTCTCGAAGTCAGCAGATCTTGTAGACTTTGGTGCTTCCCTTCCCCTTCAGTCTTTTTCATTAAAGGGTTTTATTTTTAGATTGAGAATAAAAGGAAGTTAGTTTCTTACAAAATACTGAAGTCGCAATACTTTGCTAACTCCATTTTAAATGATATTTTATTATTTTTCTCTTTCCTTGTACTCTCCAAAGAAGTCGTGGAGTACGATTTGTTCCAGGAATCTTAATATTGCATTTCCACCTCGCACTGCCTAGTTTATCTATAATTGTTCACCAAACGAGTGAATTGGCAGGACAAAAGGCTCTGCTTTGGCCAAATTTGTTTGTAAAGATCTGTGGAGCCGTTTCAGGATTGTAAGAGAGCAAATTGTGTCTGGAAAACACAAAGCAGGTGGAATTGCGGTGAACTCTATTTGAAGCTGGACTGAATCTCAGGGCTTGTGGGCGTGGCTATGAAAAAGGAGACCAAGGGACGCATACTCCATGTGCGTAAGGGAGACCTCAAGGTGTTCTGAAGTAATGTCTGTTTTCCAGATCAGGGAGTGTGGAGAGTTAGGAAATGAAAAGTACAAATACACACGCGTGAGTGCGCGTGCGCACACACCCCCCCCCACGTGCGCGCGCGCGTACACACACACACACACACACACACACACACACACACACACACACACACACACGAACACAAAGTTTACAAGATACATTGATGTCTGTGTAAGAATCCTTGAAGAAAGTTTCAATCAATTGACTACTGTTTGCTGCATCCTGCACTGGTTGGGTAATGATGAAGCCCCGAGGCCCTAAGAGGTGCTTGCAAACTCAGCTTTGTTGCTATAAATGTCTAAGCTGTTTAAAGGGTTTCTAACGTCTGTTGGGGAGAGCATTTGCAACTTCTCTAGCTGGAGCAAAAGCACGAGTTGAACATTCCAGAAGGCAGAGCGTGTGTAACACACAGGTGTGCTGTCCTTGCTGGCAGGGAGACACTTCACTAAGCTGTGCCTCTGACTCATTTCAGATGTCAGGAGGACCTGGGGAAAAGCAGCTAGGGCAAGTGATGACTAGTACTAACACTGCTGTTCTTTTTTTTTTTTTTTTTTTACATTTTATTTTATTAATTTATTCATATTACATCTCAATGGTTATCCCATCCCTTGTATCCTCCCATTCCTCCCTCCCTCCCATTTTCCCCTTACTCCCCTCCCCTATGACTGTGACTGAGGGGGACTTCCTCCCCCTGTATATGCTCATAGGGTATCAAGTCTCTTCTTGGTAGCCTGCTATCCTTCCTCTGAGTGCCACCAGGTCTCCCTATCCAGGGTATGTGGTCAAATATGGGGCACCAGAGTTCGTGTGAAAGTCAGACCCCACTCTTCACTCAACTGGGGACAATGTCCTGTCCATTGGCTAGATCTGGGTGTTCTTCAAGCTGAAAACACGAGGGCTTGATAGCATCAGCCCATCGCACAGGACAGCCCCTCAGTGGGATTGCTTTATTATGCTGCTTAGTTCTTATCATCTTGCTTCTCTTTTGAAGCCTAACTATAAACCACACCACAAATCAAGGAAGTTCACTTGCAAAAACTCTTTCGCCTTTTCTTAGAGTTCCTGACATTGGACCTCGCTTAGCCCAGAGAACCACCCTTCTTTCTCTTCCTTCTGTCCTTTGCTGGTGGTACACAATGTTAATTTTATTCTGTGGACACTGCTATCTATCTAAGTAAATACCTCTACCATTTTAATTTTTTTCAAGACAGGGGTTCTCTGTATATCCTTGGCTATCCTGGGCTCACTCTGTAGACCAGGCTGGTTTCAAACTTACAGAGATCCACCTGCCTCTGCTTTGTGAGTGCTAGGATTACAGGTGTGCACCACTGGGCCCGGCAAATAGCTCAAACTTTATTTCATGTGTTATGACAACGGGTTCTTCCTTTTGAGAATAAAGATTGTAATTGCCAACTTTGATTAAAAAATACTTAGTAAATGGCTGTTGATAGGGTATACAGTTTCCTGGGACTTTGAAGCTGACCTTTTTTTTTTTTTTTTAAAGATTTATTATGTATACAATGTTGTGTCTGCATGTACAAATGCATGTCAGAAGTGGGCACCAGTACTCATTAGAGATGCTGTGAGCCACCATGTGGTTGCTGGGAATTGAACTCAGGCCCTCTAGAAGAGTAGCCAGTGCTATTAACTTCTGAGTCATCTCTCCAGCCCTGACCTGTTAGTTTTATGTTTTTATAAATTCTTTGGAAACTGTGTGTGTGTTTGTGTGTGTGTGTGTGTGTGTGTGTGTGTGTGTGTGTGTGTGTGAGAGAGAGAGAGAGAGAGAGAGAGAGAGAGAGAGACAGAGAGAGACAGAGAGACAGAGAGAGGGACAGAGAGAGAGAGAGACAGACAGACAGACAGACAGAGAGACAGAGAGAGGGACAGAGAGAGAGACAGACAGACAGACAGACAGACAGACAGACTAATAGCTACATCATCACCAAAATGGACCAGTTATGAAATTAGTAATTTCTATTCATAAAATACATCATGTTAGCGAAATGCTGCAGATTGGTTTGAAAACGTATTGAGTGAGAAAAGGAGGCATCTTGTGGAGAGCCATGTAGTCATTGTTGACCCAGGCATTTGGTGAGAGGAACTGTGCCAAGGATCTTTGATGCTTAGAACCGATCTGTCTCCTGGGTCACCACTATGTGCTTCCCCAAAGCCGCTTTGGTGAGCTTTCTGCTGCCTCTGCCCCTTTCCTGGCGTGTGTCTGCTATCCTGGCGTTCTGACGCACATCCCTCATGCTCCGCTCACACCATAGTGTCCGTCTCGACGTGGAAGGGTCTGGGTGGTCCTTCATGCTTACCTGCTGTCCCATTGTTGTAAGACTCTTGTGCTGTCTGCAGCTTTGGGCCCTCAGATCAGATTCCAAGGCTCAGGTGCTCTGTGTTTCCTTAGCAGAAAGGACTTATAAGGTATTGATTAAACTCCAGCGTTCTTAAGGACTGTATTTAAGTGGTTGCTAACTCTGTTTGAGAAGCATTAGCATGCCACTTATGTGTATTAAGTGAAACAGAAATCATAGTTTGTTCTAACAGTTCTCAATTATAACTATCACTTAATGTTTTTGAGTAATAAACAATATTACTACACTAGGGCTCAAAATCAAATTGATGCTACATTTTTGCTTTCAATTATTACTTGACTAGAGTCATTCTTAACCATTATTAAACCTTTTAAAATATTAAGTTTTCTAATAGTCACTTTACCCAACCGAATGTCTTGCTTTCTTAGTAAAAGCTCACTTCCCCTTATCATTTGCTTTCTTAGTTTATTTCATGTGCCTTTTCTATAATAGACCTGAGTAGCCCTGTGTTGAAGGAGGGCGCTGTACGACATTTTGGATGCTTTAATGTGTGATGAAATTTAACCTGAGCTTATGTCTCTCCCTACACAGTCCCTTCAGTCTGAATATGTTCATTACTAAGCCTTGCTGCTCCAGTGAAGGCGGCTCCATTCTTAGACATCTGGATGTGCAATGTGGACGAAAACAGCTGCTTGCCTGGAGGATATCCACCTTCTTACCTTAAATTATAGAGAGTGTTAACATAGCACCACTGAGAGACTTGAGACCAGAGCACTGGCTGATGACTACTATAAATGCACTGTGATGATGTTTATGGCGGTGTCCATACTTGTAAAGACAGTTTTAATGTTAAATTTGGTATTTTGGAAGCTTATTTTTAATGTATTTCAGTAATGTATTTGTTACTGCATTTACTTGTACAGTGTTACATTATATATGTATCATGAACTTTATAAAAGACTATTTTGGTAATTTTATAAATATATAAAATTATGTAAAAGCTAGACTATATTTTGATTTAGATTTTTCTTGCTGTTTGCTACCAAAAATTTGTATTTTAAATTTGTTTAGCTTTAGTATGGCTTTCTCTACAGTGAGGAAATAATTCCTCCTTATGAAGTGACAGTGAGGGAGCCCGGCATTAGGAAGTGATTTTAATGCTCCCCACATGAGCTCAGTAGATCGGGCGTTCTCTGCTGAAGTGAGTGTGATTTGGGTCCGTCCAATTTTATCTCTACCAAGAGTGAGGTTGTTTAATAGGGTTTCTTTAGGAAAAAAACCCTTTTCCCTTTGTTTTTATTCTTGAACCTTTTAAGTAGGAGGCTTAAAAAACACACTTTAGCATTTCCTTAAGACCAGAATTCGCTGGGCATTTCTTCTGAAATCATAACTTTTTCCTTTTTGAAATGACAGAACATTCCAAATGCTTTTATTTTTCTCTCTCTCACGAGTGCTTTAAGAAAAAAAATGCCTTACACTATTTATTTTGCTTATATACCTTTGTGTAAATATGCAAAGGAGGGATATAGATTTTAAGACCTATGTCTACGGTTTGAAAGAACACCCTCAGTAACTGTACAACAAGGCCGTTAAAGACCAAAATGCACATCAAAAGAGTTAATAACTCAAACGCCCTGTTCTCGGTACGAGGTGGTCATTGCCCTGTAAGTACGCGTGGTCTGATGCCACTTTTAAAACAATGAAGGAATAAACTGAAGAGAATGCTGCTAGGTGGGTAGATCTGTACACTAACAGATGTTTTAATGGAAACACATTCCCCTCATGTGCTCAGGGGTCTGTCTAGAACCAAATGAGAAAGAAAAGAACCCGCCAAGGGTACACTCTGCCCTTCCATGTAAGTGTGACTCTATATGTAAGTTTCCAGAAGCCTATTGACTTCTTGTCTGATATAGAGATTTTAAATATTGATTCTCTTCCAGGATGCTTGAGAGCAGGCAAGGGCTAGTTAAACAGATTTATACAAAGAGCTTTACTCTGACTGTTGAATTATTTATGATGTTTATGAGGAGAGGGTATCTTCAGACTGTTACATATGCTTTGGCAAGACACCTTGCTTATGTTTTACACTTTTCAAGTGACATTGAAATGAATGCTTGACTCAGGCTTGTTAGCACAATTTCCCAGAGCTACAGCACCAAATAATTGCACTCACCTGATGCAAAGTTGATTTATATGCTCGAAGAATCAAACCATAAAGAGGAATTAAATTCTATATCTTTCCAAAGTTGAAAAAGTAGACTATTTAATTATGAGTTATTATGTTTAAATGTTGGTTCATTGTATAGGGAGGGAATACTATTTCTTTCAAATTATCATTGAAAAGTAATCAAGGTGACATTTGAGATGTGGGGGAAGAGAACCATATTATCATTTTTAGTTGTTCTATGACACTAGTGAGTGCAGCTACTAAAGTGACTGTAAAGTTGACTACTGTACATTTTCCAGTTATGTGTGTATATATGCCATGTGTATTTACATGTGTATGTCTTAAGCTTATTTATACACATGTACATACATAAGGCACACCAAGAAGGGGATGTATATATAGAGATTATATAGCAGAGAGATTCTCCACTTATAATAAAAATTGTTTGCCATGTATTTTGTTATGAATAGTTTATCTTTCAGAAAATATTTTGTTCTATTTTGAAGTGTAGAAGAATACACTGCTAATAAATAAAAGTTTTATGGAATTTACTCCTGGATACTCATCATTTGGATTTTGAGTTGTTAGTGTACAAAAGCCTCTTTGTAATTTTATTCTTGACTCCATTTGGTTGGCTCCCTTCAGCTTCCCCAGCTCAGAATTCTCAATTTTCAGTTCCTCTTGTATTGATATTCCTGTGTTGCTCGTTGCTCATGAGGCCACACGCTCAGAGCAACCTTGCGCTTCGACTTTCACAAACATCAGAGAATACTAGATTCCTCGTCTCCCTCTTTGTAGCTCTGGTTTTCCTTTCTGTTAGTAAAACACTGCTAAGGACCCAAAGCTGTGGGGCCTGCTATGTCATTTGCAACTATTAACGATGCTTGTGCTGCATGCTGGGCACCAGCCAGTTCTTTTTGGTGAAGAATGACCATTCTCCTTAAAGGAAAAATTACAGAACTGAATCAGATGAGCTATTATGACAGCCTTGTCCTGCCCTTGTCCAGAAAGCACAGGGAAGCACTTTCCTGTGGATGGCAAGGGGTTTTTTATCTGGAGGTTTCCTCCTCTTCCTAGTGCTGGAGATCGAACCTCAGATTTCATTCTAGCCAAACTCTTTACCCTGTGATGCAACCCCAGCTTATTTCTAGAGTTGGAAATTTACAGCTAGCTCATTCTCACTCAAGGGATTAAAACAGATAAGGTCAAAGGTTATCAGGGTATGGCCTCTTAGAGACTTTTAAAAAAATGAATTCATGGACCTGTTTTAAAGAACAGAAGAATTCTTTTGTACAGATTGAACTTCTGTGGAAAAAGAAGTTAAAATGAATGGAATTAGCTAACCTCAACACACTCTTCACCAATTGGTCATTGCATTTATGTGGCACTGCTACATACAAAACAATTCATTAGTCTTAAAGCACATGTGGAAAAACTGGTTAGTAATGTTTTTTGTCCATGACACAAATACAGGAGAAATATGAATTGACCAACATCAGATACATGATATATTCTTAAAACTGTTCTTATGTGATACTTTCCTTGGTCGAATGCTTAGCCATGTATAGGTGAAACATTTCTCTGAGTTGGTGTGCCAGTCCAACAGTCCTCTCAGGTGTTTCATGTCTTGAAAGGACAGTCACTTGGCAGAGATGAGGGCACTCCAAGAGCCTTGTAGTCTTCTTCCCGACGTATAGTAGAGCAAGAATTTGGTCACTGTGTGCCTTCTGAGAAGATTACATAGTAATTGCAATTACAGAGTACATGATTTCCTAAGATTTAACTATTTACAAAGGAATTGAATAGAGGGGCTGGCAACCACGACATACAAAGGAAAGTGGAAAGTAATGTATTAAGCTATTTTGAACCGAATGGAAATGTTACTATATTCCCACCTGGTTTCTCCTCTATGGATTGAATTAGGATAATCAGATCAAGAAGGAGAAAAATAGCTTTTCTAGAGAATTTTAAACTTTTTCCTTTCAGTAAGAAGAAAGCAGAATGCCATTTAATGCAAAATATATATATCTCAGGAGGGTGCAATTCGTCTAAATGGACATTTTCACACTCATGCCTTGTTTTAACTTATGTATCACTAACATGAGTGAAATCACCGTTTGCTATTTCTTTTTGCGTTTTAAGAAAGTTGACCAAAACCTGTTGAGCAGTTTGACTGCAAGGTAGGATGGGAGTGAGGCCTATTAGGGACTGTAACAGTGGCTACAAACACCCAAATAGGTACAACCTTAGATGACTGCAGCTTTAGCATTTATGTTGAAACTCCGGAACCGGGAGCATGGAGATTGTCCACCAAGTATGTCTTCTTCACCTGTGACTCCTCAATGGAGAAAACAGCCGTGAACTACAGGGGACAAAATTGGGGCTAGATACCAGTTTCAGAAGCCGCTGATGCTAGTAGTTAATGAGCTATGACAAGGTATCTGCCACCCTTTCCTAGTCTGGACAATTTAAAAAAATTCCCTTTTATTAAAAATAGTTTTTCTCATATAATACATCCTTTTAAAATTTACATTTACTTTAAAAAATGTATTTACTTTACATCCCAATTTGTAGACCCCCTCATCTCCCAGTCCCACTTTCCTTTCCTCATTCCCCTCCCCCCACTCCCCTACCATAGTACTCAGAGAGGGGGAGCCCTTCTCCCCTGCCAACTGACTCCAGCCTATCAAGTCTCATCAGAACTGCCTACAGCCTCTTCTTCTGTGGCCTGCTAAAGTACCCCACCAGGGGGAAGGGATCAGCATGCAGGCAGAGACAGCCCCTGCTCCCAATATTAGGGGACCCATATGGAGACTGAGCTGCCTATCAGCACATCTGACTGAGGGGCCTAGGTCCTCTCCAAGCATGGTCCTTGGTTGGTGCATCAGTCTCTGTTGGCCAGCCTGGGCCCAGATTTGTTCGCTCCGTTGGTCTTCCTGTGGAGCTCCTGCCCAAACACACCTTTAGTCCACTTCAAGACTCTTACTGAGACTTACTATGCTCAAAACTGTAAGATTTTTTTCTCAAGTTAGATTATCAATTTTAACATCCACAGGCCCCCAAAAATTATTGAATAAAAAAATTGAAAAAAAAAAAAACCTCAAAACCAGAGACCATGACTCACTCACTCACTCACTCTATCTATCTATCTATCTATCTATCTATCTATCTATCTATCTATCTCTCTATCATCTATCTACCTACCTATCTATTATCTATCTGTCATCTATCTTTTGATCACCTATCATTTGTCATCTCTTCATCTGTTTTATCACCTACTTTGCCTCTAAAAGATATACTGTAATTTTAAGGAAAGTCAGACCTTCTCCTCTACAACTGACCCCAGCCTACCAAGTCTCATCAGGACTGCCTGCATCCTCTTTCTCTGTCCCATGGTAAGGCACCAAGCCAGGAGGAAGTGGTCAAAGAGCAGGCAACAGAGTCCATGGCAGGGACAGCCCCTGCTCCCTTTACTAAAGGACACCTATACAGGCTGAGATAGATGCCTGTCTTCAACAGGAAGATGCAATTGGATTTTGATGCAGCTGTACCACGGCACCGTGTCTATGTGGCCAGCTGGATTACTTCTGACTTGAGGAAAGGTGTAATTCCCTTCCCCATTCTTCTTTCATACCAGTCGAGTAACTAGTCTTGGGCTTTTTATGCTACTTTTGGTCTAGCTAGGAGTTCACATCACCTTTAAACCATGTGCCTTCCATGGCTGGGATGGAGTCAAACAGTTATGCTGAAGAAACAGATGTACCTCCTCAGAAGACACATTGGTGGTAGAATTTTGGGGCTCTGAGCCTTTGTGTTACCAGGATCCTCTGTTTGCGGGGCAGAGGGACTCTCTTTCTATGATATTGTACCAAAGGCCCAATTAGGATCCATGTCGTGTCATGACAAGAATTGGGACTACTCAACACACACAGCCTTGAAAACCAAACAAGATGACAAATGGAGACTTTCGGATAGCTTGGTCTATTTTAAAGTCAAATCTGCCGGGGGAAATTATCCTTAATTAAAGATTCCCATTTAAGTGACAGGTTGTTAGGATTGCTAATTTTAAGGTAAAATCAAAAGAGGAAAAGTTCACCCACCTGGCCTGCAGGGGAGAAGAAGAAAGTCAGCTGCTAAGTTGGGAATCTTAAACCAGGGAAAAAGCCCTGCATCCTGGGGGATCCCCAAGACCCCTCCCAGTTTCTGTGACTCAGAAAAATCCAAGAAATGGAGAAAAGGCGAAGACCTCAGGCTGAAGTCTCAGGCCTCAGCTACAGTCTCTAAGGAGTCTTCTCCTACCAGAGCACAATCCCCCAACCGAGTGGTGACAACAGGAAGTGCTGTGGCCTCCATTAGAGGCCAAGGAGCCAAGGGTATTGTTGGGCTATTGTGTGTTCATCCTGCCCAGCGCAGCCGGGATTCTAGGCTCCAAAAGGAGAGTAGGAACTTGAATAAACCAAACTGGTGGCATAGTCCAGGCACAGAAAACTACTCTTACCATTGCAGAGAGTTTTATTTTTATATTTTAATTAAAATTGTTTTATCAGTTTTTATGCCGCTTTTTCCTCACTCCAGCCCTTCCCTGCTACCTTCCTTGGAACCCTTCCATGTATGTCCTCACTCAAGTTGATAGTCTACTTTTTTTCGAACATTATTGTTACATATATGTGTATGCATGCATGTACATGCACAAAAAATATATATATATACACACATCATATATCCATATTTAGATACACACACATATACAAAATCTGCTGTGTCTTTTTGTTGGTGGTGTGTGTGTATGGTTTCAAGGCTGCTCACACTGCACTGGACAACCAATAAGAGAGCTCATTCCCAGGAGAGGCTAATTTTCCTCCCAGCAGGCATTAGTTGCTATAATTCTATGCCTAGGGGTGGGACCCCGCAAAATAATTCCCCTCCACATTAACATGTCCATTGATATTGCCGTCGCCATGGTCCTGCTTATGGAGCCATTTCTAGGAGAGGCTTTCGTAGCAGACTTCCTGGTACTCTGGCTCTTACACTCTTTCCTGCCCCCTCTTCAGAGATGTTCCCGAGCTACTGACGCCGAAGCGATGATGGAAACCTTGTACAGCTTCCCTTTGGAGTTCTCAAGCAGGGGCCCCACCCAGCCTTGCTAGTCAGCCTTTGCAGGGAGGGCACTTGAATGCACACTCTGTACCATAGCCAATCAAACCTGTAGGAATTAAAGCTTATTTAAATGGGTGCTTAATTCCATAGGACCTTGATTCTAGTCCTCTGTCCTAGACTTCTTTGGGGGAAATGAAGATGTGATCCAGCCTCTTGACTTTAGTGTTCCAGATGTGATAGAGCAGTGGTTCTTAACCTTCCTAATGCTGTGACACTTTAATACAGTTCCTCATTTTGTGATGACCCCCCCCAACCATAGAATTATTGTCATTGCTACTGTATTTTTATAACTAATTTTGCTGTGGTTATAAATGGTAATGTAAATATCTGTGGTTTTATGTGACCCCTGTAAAAGAGTCATTTGACCCCCAAAGGGGTCATGACCCACAGGATGAGAACCACTGTGTTAGAGCTGAGATTTTTATTTTATTTTTTACATGTATAAATAAAAGTGGTAATAATCTGTCTTTCTATTGTTCGTAAAAAAACAAAAACAAACAAACAAACAAAAAAAAAAAAAACCAGCAAAACTACTGCCCAGTATCTTCATTTCCCACTCATTGCAGCCCAAAACAATATAGGGAAAATGCATCCAATTCTTTGTTAAAGAACTATTGCTGCAGATGTGGCTCAGTGGAAGAGCCAGTGAGTGCAAATACAGAAAGGAAGGGTGTCTTTCATCTTCTCTGGCTCTTACACTCTTTCTGTCTCCTTTTTAGCAGGGTTTCCTGAGCCCTGAGGGAAGGGATTTGATGGAGACATCCCCTCCAGGGCTGAGTGTTCCAAGATCTCTCACTCTCTGCATAATGTCTGTCTGTGGGTCTCCATATATGTTTCCATTGGCTGCAGGAGGAAGCCTCTCTGATCATGACTGAGCAAGGCACTGATCTATGAGTATAGCAGAATGTCATTAGGAGTCATTTTATGACTACTTTTTTTTTTTTTGTTTTTTGTTTGTTGTTTTTAGAGGAATAGCATTTGAATTCACCCTAGATAAATTATCCATCTTTTAATTTTTTTTATTGTTTTTAATTATGTGTGTGAGTGTGTGTCTAGGTGTGAGTACAGCACTTACCCACAGAGGCCACAGGTATCAGATCTCCTGGTGCTGGAGTTATAGATGGTTACAAGCCACCTGATTTGACTTCTTGGACTCAAACTCAGGTCCTCTGGAAGAGCAGTACATGCTCTTAACTTCTGTGCCACCTAGTCAACCCTCATCTCTTCTTCCCCCCAAATTATTAGAGAAATCTAGCTTTAGGTAGCAAAAGCCTAATTGAGCCCAGCAACTGATAAGTGCTTGGTTAGAACGGGAAGGTCCACTCTCACAGCAACACTCCATCTGTTTTTCAGTGGGAAACATCGCTCCCAACAGAGGTGATGTTTATCACTCAAGTTTCCGTCACCCAGAAAGAGACTGGCCTGACTTTCAGCCCCCAAATGGCTCACATTCACATCTGAGCTTAAGAACTGGCAGCGGGTATGAGAGTAGGGATGGAGAGGCCAGAACTGGACTCACAGAACTGAGAACCTTGTTTGAAAATAAAATGAAAACTACTTTTAGGACACAGAGATTTTAGTTCCAAAAAATCAAACATATATGGAAAGTTTTGTTGGAAAGAAGCAACAAGTGTCTACAGCAGCATACAGCAGGACAGATGATGCTGTGGACAGTTGTGTACTGTCCCATACAGCACACGTCCCATAGAAGTAATACACAAATGCACGGTATGAAATAGTGCAGTATTTTATGCCTCATCCTCATTTCTAAATCTTGAGCGCAATGTCTACTCAGAGATGGGGTATGTGCACTATCCAGCCCTTTGACTTCCCACTACCTGAGGGATGTGGGCTGGATAGGATGAAGTGAGGCTAAGTATTACATCCCAATAGACTGCGAGCACAGAAGACTTCAGTTTGATCTGTGTTGTTTAAGAGACATCCAGAGAAGTCTAGTAAGGAGCAGAAAGGAGATAATGACCATCACTTGTGAACTTCATGATACAGATATTTGACAGTTGCTTTCCCATAAGTGTTATATGGCGGAGATCATACACACCAGACACACACACACACACACACACACACACACACACACACACAACACCACACCACACCACACACTAAATACACAGCATATACCACCCCCCCACACACACAGTATAGCTCTTTCAAACTAATTTGAGCTCTTCAATAGCCTGAAACATTTCCTAGTGCTTGAAAATAACTTCTCCAACTAGCTTCTATCTCTATCAGATTGACAAAATTTCAAGCAGGTTTTTAACAACTCATATTAAACCTTTTACTGGAAAAAAGTCCATTTTTGGGCAAAAACCAAACCAAAACAATTTTAACTCAAGTTGGTTTTCCTGGAAAAGCTGAAGATGCAGTTCAGAAAAGAAATGCCTTGGCTTCTCTACAAATCCACACTCAAAACTAACAAGGCCAGTTGAAACATCCTTTGCTCAGTGGTTCTCAAATAGATGTGTGGAAAAAAATAGTTTGTTTCTTGTTTCCTTAGAGAACTGGTTGAAATGCAGCTCCCCAGCCAGGGGACCGGGATCTGATCTAGGTGGGACAGGTACAGAAGATGTAAAAAACCACAGCCCAGTGAATTGATTCAGAAAAGGCGACTGCAAAGATTCCTAAATCAATAAGGCTTGAGCAAGCAGCCAGGCATGGTGGCCGACACCTTTAATCCCAGCAGTCGGGAGGCAGAGGCAGACTGATCTCTGTGAGTTCAAGGCCAGCCTGGTCTACAAAGGGAGTCCAGGATAGCCAAAGCTACACAGAGAAACTCTGTCTCAACAAAACAAAACAAAACACTTAAACAAGCAGTTACACTTAAGAAATGATCTTCTGAATCTAGTCTATTTCAAAAGAGCTATCAGGCTGTGAGACAACTCTATCATCGTCCTCGTGACTTTGGTAAAGTAGGCATTGTGTTTATGTTTCCGCTTTCATTTTAATAAGATTCAGTCAGATGGCCTGAGTCTCTGAGGCTGCAACAGCAACATACCATGGCAGGAGGGGTATGTATAAATGACAGAAGTTTATCCTATTCAGTTCTGGAGGCTGAGAAGTCTGAGATTAAACCCATAGTAGAGTCAGTGTCTGCGGAGGGGCTGCTTCCTGGTTCCTAAATGATGCAAGCTCTTTTTAATGAGACCCCTTGCTGTATGGACGCTCATATAGTTATGAGGGTCTGCCCTCATGATTTTTATCATCTCCTGAGACAATTCATCTCCTAGTACCTTCATCTTGTGGGATAGGATTTCAACAGATGAGCTTCCGAGTGGCACTTGGAATTATAAATTGTAAATTCTATTGAGAGGACAATAGATATATGCCCAAGTACATATTTGCTGTATGTAAATTTAGAGTCAGTCATTTTTATTAAAAAAAAAATGCTTACATTAGCTTTTGTCTTAGCCAATGCTCTATTGCTGTGAAGAGACACCATGACCATGGAAAACATCTAATTGGGGTGATTTACAGTTTCAGAGGTTTAGTCTATTATCATCATGGCAGGAATCACGGCAGCACACAGGCAGACACAAGTGCTGGAGAAGGAGCTGAGAGTGCTACATCTCGATCAGCGGGCAGCAGGGAGACAGATGCTGAGCCTCCCTTGAGCATCTGAAGCCTTAAGGCCCATTCCCAGAGACGCTTCCTCCAACAAGGCCACGCCTACTCCAACAAGGCCACATGCCCTAACGCTTTCTTCCCTAGAAGTCTGTGGAGGCCATCTTCATAAAAAAAAACCCACATCCAACTCCCTAGCCCCCATAGGCCTGTAGCCATATCATAATACAAAAATGTGTTCAGTCCAATTTCTGAGTATATTTATCCCAATTGTACATTCTGAGACTGGGGAAAAAAAAAACAGAGAATGAGTTTGGGAACCCATTGGACCTACTGTGAGTCAAACTTCAGCCAAAAGTCCATTTTTGGGCCTTAGTTCCAGATGTAGTCAAGTTGACAACTAAGAATAGTCATTGCAAGTCCACCCCTATTTGCCACACAATCATATCTTCTTATGTCATGATTACTTTCCAAATAAAAACAATAACCAGGTTATCATAATGCCTAAATATAATTATAACTATCCCACATATAATAGCAAATGCATTACTGACCAGTATATACTTATAATACGTGGTAAAGTCCTTTAAGGGACATTTTTTAATATGTCAAATAAAATGGACTAAAGCTCTGAACATGTAAGGCAGACCCAATGAAATGTGTTCCTTTGTAAGAGTGCCATGGTCATGGTGTCTTTTCATAGAATTAGAACACTAACTAGTGTCAGCTTCCCTCGTTACTTATGAAGTGTATGCTTCATAAACTCCTCGGGCCAGCCAGACTTTCTATTGTTGAGTTGTCATGTCACTTTTGTCTTCCATCGACTGCCCATGTCAGGAGTGCTCATGCTCAGCAGTACGCTCAGTACACTGATGACTAATGCTGGCTCCTTAGCTGACATGTTGGCAAAAAGCTAATCTTTTTAAGCCCCACCCCCTTACCAGGCCCATGCAGGTCTGAACCAGATGATGTCACTATTTTCCAAACAACAAAAGTTTACACAAGTAAAACAACTTGCCCCAAATATCTTGGATCAAAGCAAACAGCCTCTGGATTTGGCTTTGACCTCTTAACCACTATGGCAAATTGTTTAATCTTGGCCCTGCTGACATTTCGGGATAGATAACTCCTTGCTGTGGGGGAGTTGTCTTGTAGATGGTGAGATGTTTATCACACCCTTGTTCCTGTCGATAGCACCCTGTCACCCACATATTGAAAGTTGATGATTTCTCCTGATGTTTCTAAATATACCTGAGTCGGTGTATTTTTTGCTTGGGTGGTGTCAGTTGTGTTGGCCAAGGATTACTTTGTAGTTCCCTCCTGCACCCTCTGAGCTGCTGTTACTGCGTGAGGATGTCAATCCTCTAAAACTTGATGGGGCAGGAGAAAAGTGCAAGGCTTCCTATGCCCCCATCTGAAAGAGTTCAGGGTGGAATGGGCCTGCTTGAGAGAGTCTTTAAATTCCTAACTTCTAAAAGCCTCAGGCCTTCTTGTGGAGGGGAAAGCTTATATGCAGTTGAATGAGTGCTAAGCCTAGCCAAAACAGGGAAAACAAAACAAAACAACAAACAAACAACAACAAAACAACTAACAGCTTGTTCCACTGAAAAAATCTACAGTATAAACAGGCTGCAGCCAATGTGATTTCTGGTGGTGTACTGTCTGAGAAAGCAAGATCTGAGGAAAGAGTTTTAGTGTTGAACTTAGTGAGGTGGTTAAGTGGTTTGGCTAAAGCAGAGAAAGAAAGCAACCGGAAGTGAGCAGCTTGTTACTGCTGCCGTGAGCCTCTGTGCCAAAGTCCTCCCGCCCATTGCTGCCTCTGGTGGCAGAGGACCGTGAACTTTAGTATTGGGAAATCACTCTGGTTTCTTTCACAAAGTCAGCATCTAATTCTGTAATGGGGAATGTTTCCAGCAAAAATTCTGCTTAAAAAGAATCTGGCAGACATAAGCCACAGAATGTGGCTACACGAGCCTTAAACTATTTTAGAAAAATAATAAAACACTGTACTGTGTGGCCCTAATGTTAGTTTTTCTCTTGAACAGATAATTGAGATTGAAGTTGTGGTTTTATAGATATTCCCTAGGGCCTTATACATGGAACACATGTTTAAGAATTTTCAATCAGGCGTTCTGATAAAAAAAAATGGAGCCTTATCCTCAGCTAGCTTACATTGTAGAAAGGGAATTCCTCTACCTAGGAAGCAATACCCACTCTGGTGCTTTGAGATACACAGGCTAGACACCTGGTGGAGATTAAGGCAGCTTCTGGTAGGCAGTAAAGTCTTGGGAAACTAATTTTCTGAGGAGGACTTAGCTTGAAAAAGAAAGTGGGGGCAGAAGAACCATCAGAGAGGTCAGCAAAGGCCTAGAAGTGTTCTCCACAGAGATGCCTGGTGGGTGAGAGAAAAGGCGATGTCTACTTAGTACAACTTGAACAGTGAGTCTGATGGAGCTGGAGGAAAGAGTAGATTAATCTAAGCCATGTTAATGAAATTAAACTTTACCAATGGCTAACAATGGGCCAATTTATTTTTTTGAATCCCAGTTCTGTTTTTCTAGCTGTGTGATCTTACCTTCTAACTTCTTTGTAGCTGTTTTATTAGAATGATTAAGGAAGTCAATGTCACCCAGAACTCATTACCTTTCTAGTATCCAGTACCAAGACTCCAGAATTTCCTGCCCGTGGCCATGAGCGTTCTGCTATGGTTCATATGGATCCTCTGGTTTGTGCCGTTGATATTGCTGTGCCTCCGAGGATCCTTAGTCTGAGATTTTGCCAACGGGGAGCTGTGTAACAGAGAATACGGATGGGATGTAAATGGGCAAGCTGTAGTGTATCAAATTAGACTTGAGACCTCTCTAGCATTTGCTGGCAGAGCAGAATGTGAGGGAGGCATAGGGGTGGGGTGGGGGTGGACCATCAGCCAATGGCAAGCTTTCTACGCTGTTGGTTCCTTGCAGTATGGAAGAGATTTCTCAATTTGAGTCTGTATTTACAGATACTATGAAAATACATCCTTCAAGTTAGGAGAGTACAATGTACTTGATTTAGTAGTTTGGCTGTTTGAATGATGAATTAAAATGATTAGACGTATCCTGTGCAGACTTCCATCTGAAGCTCTGGCCTGGAATGTCGGTTTAGGAGTAGGACTGGCTACTCCCAGACCAGGCATGAAGGCTAAGTAAAATAAGAGATGAACAAATTCAAAGCAATCCATGGAACATTTGACTGGCCCTTATAAACATTAACAACAGTATGTTTATATTCTTCCAGACGGCAGCAGGATTCACACCAACTCAAGTGGCAGGGGAGGCCTTTCCTGCCACCGACTCCCTTTGTAAACTTTGTAAACTTGTAAACACTCAAAGCACTGACGCTTCTTTAACAGTCTTTTTCTACCTTTTAGTTCTCAGCCCAGAGGTAAGGCGGGAGAGTTGCTAGACCCCTACAAGAGAAACAAAACAAAACAACTACCACAAACAATCAAACAACCTCACCAACACCTGAGTTTGCCCCAAAGATCAGACTACATAATCCCTCCAATCCCAGGCCACCTTGGAAAGCTCCGCCCACCCCCTCCTCCCACAGAAACCCTTTATAAACCCTGGGTTCTGCCAAGTTCTTTGCTGCTTGTCCAAGCAGAGTCAGCCACCCTCCTGGGTTTTCCCCTCTAAATAAACCTCTTGTGTGAGGTTTGTTGTGCAGTGCGATTCTTTTGTATTCCTTGGCTCCCAACTGTCAGGACATCTTTCAGAGCAGAGCTGTAACACTTTTGCTGGGGAACGCCCCACTTCCACCCCCATCATAGCTGTTACATTTATATTGGGGAGACTTTCTTGGCAGCTGGAGCAGAACTTCTGTAGTGGAAGTCTCTCTCTTCAGAGCTGCAACACCCACAGGAAGGACCCAGTGAAGGCTTTAGAGCAGGATCCTGTCATTTGCTCATTACGTTTTTTTGTTTTTTTTTTTTGTTTTTTGTTTTTTGTTTCCTGCAGCCACTAAGGGTCTATCTACTCTGTACCCAGAACTATTCCTAGAATTATGCAAAGCAAGACCCATTTCCCAGATAATGTACGTTAGAACCAAGAGTGGGAGGCATACAATATTGAACACGTTAAGTGGTGACTTTGGAGGTTTTAGAAAGGCCATTTTGGATGGAGGGAGTCAAGACTGCATAGAAGATGATTGTATTGTATTAGTTTCTTATCTTATGCTGCGACCAAATATCAGACAAGAACCAACTTAAGAGAGCAGACGTTTATTTTGCATCTTGATTCGAGGGGATACGGGCTATCATGGTGGGGAGCCAAGACAGCTTAGAGGTAGCTGGAGCATGTGACAGCTGCTTGATGACATCTTCTTAGGGACTAGGAAACAGAGCAGACCCGTAAGTAGCAGGCTATAAACTCCAAGACCTGTGTTCCAATGATGCACTTCCTCCAGAGAGGCCTCAACTACCAAAGATTTCAAAACCTCCTTACATTGTCCTGTCTAGTCTTGACACAGACTAGGGGTTACCTGGGAGTGAGAAACCTCAATCAAGGAACTGTCTCCATCAGACTGCCCTGTGGCCATTTTCTTGGCTTCTGGTTGATGTAGGAAAGCCCAGTCCACTGTGGGTGGTACCATCCCTGGGCAAGTGGGCCTGGGCTGTGTGAGAAAAGTAGCTAAATCAGGTCAGGAGAAGCAAGCCAGTGAGCATCACTCCTCCTGGTTTCTGCTTCAAGCTCTTGCCTCAGTGATGGACAATAAACTACAAGATGAAATAAGCTCTTTCCTCCCCCCTCAGACACTGGTATCAGCTAGAGTTCACTTCACGAAATAAAAGCAGAGAGGTTGTGTGTTGTGTTAGGTGAGCTTAACTGCAGGGCCAGGGGGATTGTGGCCAAGGTATCACCTGGAGTTAAAAGAGCTCAACCCTCAGAACTCAGCTCAGCTGTCTTCAACTTTTCTATACAAAGATTTCCCTGACCTTAGATGCAGCGACATTCTTTTCTGTGGCTGGTTCCATGCCAACTTACTTATGGATTTATTATAACTTTTGGCACATTGTCTTATGATGGTTTTTCCTTGTCTATATGCCCATCTCTGTAGACTGATCTCACTGAGAGCTAGGAATGGATCTTAATTAACGTTGTGCTTTCATTGCCCAGAACATAACAGGGGATCAATAAATTTTTATATGTGTGCATTTATGTATCGGGCAAATAAATAGAGAACATGTAGAGATGTTTCACTTTCACCGTGCTTCCCTTTACAATACATTACAAGGTGCCTGTGGTGGGCTGGGGAGACGGCTTAGCTGGTAAAGCGCTTGTCATACGAGCCTGAGGACTAGAGTATGATTCCCTGTAGAAGGTCTACACAACAGGCCATGCCAGAGATCTTAGTGCTGTGGAGGTAGGAACAGAGGATCCCTGAGACTCATTAGCCACCCAATCTAGCCAAATGGGTGGGCTCTATAGTCAGTGAGAGACTTTGTCTCAGAAAGTAATGTGGTGAACATCTGAGGAAGACATCTGACATTGACGCCTCCACAGGCATGAACATGCACTACCTCCCTTCCACCCCACTGACCATAGGTAGGAGAGAACGAAGGTTAATAGGGGTGGGAGGTATGGACCTTTCTAGACATAGTTTCTTAGGGTGATTCCACTCTGCGTTGCCAGGATACCAGCAATCCGATCAAGTAGCAAACACCAAACTGCAACGTGAGTCAGTAGCGGTGGTGTGATCCAGCAGACACAGCAAAACTCCACCCACCCAGCCGGCAGGAGTCAGCGGAAGCCTCAAGACTCAGCCGGAACGTCACAGGAAGTTCTCTGGAGCATTTCTCTCTTCGAGGTGAAGTGTAGTAAAATGAAGACCAGGGAAGTGATGTAAACCGTCGCAAGGCGTAGCTATGCAAAAGCATTTTCACTGTCTGTGGGATTCTATTTACATTCTCTTCTGAGTCCACCCATGGCCAAACTCATGCCTCTTGCATGACACAGATTCCAGTTGAACATTACATGACACAACGGAGTTTTTTAAGAAACCAGAAACTTCCACTTCAATAAAATGTCAATGGAAGTAGAAAATAAGTTACTTTATTAAAATACACTTGCAAAATTTCTAGGCAAAAAAGTTGATACTTAAACTAATTAATTTTCAGAGCAATTAAAATTAATGTAAAAAATTAACAAAGAAAATGACTAGTTTAACAATTCATACGTATGTTTCAATACCCACAAATACTTTGCAGAGGAAAGGAAAACAAAAGATGGGGCTAGAGAGATGATGGCTCAGTGGTTAAGAGCACTGGCGCATCTCCCAGAGGACCCGGGTTAGTTCCCAAGACTCACATGGCAGTTCACAACTGTCTGTAACTCCAGTTTCAGGGGATCTGACACCCTCATACAGACATACATTCAGGGAAAACACCAATGCACATTAAAAAAATAGTAATAATAAAAAAAAAGAAAAGAAAAGAGCTTCTTTAAGTTGTGATTCTATTATTACCCTGATAAAATGAAAGGAAAACAAAAAACTTAAAATATGAATATGTAAACTGTTTAATATAAAAATGTAATAGGTGGAACCCTTTATATCAACACTTAAAGGAGAACAAGCATCATTTCATATAAAAACTCTCCGTAAGCTTGAGAAGAAATGTTCCTGACTCTAAGGCAACATTATCAGAAAACTATAATTATGGCCAATATCTGTGGTCAATTCTTAGACACTCTTGAGGGAGCAGTCTTCACAAAACTGATGGCCAGAGGACAGAAATGAAGAGGGTGTTGAGTGAGAGGGTCTGGGTAGGAGGAAGGGTGGTAGAGGACAACCAGGGTGACCTGTAGAGCGAGAGTCTGGGATAAGGCGAGACTAATTAGGCAGAGAAAAAGCTGAGAAGAGAGAGCCCAGAACAGAGCACCCAGGAACACTAATTAAGGAAGCCATGACAATTGAGTGTTGTGGGCGAGTCCAAGGGAGCAGAGGAGCAGCAGGAGACTAGAGAGAAGCCTGGAGGGAAAAGGCTGGAAGATGAGTGTACGGGGCGGTAAAAGCCCCCGATTTGTTAATTAGAGGCTACAATTGACCTTAGCTGAAGCTGTGGTGCGAACTGAAGGCTGTGTGGGTGGACATCCAGTGGGAGAACAGGAAAGAGAAGCAGAAAATAGGCGCTTCCACTACAAAAGGGAAGTGAGCTGCGTGGAGCCACTCGAGAAGGAAAGGGAGGCCAGGGGAGGTGTCAGTGTGTTGCTGTGAAACTGGCAGCTTTGTGAGCCCATGTGAGCCCACGGGGGTCGGGGAGGGGTTGGGGGAGAGTGCAGCCTGCACAAAAGAGAGGCTGAGACTACATCAGAAAGGGAGATAAATGGACAAGCTCCTCTGGAGGAATTAGGAAAGTGATGATGATGATGATGATGACAATGATGATGATAATGATAATAAATCATACCCCATGTTTTTCTAAGGAAAAAATAAATAAAATCACAATGGGGATTAACCCAAAAGGTGTTCATTCCCACGTGCCAGGTGATGTTGTGCTGTGGATAAGAAAAACACACCTCCTACCCTATGTTATTTAAGGCCAGTAACCTAAACCAAAAATGAGTGTAAATGAGAAACCAGAGAAGAGCTGGCCTTCCAGGCCTGGGCTAAATAAAGGAAGCATGCCTTTGGCAGAAGCACATACATCTTCATGGCAAGGCATCCCTGAGATTGGGCCTTGCTGCTTGTTATAGAGACCCACCGAGACCCCAAACTGGGATTAGAACACAGAATTCCTTTACCACTAAGGTAATCCACAGTAAATTTAATTGCTGTGACTATAGCTGATCGAGGAATTTCTTTCAGTCCTGTTGTGTGTGTTTGATGTACTCAAGGCTTTAATAATAATAATAATAATAATAATAATAATAATAATAATAATAATAATGACAAGTGCTCCGAATTACCAGTAGGCTGACCATCTGAACCTTTGCTCCCGTGAGCCCAAACTGCTGCCTTTCTTTTAACTTCTGTTATTCCCATGGTATTCCAGGCTGATTTAGTTAAATTCCTCAGGCTGTGCTTGCTAACATCAACAGAATTCTTCTAAGTCATTAACATGACTTTTTAAAAAACCATGTTTGAAAAGGAAAAATGGGGGAGCTATATTCTGATTTTCCTTTTGAAATAAGTACTCAAGGATGGACTTGTAAAAGCTTCTGACATACGGCCCAAGGCCTCACTCCACGTAACACATAGGAGGTCTATGCTAAGCGGCAGGAGGAGGGAGGAGGAGAAAGGTTCGATGTGTGAATAGGGATCCAGAGAATGTCTGGAAGAAAAGAGCCTTTGACGTCACTGAATGGACACATCTTTCCCAGCAAGGTGGGAATAACCCTCAAAACTATCTGATGGATGCCTTACTTAGAACTCAGGACACCTGAAACTTGAGACTTGTCTATTGTATGTATTACCTATTATCTGGGTTAAATTAGTAAATAAACAACTTCTTCCAGTGGCCATGGAGGGGTGGCATTTGGTGTATGTTTTAGACAAAAGTTCCCTTGTGCACAGATAAGTCAACATTTCCACCAAAGCAGGTTTGAGCCCTGAGTGCAAGTCTCTGTGACATCCCATAGCATGAAAATCTCAGAGGTCTTTGTCATTCATAGTAAGGAGTCTTCAGGGAAATTGCTTTCCTCTAACACCTGCTGTTCAAAAATAGGCTTTAAACTTTAGTTTAAGAGTAATAGTACATCTAATGAAAGGCACAGAGTGGGTTCTGGGACATGGCTCAGGAAAGTGCATAATCAACAAGTATTTGCACTGAGCTCAGACTTACATAAAAAGCCAGATATGGTGGCACAGATCAGTAATCCCAACCCTGGGAAAGCAGGGTTCTTGGAGGTCAGTGGCCAGCCAGCCTAGCTCAAGCCATGTAGGTTCATTGAGAGACCATGTCCAAAAAAAAATATGGTAGAGCAAGATTAAGGAAGACAGCCAACTTCAACCTTCAGCTTCTATGTTCAAGTCTCTCTCTCTCTCTCTCTCTCTCTCTCTCTCTCTCTCTCTCTCTCTCACACACACACACACACACACACAGAGAGAGAGAGAGAGGGAGAGAGAGAGAGAGAGAGAGAGAGAGAGAGAGAGAGAGAGAGAGAGGGAGAGAGGGAGAGAGGGAGAGAGACAGAGACAGAGACAGAGAGAGACAGACAGAGAGACAGAGAGACAGAGAAAGACATAGAGACACAAAGACAGAGACAGAGACAGAGGGAGGGAAGCAGAGAGAGAACACTCTGAAACAACTCCTACCCAGCACACACAGCTTCCAAGTTATCAATATCTTCCACTGAGTGGTTCAGTTGTCACAATGGATGAAGTTCCTTGACATATTTTTCACTGAGTCCATAGTTTACACGTGGGTTCTCCGGGTGTTGTCTTGTGGGTTTGGACAAATTTACAATAAAGTATCCCACCATTAAAGTATCACACAGTCGCTCCCCTGCCCTGTATGTTTATTCATCCCTTCCTCCCGCCTGGTTCTGAGCCCAGGGAAGCTGCTGATCTCTCCACAGTTTTCCTTTTTGAAGCATGTAATACAGCCAGGATTGTGCAGTGCACCGCCATTTCAGAGGCATCTTTTGCTTAATAATAGGCACTTCCAACTTTTTAGGTGTTTTATGTCTTGACAGATGATTTCTTCTTATTTCTAAGTGTCATTCCATTGTCTAGATGTACTTTATGATTCCATTTTTAGATCTTCTGACCACTGTGTTCCCACACCTCTCTCATCCCACTGAAACATGAGCCAAGTTTTGGAGAGGTGTCTATTGGTGAGAAAAGAATTGGAATTATGATTTAAGCAAAGGCCTACCTATTTTCTGTGGCTAATTACGCATGTCCTACTTTGCCAAAGGGGGAGGGGGCTGAATTTCAATTCAAATGTAAAGTAATTATCCCTGAAACTGTGCTAGAGTATATTTATCCCTGAGGGGGGAAAAAAGTCTTGCCTCCAGGGTGAATCAGACTGAGAATGAAATTTTACTCTAATATTTAGAGGAGAAGAAGAAAGAAAGGAAACAAAAAAAAATCAAACAGTGAAAAGAGAAGAGACAAAGAGAATGATGGAGAGAGAGAGAGAGAGAGAGAGAGAGAGAGAGAGAGAGAGAGAGAG
>OU015753.1:69149716-69165307 GCA_907169655.1 Acomys percivali | reverse complement strand
CACACACACACACACACACACACACACACACACACACACACACACACGATGCCCCTTCCTTTCAAGGCCTGTACTTAATGTTAATGGCTTGTGGGGCAAGAATGGAGCTCCAGATGGAGCTCTTGGTCTATGGGAGGGTGACTATTTCTTCCTGGGTATTTGCCTTTTTTAGTATCTCTGGGAATCTCATGCAAACGTGTGTTGTTCAGCCCACAGACCCTAGTTCTGCCTATATGCTTATCTCAGCAGGAGACCTTGTCACCTCTGGCATCTAGTGAGAAACATATAGGGGCCAGGGCATTCCCTGGAAGTGGTCTCTGGCTCTTTGGTCAGGGAACTCATGGGTTCCAGGCACTTGCATCTGTTGAGGGAGAAGCAAGTTCCAGGCTGGCCTATGTGCTAGTGGCGTGGGTGGTCAGAGGAGAGAAGCCCTCCATTCAAAGTGCAAGACCTAGGTTGGTGTTCCAGTTTCCCTAAGTGCCACGGTGCCTTTCAATATTCCTGTTCATAGGTTCTCTTCTGGCAGCCTTGCCCAGCCTGCCCCACCTCTAGGGCCTCCTTACCAGATTCTCCAGATGGCCTGATGCATAGTTGAAGGCGAGGGAAAGACTGCAGCTGAAGCAGAGGTCAGATGCGGATGTCTGTTAGAAGGATGTGATGAGTGCTCTGGATGCCCTGCACGATTCTCCCTATTGTTGTGCACCTTTGGGATTTTCATAAGGACACATGCCTTAAACAGTGTAGCCGAGTAAATAATACAAAGAATACAAAGAAGAAAAGAAAGGAAGGAAAGAGCACAGAAATGAACGAAGCCAAACCCCAAGATCTCTCAGGGCTAATAAAATACAGACACTGGGCTGAAAGGTTGGTTTGACTCTGGACCATGAGATTATCCTAGAGATGACAATCAGAATTTTAACTGAAGCGTGGACATCCCCCCACCCCTTCGCAGTGTGACCATTCCTTAAGCTGTCTCCCTCACTCAGATCCATTGTTATAGCCCAGTTGTCGGAATACTAGCTCTGAGCGTGGAGCAGATCTGTCAGTCTCAGATCGTTTAAAGGCTTTGCTGCGTTGTTCTAGCTTTTCCCCTTGGGAAAGGCTCAATCACTGTCTACCTTCTTACCACCAGAGCTTCTCTGCCTCAGCTTTGGCCTCCTTCTTCATAGATTTTATGCACAGAATTAGTCTTACACATTCCCTTGTTATATTACCTTTCTAAAATTGTGTGCGTGTGTGTGTGTGTGTGTGTGTGTGTGTGTAAAAACAAGATAGGAAAGTTATTTTTCTTTCACTAATTTTTATCTATTTTATAGAGGGATATTTTTCACAAGCATTCACTTGAAGTACATTATGTATTTAATATATGTACGCAGCTGATAACAGTAGTTTTCAATTTTTAAATTAATTTATGTTCATATAAAAAGAAATGGGTTTTATCATGCCATCTTCATACTTACGTGCCATGATAATGGCAGTTTTTAAAGAAAAAAGATTAGACCTGTTCTCTTGAGTATCTGTTTTTATCCTAATGAAATAGACCCAGGAATAAATCCTAGCTCCCAACTCATATCTTGCCAAATGCTATCCTGGGATAATAAAGTATGGGACTGTAAGACAGGTGTCAAAGCACATGCTGTCAGCACTGTCATTTGAGGAAGATCACTACTCCTGTCATATTCAACTGCTCACCCGAGTAGGTCAACATTAGGATAGTCTGGTCTTAAGCACTACCTTAAATTCAGTGCCAGATCGCTCAAGGTGTGCAGCTTTTCTGAGGATCTTACATAGGAAAGCAGTGTGTTTTGAATTGAGGAAGCCTTGCATATTGCTAATCAATATCCAGGCACTGATGCCAGAGCCTGGAAGAAATTACTATGGGATGTCTTTACCTCTTCTCTGCAGTTCAGAGCAGGACAGCCCTGGAGAAAGTGCTGTGGACCACCCAGGCTGAGGCTTGGCTATATTTATTAGACAGAAAGTGCTTGAATTTTCAACCCCTTTCTTACATAAATTGGACCCAGTTTCCAGTTTTGTGGTTTCAAGAGTAGAAAAGTGTCTGGCATTCTTTGTGTGGTGGGGCTGTACAGACACTCTGCTTTTAACCAAATGCCTGTTCTATGAAATGTTGGCATGATTTCATCTCCTAGCACTATAAAATAATCCTTCCTTCCAGAAGTTTTATTTAACTTTGTGGGGTATGTGTGTACGTGTGTGTGTGTGTGTGTGTGTGTGTTCTCACATGCTATTAGATATCAGAGGCCAACCCTTGGGAGAACAGAATGTAAGCAGTGGTAAACCCCTGGGCTCCCCTCTCCCCCATCTTTGATAAAGTTGATGATGACTCAGTGGGAGTCAATGGCTCAGCAAATAAAGGTGCCTACCACCAAGATGGACAACCTGAGATCTCGAAGGCTGAGGCTGGAGGATGTACCTGAATATGGGTGTCGTGTTAGGTTCACTAACTCTTTATTTACTAGTTCAACCTTATCTCACACTGGTTGAATAACTTCCCTTGGTCTAGGTTGAGCAAAAAGGACAGAGACCACATGTCTTTCACATAAGACCTTGCTAAAAGAGAGCCACTCTGTGGAGAAACTTGGCTGGGTGACTATTTTCCATGTAGTAGGACTACATGGTTTGAAAGAAGACAGCAGTGATAGCAAGAATTCTTTCTTTTGGGAGCTGGACAAGGGAGGAAATGACATTCTTCTGTCTTAGTACAGATCCTGTGGTTTCTTGAATCAGGCACAGGCAGGCATAGGAGAGTCACTGTGATGAACCATAGCACTGTGTTTCTATCCAGCTTCATCAGGAAGAAGAAGTACCTTCTAATTTCTGACCACAGATAAGCCACCCATTATATCAGACACTTTTCTTCAGGTATTCTTTCGCCTAGACCCTAAGTGCAAGATGGGGCTGCAAATAAATGTGGTCTCCAGGCCATTTAAAAAACAGTGTTATGAAGTATTATTAAAGAAGGAGATAACAGTTGGAGAAGAATGGTTATATAGAAAAGCGATGTTTTAAATATCAGAAATATTGATGATGGTGGTGGTGGTAATGATGATGATGGTGATAATGGTTCTTTTTCCAGCAACCATGAAAGACAGGTATTAAACCAGGTGTGTGGTGGTACATACTATAATTCTAAAACACCACAGGCACAAGCAGGAGGATGCCTGTCAGTTCATGGCTAGCCTAGGGTATATAGTGAGACCGTTTCTCAAAAGGAAAAGCTAAGACAAGGCAGCTATTATGGTTTGTTTTTATGACGGAGGATCTTCCTCACTGTCCCTAAATGTCACCAACAAAGAAGATAGATGGCTGTTGAGCTCAATTCTAGTTGACTCCTAAGCCTGGGCTCATAAACAGTGTCAAGTGCAGAATCCGGAGCAAGTGCTAGAAGCAAAATTTGGCTCGGTGGGTAGGAGATAGATTTCAGATTAATAGGAGGAAAAAAAGAACTTTTATCTCAATTATAAGTGCTCAAAATAGTCGGGGCTGTCTCTGGAGATTATGGCGTTCCGGGCACCTGAAGAATGCATGTTGAGGTGGGGGGCTAACGTTCGAAAGAGAGGCTGTGCCAGGTGAGAAGCTTCCCTATGGTAATGCTGAGGCGCCTTTAAAGGCTGGCTTCTGCGATTACATAATAGCTCTTCTGCTTGGAGGTGACAAATGCTTTCTTGTTCTGGGCCTGTGATATTTCAGCGGATTAGTCACAAGAAGCGTGCCTGCTATACATCTCACCCTCACCAACCAAAGAGAAACAAGCCACACTGACAAGGGATGTGCCCCCAGGGGGCACAGGAACACCAACAGGATACACCTCATTCCCAAACCTTTTATTTATTTATTTATTTATTTATTTATTTATTTATTTATTTATTTATGGAACATGTGCTGGAAGAAGTGTATCTTACTTAACAATTTCTTGGTCTAAACATTGAGACACAGGGTATTAGCTATATGCATTTAATTTTGATAAGAACATTTTTGATTGCTTTATTTGGGGGGAGTAGAATAGGTTTCAAGATGACTGCTCAGATGGAAAAAAAAAACAGGCTAAGGTCAGCTCTGTTGGGAACATCACCTTTCCTGAACATTGTTCCCAGCTAAGGGTTTTGCCTGTCACACAGTCTCAAGTAGATTTCAAACAAACCCTATGGTGATGGCTATTTTTGCGTGTCAAACTTGAACATGTACAGAATCAAATCAAACCACCTGTGAGGGATTTTTGCTTTACTTTAAGTGGAAAGATCCACTTCTAATCTGGATATTTAGAGGTGGGAAGTATGTCTTTAATCCAGATCTGTTGAAGCAGGAAGGCTCCCCTCCATTCTGGGCTACACTTCTGCTAAAAGCCTATGTAAGGACATGGGAGAAGGAAGCGTTTGCCCTGTGCCCACTTGCTTTCGCCTCGATAGCATGTCCATTTCTTCACTGGCATTAGAACCCACTTCTTTGGGATTCTTGTATAAACTGAAGACCAGTTCATCTTCATCCAGCCTCATGGACTGATCAACTATTGGATTCTTGGACTTTCCATTTACAGGCAGCCCTCATTGGATTAGCCTGTAAGTTACTCTAGTCAATCTAGTAGAATCCCATATATATTCATTCTGCAAGTTCTGTTACTCTATAGAACCTTGCCTAAAATACCCGACTATCTACATGTTCAGGACTCACATAGATCAGTTACAACCTGGCCACTTGCAGTGATTTTACACAGTGAAGGATAGCTCTACATATTGAAAGCTCCCAGTGTAAAGGCTTACTTAGCAAAAAACTTGAATTCACTCCAGGTCAGTAACAGAGACTGGGCATACAAGCCTAAAATCTTTAGATTCTGTGCTTTCCAATTTACTTAAACACAAAAATTGAATCTCCTAAATTTATAAGCATTGTATTTAGTAAGGTAGGGTTCTCTGGAGGAACAGAACTAGCAGAGTAGAACTATTAAAAGGGTATGTGTTAGATTAGTTCACACAATACCATCTGGGTAGTCTGCCAATGGCTGTCTCATACCAGAGAAGTCAAGAAACTGGTATTTTCTCAGTCCATAAGGCTGAATATCTTAGCAGTCCCGATTAGGTACTAAAGGTCTGGAGGATTTCTAGAACAATGTTGCTCTGTAGTCTACTCTGGAAGCTGAAGAAGCTGGTTCTATTATCAGGGAACAACAGTAGTAGAATCAGTGACCCTGCCAGCAAGAGTGAAAGGCAAACAGGCAAAAAAGCACAGCTTCCTCATTTCATCTCCCTTTTATCTAGGCTGCCCCTGGAAGGTGATGCCTACTTTTATGGTGGGTTTTCTCACTTCCATAGTCTGATCAAGAAACCCTCACCAGAGTACCTATCAGGCCTTTTAGTTGACCTAGTCAAGTTAGCACTGGTGTATCTTGGTATTAGCATATGGAGACAGTGCCACTGATCCTATTTTACTAGGAGTGATCATGATTTTATTGTCTTTATCATCATTCTCACCATCCTTACCAATTGTTTGTCAACAGCTCAGAGCTGTTCTGTTTGATCGTGATCACGATTTTATTGCCTTTATCACTTTTCTCACCATTCTCAACATTTGTCTACAAACATCTCAGAGCTGTCATGTGTAAACTGGCCTTTCTATTTAACAAATTATCCCCAAACATGACTTTAGGTGACAAGTATCGACTAGCTTATTGATCTATGGGTGGACTGTTTTTACATGGGGATAGCTGGGTGATGTTTCTGCTGTTTTCACATGAATCATGAGCTTCAGACTGCTGATAGCCCATGGACCACACACCTTCCTGGTATTTACACTTGAGTGGCTGAGCTAGCTTAGGCTCATTCACATGACAGTGCTCCAGAGTCCAGTTTCCGTTACATTTGTTAATACACACTTACTGGGCAAATCACAGGGTGAAGTCAGCTTTAAAGGTCATGTGTTGGAAAGCTAAAGCCACTAGGACAAAGAGGGTTAGGCCTTCAGAGTCCTGCCTTCATGGGCTGTGAGAGTGGGCTCCTGACACAAGTATGAAATTGTTTACCTTTCCTCACTCACATGTGTGTTCTCTTACTCTTCTGCCATCAGAAAACACACCAGAAAGATCTTCTCCATGGCCAGGCATATGGTCTCAAGGCTGAGGCAAAAAGATTACAAGGTTAAGGCCAGCCTGGGCTAACACAAAGAATCCCAGGTTAGCCTGGGCTACCTGACACCATATATAAAGTCACAAACAAACTATTCAAGAAAGCTTTCTCTGGATGTGAACCTCTAAACCTTGAACTCCCTAGCCTCCAGAACGTCAAGAAACCTCTCTTCTTTACAAATGACTCTGTCACAGATATTGTGTTATAGCACCATGAAATGGGTGAATATGTTTATGCTTAACCCAAGGGTTCCTTTGTCATGTAGCTTAATACATTCAAAGATACTTTGTTGGGATTGGGCTTTTTCAATACACACTGAAAAAGTGTTCTGTTTCCTACAGACATGGAGCTCATGCTTGGCGTTTGCCTGCAAAGGAAAAGTTCAGGAAAATAGGCAAAGGGCAACAGTTCATGGGTCTAACGATATTGCCTTGTATTGTCACACTTTGGGGTCAATTTTATGCTCTTCTCAAGCTTAGCAGTGCCTTTGAGTAAATGTGAAAAATTTTAGTTCTCTTTTGTGATTCTCAGAATTTCTTTCCATATCACTTTTAATGAAAAAGCAGGTTTTGGTTCTTAGTGTTTGTATTACAATACAGTAAAAAAATAGCATTCAGCTGTATTTCAGATATGCTTTCCTCTGAGCTCCTGTGTCTGTCCCTGGGATATCCAGGCCCTGTGCTACCTTTCTAGTCATTCTCCTTGTCTGCCCATGTGACAAGATTCTCTACAAAGCATGCCATGTGCGCTGACACTGGATTCCAGACGACAATTTCACTGATACTGTTAACCCCGGAAGCTACCTAGCTTGTCACTGAACCTCTCCTCCCAGCAACACCAATATTCTATAAATTACACTGTTTCAGGGGACCAGGTTTATAAACAGTGTGAAAAGGTAATTATTTGAGTTGGTTCTCTTCTTTTACAATGTGGGTCCTGGAGTTTGGACCCAGGTCATTAGGCTTGGTGGCAAGTGTCTATCTACTGAGCCATCTTCTTAGCCCAAGGTAGGCTTATTAACCAATTATATTATTATAGAACATGATGCCCCTGATAAATGGCATGGCCAAATGTTGTCTTTTTCTCTTTGTATCAAGTTTCCCTTACCCAGGTTTGAGTCTACAGTGTCAGGATAAAAGCATGGAGGTCCATTGTTGCCATCAGGAAAAGCAGCACACAGCACAGGAAGGGCTGTTTCAGCTAGGGTGGATGGAAATGCCCCGTTGTCTTGAAGATCTTTCCTCATTAAAAAAAATCAGTCTCACTCTACTCCAGGAAAACTGTGAGAACAGGAGAGATCATTTGCAGAGATGAAAGCCTGAAGGCATAAAGAGATAGTAATTTTCTATAGCTAAAAATAAATCACATCTCGATTCATCTCTGTCACGTGGGTTGCTAGCAATGTGTCCAGGTTTCATCTGTAAGAAAGATACCTCACCTGAGCCTGCAGTGAGGATGAAGGTACAGTGGTTTTTGAGAGACTTTCTGTAAGGTGCACACATTTTAGCTGTCGTCGTTAGACATTAGAGTGACTTTCCTACAACCAGCAGACAGACCACAGTTTGGTTCCAGTCATCTACGTGATCCTAGCCCACACCTACATGAACTGTTGGTACAGTCCAAGTCTTCTGCAGACTGAGAGCAAGTAGGGGAAATGTAAAACAAATAATTCATTAAAACCAGATGTAACAAAGGGTGAAAGCATGAATTGCTAGAAAAATTTATAAAAGGGAGAACACAATTAAAATGCCGGAAAAACCTAAGTGTCAAAATTTTAGTCCAATCAAATTAGAAAAATTAAAACATTTGACAATATAAGAAAATGGTTGTGGGGGCAGCAGGGACTGCCTCTGACATGAATTCTGGTGCCCCCAATTTGATCACTTCCCCATCGCGAGGAGGCCCTGAGAGTGCACAGAGGAAGGGAAAACAAGCTATCCAGATGAGACCTGATATGCTGTGGTCATATGAAAGGGGAGGAGGTCCCCTTCTGTCAGAGGTCTAGGAGAAGAGAATAGAGCAGAAAAGAGAGGGAGGGTGGGAACAGGAAGACACAAGCGTGGGGGATAACAATTGGGATGTAATCTGAATAAATTATAATTTTAAAAAAGGAAAAGAAAACAAGGATCTTGACCTAATGGACCTCAAATAAAAACTGGTAAGAAATTAAGGTTCAGGACATCTCAGAAAGCAATATGTAAGATCCAGAGGAAAAATGTAAATGTCACTTAGCCTTTAGAATGATCACCTTCCACAATGGTGTCACCAGATGTCAGGAAATCGGTAGGAAGCCATTATCTTAAACCATTTTTTGGAAGGCAATTTGAATTCAAAATTATGGACTGCACTTAAAGCATGGCTGCTATCAGAATATGCACTTATATTCAAAGACTCCAGTGTTGATAAATAATTGGAGACTGGGCTGAAATCAAGGAAACATTCTTTCAAGTAGTTTGTGTTGGATTGCAATTCTAGAGGCAGTTTGGAGTCTCCTTGGAACTTTTAGTCTAGGGGCCATCAATATAGGTTGCCAAGAAAAATTTAGGTTAATTTATGCTAAGTTTATGATTGGATTGCAACGTTAATATTAAATTTAACCCAGGAGTAACATTTCAGGAAGCTGTTAGCAAAGGTAACAGGGTAGAAGAATCCAGAAGTATGTCGGGGAATGTATAGATTTGAGGGAGATGGGATAATCTTGTAGGGCATTAGTTTGCTAGTTGAAAAATGTCCGGTGTACTTGCTAATACGTTTCTTACAGCATAAAAAACCTGCAGACGTAAGCAATTTTTCAGATGAGCTCTTGAGGGAATCCTACAATCCCAGTGACTGCAGCTACTGGTTTCAGATTATCTGGACAAGTTCTGACTGTTGGTGCAACTGTAGTCTGTGATGAGCTATAGGTCTGCTTTTCTGTGTTCCCTCCATGTCTTTTCCTCCCTCTCTACTTCCTCCTTCATCTTCCTCTCCTTCTCTCCATTCCCCTCTTCCTTCTTTTAGCTGTCACTTTTCCAGGGAAGCACACACTCCCTGACTATACCCTCTGTCTCCATGTCCTTGAGTGAAGATGCATAAAGCCTGATTGTTTTACCCATCGGCAAACAGGATGAAGGATTTAGAAGAATTTGGAAGCTCTGCATGGGGAGGACTTTGTAAAAACCATTGACATTCAGTAAAGGTTGTTTTTTTCTCAAGGAAGAGACTCCAGAGTGTTATTTCTGATCAGATCACAGAGCAGAGACAGCAGTAAATGGGGATTCGGAAGCAGGGACCTCTGAATTGCCTTTAGTTATGGGCTTAGGGTGATTGTGGTGGTGGCCTTTTGGGGAGACAAGATGGTTTCTTTTGCTGGGACTCATGCCTCTTCTTGTAAGAGTTGAAATGACACTCATGAGACTTTCTGACCCTTGCAAGCTCATGGCTGCCATAAACACATCGAATAAGTTTCTGAGGCTGTTTTGAATGAACCTCAAAGAGGAAAAATCATGTATTTACTGAACTGGAGTAGAGTTGCTAAGAAATGGTAGGACTTTTAATTCTTGAGGTTTTACAGGTATGAACTCTGATGGGGCCTGGAACAGTGTTGATTTTTCTAAGTAACCAAATATCTCTTTGTTTACAGGGATGCTACTAATAAAATAAATAAGCTACCTAGTGGAGTATAGCTTCCCTGTTGAAACCATTTGGATTCAGGGTCCAGTAAACTCATTTATGTCTTGCACTGTGGGAGATTATGAATTAACTACTTAAGACTGTACGATCCTGTATACAGACAGCTCCATTGGTGCCCAGAAAGCCTTTGGACATAGAGATGTCTAGAGGAACAGAACCAATGGAACGAATGCTTACTACAATAGAGTCAGGGTATCCCAACAACTGCCATGTGCGTGCTAGAGAGGCCAAGAGTTCTGTAGCTGCTAAGTCCATGAGGCTGGCGGCCTCAGCTGTCCTGTTCTGCCGTTAATAGCCTGGAGGATTCTGGAGAGCTGCTGACTCCGGCCTTCTCTGGAAGATCAGGGAAGCCAAATTCAGCTCTCAGTGAAGAATGGCAGCCACAGAATAGATGCACTGACCATTAAGAAACAAATGCAGGTAAGCAAAGTAGTATTACCTCCTCCCTTTCTAGCTAGACCACTGGCATTGGGAGTACTGTCCACTCTGGGCACAGTCTTCCCCCTATAAATTAATGCTTGGAGGAAACACTCTCACATGTCTGCCCAGAGTTGTGTCCCTTAGTTCATCCAGCCTGGTTGGCTACCATGATTGTACATTACAGGTCAGATGGGAGTATTTCACATTCTGAGGAGTAGTAAGCCTGTATTTTATGAAATTTTCTTTTTATAAGAGTGAGACCTTTGAAGCACTTCAGGTTTCACAGAGTATAGAGGAAATCTGGGAAACAGTTTGAAGTATCTGAATAAATTTTAATGGGCTCAGCACTTTTTAATAAAATGTAATCAGCTTGGCACGGTATGAGCCCGGAGAGTGCATACTGTTCCAGTGTGTTGATAATCTAGGTCCTGATGTCATTTGATTTGGCCTTCTAGTTTAGAATGCAGGTTTTCCCCACCCCCAAAATGTATCACATAATTGAAAAAAATGTCAACTAGAAAACCTTACATTTGGTTAGAAATGGCCTCTTTAAGGTTTTTGAAAAAAATTACTCTAAGAAAGTTTTTTGCTGTATTATGATAGGATTCAAGGTAGAGAGTCCCTGTATCTACCTAGTACAGCCGAAGTCTCTCCATTGATTTCAAGGGTAGTTTCTCTTTGTGAATGCAAAAGAATTATTTGAAAAAGCTTTCTGGGGAGTCCGTCACCATTATCACAGGAGTGACAGAGTTAGAATCCCATTCTCACGTCCACCACACAGCATAGGATCCTTTTTAGAGGTGTTTGAAGGAACACTCTTTCTCCAATGGTTTTTTGGTTTCAACAGTTACGAGGATCCTTATGGAAGTCTCCTTGGGTACAGATATTCTAGCTAGGGTGTGGCCCCTGCAATGATAACCACCAAGTTTATTTTTCTGGTGACTACTTTTTGGACTAATTTTCTAGCCTTAGTTATTTTTCACTTTCAACATTGAGACACTTGTCATCATCAAGATTTTAAAAAATCATAAGTTCACATGCCTCACACCAAATATCATCTTTAAAAGTTTGACATTTTAATAACATTATGTATATGGTTGCTTTGCTTTTGTGTATATCTGTGCACTGCATGTGTGAATGGTGCCTGAGAAGGCCAGAAGAGAAGGGCATCAGGTCTCCTGGAACTGGAATTACAGATGATTGTGAGCCTTCGCATATGTTCTGGGAATTGAACTCTAGTCCTTTCCAAGAGTAGTTGAGTCATTTCTCCAGCCTAAAAGACATGAATCTTATATCCTCCTAGATTCTCCATTCTTTGTCTTTATAAAGAGCCCCGTTCATCAATGACTCTCCACACTCAGATTTCTGTATCTTCAAGTTTTTTTTCCAGTTCTATCCTTAAACATCATCTACCAGTTAAGACACTTTAGACAGTATCTTTACTTCAATTGGCTTCTCTTGTTTTCTTGTCATTCAACTGTCACTCTGATCATACCAAGGCAATGTCGATCTTCTAAACCCCCACATGTGAGTTAATGAGCATTCAAGGAGGGAGTCACATCATCACGAAGACCAATGTCATTGTCAACTAGTGATTTTCAGATTGCAGTCAGCTGTCAAGTAGATTTGGCAGTTCTTTTTTTCTAGTGTCAGCTCTATTCAGATCTCCTGACTTACCATCTTATTTATTCTGAGTCATCTTAAGGGGAACCTCACTGCTAGACAATTAGTTTTCTGAGGTTAAGACACTGTGATGACTTTCTACATGTCTACTGAATTCTAAGCACCATGCCATGGCGTACACAGCTTTTCCCTCTATCTTCTTACCACTTTGTGCTTCTGACTCACTCTGGGTTAGTCAAATTGGTCTTGTCTTATTTCCTAGATGGTTTGTGCTCTACTTAGCCTCATGAATGTCTTTTTAAATTATTTTTTATTTTTAAAAACATGTGCATATGTACATGTATAGGCCTATGCACAAGTGAGAGCAGGTGATTATTGGGTCCAGAAGAGGGAGTCAGATCCTTTAGAGCTGCAGTTAATGGTAGTTGTGATCTGACCAACATGGGTGTGAGGAAACAAATCCAGGTCATCTGTAAGAAAGTGTGCACTCCATCCCTCTAGTCATCCCTTCTTGACTTTCATAAACTATCTTCTTTGCTTAGAAATCAGATGAACCCCTCCATGATTCAACCACAACAATTGGTAGACACACCCCAAACCATTACATGCTGTCCCACATGCTTTCATAAACATTTCTAGTTCATATCATGATTCATGGGGTACTTTGTTCCTAGTCTACAGGCCTCTCTCTACACTATAAATTCTTTAAAGAAAAGCACTCCATCTTGTTTGGTGACATTTTCTTACCAAGGATAGATACTAAATAAATGCTGACCAAATGAAAGAGAGTCAGTCCATACCAGTCTTTGCAGAGAAGCTGTGCTGTCAGTTGATCTTTAAGGCAAGAATAGTTCTAAAGTTCAACTGACTCTCCCTAGAACTCAGAAGTGAAAAGCAACCACAATGGATGAGAAGAGAAACTCCAGAGAGAAAACAAGAAAGGTACTGTTGCCTCACTATCTGCCTGCAGACTCGGCTGAGGGAGAAGGTCAGAGACCACAGGTACACAAGGTTATCAGGTCATGGGGGTCAGGGAGAGAAGCCAGTGCCACGGGTTAGGGAATCATAAACAGCTCTCACTTCTCTTAGATCTCCATTCAACCCTGTGACAGTTCTAGTTACACTACCCCACCCCCCACCCCGATGCTTCCCTCCTGGTTCAAGCCACTCTTGTTCTGAATTATTGCCAGAAGCTCTGCACTTGCCTTCTTCACAGTCTATTATCAACCCAGGAGCTTTAGCTTCTTTTGACCTGCCATCTTCCTCTCAATGACCTCATGACCTTTGTGAGGTAGCCACCTCTCATCTTGCTGAGCTTGTCTCTTGGTCTCCCCTCTAACACTTCACTGGCAGTCTTGATGCTCCCCTGACTTTTAGAGTCAAGTTTTTGTCAGTGTCTGAATAACATTGATAAGTCTGAGCTCAGGTCATCCTTCTCCTCATTCTGTCTTGTGTGAGAAACACATATCACGTCCATGGCTCTGGGTCTTGCTTTTTCACATGAATACACAAGAAACGTACTTCTCTTTATAACTGATATTTCTTTAATCAGACAAATTTGCCATGATTAATGCTGTCAGTCCTCTATTGATGAATGCTTGAATTGTTTCTAAATACTTTCTGATACAATCATTGGTGTAACTTCATACAGAGATGTTTGAATATTTGTGCAGGTATAGCCATAAGACACATGGGAATTATTGGCTAAAGAGCAAAACACGTTTGTAATTTAGATAAATATTGCTAAATCATTCTTTCTAGTCAGTAATGACATATATATCCCCATTTGAACATAATTTAAACTTAGAAGTCGTTTATTTTTTTCCCCCTCACCTGTCCATGTCTTTTACATATTTAACTTTTGGGTTGTTAAATTTCTCTTAATCTGTAAACATTATTTTATAATGATAAACACACACACATATAGGATTAAAGCATGTTTTCCCTCAAGTTGTTATTTGTTGTCATCTAACAGATTTTTTTTGGTTTTTTTTGCATTGTTTAATTTATTAATATTATGTAGTATTATGATACCTTACATCTGCCCAGTCCAGAAGAAGATAGCAACTTTGACCTATTTTGTGGTAGCATTTTCAGAAGAAAATTGTAATTATCTGTATGAGAGTTGTATCTCTACTTTCTATCTAGTTTTCTTGTATGCTGAGCATACTCCTTTGTCTCCTGACTGATATCAACTGGGAGAAATGTACAGATGGCCTCTACTTGCAGTGGCACAGAATGATATTTTTTCATTATGCTGCTGACAGGCATTTGGTGATAAGCTACACAGTACTCTTCTCATGTGACTGGGCAACAGCAGTAGGCTCTAGCAGCCAGCCATATGATAATGAAACTGCATTGTGTTGTTTTTATTATACTATGATGTTCACTGGGTCAGGCGCACTAAATACATTTTAATTTATAGTATTGTATTGGTTACTGCTCTGTAGCTGTGATAAAATATTACAACCAAAGTCACTTAAGAAAGAGAGTTTATTTTGACTTATGGTTCCAGAGGGATAAGAATCCATCATGGTGTGGGGGGCGGGGGCATGGGGGCAAGGAGCAGACATGATGGCAGGAGCAGGAAGTTGAGAGCTCACACCCTTAACAACAAAATCAAAATGGAGAGAGCTGACCCAAAGTCGGTCAGGCTATGAAGTCTCAAAGTCCATCTCTGGTGATGTGATTCCTCCAGCAAGGCTACACATTCCCATAGTCCTGTCAAGCAATGCCACTGTTTTAGTTCCTTTTCTTTTTATTTATTAATTAATTTATTTATTCATATTACATCTAAATTGTTATCCCATGCCTTGTTTCCTCCCTCCCTCCTGATTTCACCCTATTCCCTTCCCCTATGTCTGTGACTGAGGGGGACCTCCTCCCCCTCTATATGATCATAGGGTATCAAGTCTCTTGTTGATAGCCTGTTATCCTTCCTCTGCGTTTAGTTCCTCTTTGATTGCTATAATGAGATACCATGACCAAAGCAACTTAAAGAAGAAAGAGTTTATTTGGGACTTACTATTTTAAAAGGTTAGAGTCCATGACCTTCATGGCAGTGGGCATGACAGCAGGCACTCAGGCATGGTGTTGAAGGATGAGACAGTGAGAACTGACTTGCAATGCAGTGGGCTTTTGAAACCTCAAACCCACTCCAGTGACATACCCCTTCCAACAAAGCCACACCTTCTAATCCTTTCCAAACAGTCCCAATTGGACCAACTGAGTGCCAAACATTCAAATATATGAGCCTATAGGCTACCCTCATTCAAACTACCACAGTCACTAACTAGGGATCAAGTATTCAAATACTTGAGCCTGTGGGAGGCATTTTTTAATTAAACCACCAAAAATATTTTCAATTTAGAATTTGAAAAATCAGAATAGAACGTCACTGTGAGCAGGGCGCCATCTATAATACCAAATGGATTTTGACCTAACTTTTTTAAAAATAAATTTAGTTTATTTTATGGGTATGAGTGCTTTGCCTGCATGTACATGTGAGTACCCCATGTGTGCTTAGTGCCCACAGAGGTTGGAATGTAGCATTGCATCCCTAGAATTTGAGCTATGGATGGTTTTGAGCTGCCTTATTGGCACTGGGGATCAAATCGAGGACCTTTGCAGGAGCAACAAGTGGAATTAACTGTTGAGCCATCTCTGCAGCCCCTTGGAGTTTGATGTTTCTCCTTCTTCTTCTTCTTCTTCTTCTTCTTCTTCTTCTTCTTCTTCTTCT
>OU015753.1:69125317-69142165 GCA_907169655.1 Acomys percivali | reverse complement strand
CAACTGTCTGTAATTCCAAGATCTGACACCCTCACACCAGTGCACATAAATTTAAAAATTAAATAAAAATATTTTTAAAAGACTGATATTTATTAGGACTTAGGAATTAGAGAAAAAGAACAAGGAATAAGTAGATGGAACATGGAACCCTTTTCAGGGCAATTAAATTCTATATGGTATGATATTGTAATGGTCGATATATATGATTTATGTATTCAAATACAGAGAACTTTCCAATGTAAAAGTGAACCAACCATGGGCTTTAGTTAATGATGAATGGCCACAGAAGGAAGGGGCAACAGACACTTGGCCTCCTCCCACATGGGAAACATAGCTTTATTCTATGTGAAGAACTGTGTCATTCAGCCAAAATTCCCGACAAAATAAATATAAAAGGAAAGATTTGGGCTCATGGTTTCTGATGTATTAGGCCACAATAAGATGGCTCCAGTTGCTTTTAAAATGGTGCCATGGAGAATATGACAGCAGGAGTGTGTGGTGGAGGAAGCTGCTTGCCTCGTGCCAGTAAGTAAGTGTGTACAGTAAGTAAAAGTGGAAGAGGAGGGCCAGGCAAGATACAGTCCTCAGGAGCATGCCCCCAACAATCCTCTCCCTACACTGCATTCTGCATCTTAAGTTCCCATCTCCCCCCAAAGCCTATAAAAGGTGTGAACCCAGCAGTGGACCAAGTCACTGAACAGCGCTTCACTGGGGACAAACCTTTTAAAATATGACCCTTCGGTGGAATGTTTCATATTCAAACCATAACAGTATCCTAGACGTCATCACGATGCAGCTCAAGAGAACCTCATCTGAAAGCTTGTGGATTCTAGATTTATATTTAAAAGTAATCTCAGACAAGACACCAGGTGCGGTGACATATGCCTGTAACCCCAGCACTTGGGAAGGCAGAGATAGGCAAATCTCTTGTGAGCTTGAGACCAACCTGGTCTACACAGAAAGCCAAGGCTAAACCAAAAAAAGGTAATCGCAGACACTCTTTGACACAGGGCCTTTCTCTTAGCACAGCTTAGCCTATGATGATGTGAACAGACTATTAAAATGTAACAAACTTTCCACTTTTAAGTAAGTGGGAAACTTGAGATGTAAAAGTCACAAGAGGAAACTCTGGTGCTGTGGACTGGGAGCTGTGGTTCTCAGATCCCCTCCTCCGAGGTGGGAAGATCCTGAGCACTGTGTTTATTTGGACAGTGAAACTCCAGGGACTTCCTTCTAACAGGCTGTTCCCCATCCCAGCGAGACTGTGGAGAGTGCAGAGTTCAGCCGTTAGGACAACATCTTCCTGGACAAGTGTCTCTCTGCTGGGCAAAGGTTCTTGCATTTTGGAAGGAGGTGCAAGGTAACTACAGGGTTTGGGGTTTTAGCAAGTGGACAGGCGTTGGGGTATTCTAGACTACTGCCTTTTCAACTCGTATTTTGGGTTTATTTTTTAAACTTTCCAAGAGTGCAAAACATGTAGGCTAGGGGAAATTGTTAACAGGTCCTCAGTTAAAAAAAATAAAAAAATAAAAAGACTTATTGTATTTTCTTGGTGTGTGTGCATGTGCGGTGTGTGCACAGGTGCCTGAGGAGGCCAAAGGGGGTCTTCAGATCCCTTGGAGCTGGAGTTACAAGCAGTTATGGGTTGTATAACATGGGTTCTGGGAATCAAATCTGTGTCCTCTAGAAAAGCAGCGTGCACTCAATCACAGAGGCTTCTCTGCAGCCCAGATTCAGTTATTACTCTCACTACTGATAATGCCTGACCAAAACAAAAAAAAAAAAAAAAACAAAAACAAACAAACAAAAAAAAAAAACCAGCGAGCCAATCAAAACCAGGGGCGAGGATCTGACCTTCTACGTTCCTATTTTGTTTTCACACAGAATCATTTCAGTTAAGGTCCCACCATCACAGTGCCCTACAAGCAGTCAGATGGAGGGGAAATTCTTTCCCTAGCCATGTCAATTCCCATCCAACAAATAGGGGCTGAAGGAAGCTTACTGCAAAAAAGCAAGTAAGATCTGAACACTGAAGCTCCAGCAGGCAGAGGAGGCTCACGAGCACTTTGGTCCTTTCTCCGTCTCATGCCTTATCTGGCCTTTCTTTTGGAAAAGGTTTGTAAGAAGAAGGACAAGAGGCCAGTTTACTTGCTGGCCTATTCAGATAAAAAGAGGCAGATGTTCTCATTTAATAATTGGTTTTCATGTGATAGCGATTTCTGGACTAGAGAAAAGTAATGTCACCCTAAGCTGCAAATCAGTAGCCTTCAAGCAGCTTCTGGTGTAGTAGCGAGAACCGGTGAGAACACTCTGGAAGGGAAGCAAGGCCATTTGTGATTGGGCTGAGCATAAGGATGGGAACCGAAGGGAAGGAGCGCTTACTGAGCGCTTCTGTGCTGGGGCGATCAAGACTCCTCGGCTAGTCTCTATGGTATCAGGGACAAGTGAAAATTCCAGACAACAGGACTCTTTGTCACAAGTGGAGATGACAGCAGGAAGAAGGTACTGACTCTTTGTCACAGCTAAGAGGAGAATGTAAAGTCGCTGCTTACTCTCGCTTCTGTTTATGCGATTTTTATCTATACCCCATGTCCATGAATCAGGGCCATTAAAGTAAGTGAATATATAGTACCAGATGGACAATTCAGGGCAAATATGGAAACGCCACCGATAAACAAGATTTAAGAACAAAACAAACACCAAAAGCCAAAAACCCAAGACGATTTCTGCTTGGCACACACCCCGGAGAACTAACTCACAATTCTAGTGCCAATGTCAACTAACTTAGTTCAAGGCCTTCCGAACACGACTGTCCTCTTTTTGTGTCCTCTTTCACCTCCTTTGGGTGGCAGCTGAAGGGTTGTTTTGGTTTATTTCTTTTTAAGGCATCTCCTTGAATTTTCTCCTTACTGTTTGCTCTGTACAAAATTCAGGGACACAGAGTTGCTGGACGGTTTGGAGCCTCTCCCGGAAAGCTAACCTTCTCTGAAGGGGGTGGCTCGGAGAAAGGGAAATGCTGGCTTTTCAAAAATGCCTCCTCTGGGAGGCCACGGGCGGCCTCCTTTCTGCACAGTCAGGGAAATTTCATCCTCAGATAAGGGAATTGAGAATAGTTGGCTGTGATTGCCTGAAGATTCCACAAGGACAAATGTTGAGAGCACAGCCGTAGAGCCATTACCCGGGAGCCAAGGTCTCTTTGTTTACGCTCCTTGAAGCATTTCCTGCGGTCTTGTCTTAGCGGCTCCAGTGTCATGCCGGTTCTGAGTTCAGTATGCTCGGAATACTCTATGATGGAATCAGATGAGGCTGTAGACTTTTCTTTCATTCATTAATTTGTTAATTGGTTCATTCATTCCTCTGAGAAGGGTTTTCTATTGCTGAAAAACATTTGTTACATAACTTGAGTGTTTTCCTAGGAGAGACTTGTGAAGCTAGCTGCTGGTTTCCTTTATTTTGTTCCTCTGAAGACATGTGGAGGCGACGTTTCTAAAAAATTAGCCACATTGATGAATGGTGATTCCCAACCCCCCATTGCTTTTGGTGGGTGGAAACCCATTTACCAAGGGAATATTTGACAGCTAAGGTGAACTAGTTTTCTATGTTAACTATCCCCTCAGGGTCCGAGAAACAGGAAAAAAAAAAAAAAGCTTAAGAGGATGTAAACAAACAAACAGCTGATGTTTTATGTCTATGCAGTGTGAGTCCATTTCTAGCCATCCTCCAGCTAGGGATCCATCTTCTTTTTGGCAAATGCACCCTGTTTCAGGTTTTGGCGTGGTCTGGTTTAGGCTGTGACGATGCCGTTCACCTGGTGGTCTTTCTCGGCTGCTGCATCCCCATCCATCAAACGCTAACAACCTAACATGATTCGGTGTTTATATATCAGTACCAGTTTTGATGTCAATTTTGAATCTAATACCTCTTCAGAGAGGGTGATGATATGAAGAATGCTCAGAGGGTGTGTCCAGAGTGTTATGTGCAATGGCATGCCATAAAGAAAGAAGACATTTGCTCATACCCTGAAGGGATATGTACTTATCAAAACAAATGTCAAATTGCAGTGTGAACACAGTGACTCAGGGCAGTGAGCAGGCCCCAGGCAAACATGTAGTGCATTTAAAGCTGCTGTTTGAAGTGTGCTGTGTTCCAGTCACAACCCCACACTTAACCTTTTTCTTTCTCCTCTTCTTTCTCCAGTCTCCAGAATGGATCTGAAACTTATATCATCCAGAACATAGAAATAACTCAATTTGGTGTTTCATGGGATTTTTGAACATATGCAGGGAAGTCTTATCCAAAACTCTAGTAGCCAAGTGAAATGTTCTTTAGGGGTGAGGGCTTCCAGATGCCCCTGGGAGCAAGTGATGGAGTTGGTTTAACTGACTGTTATTCTTTCATCACTTTATTTTTAAAAACATGGTACTTAGGATCAAATTTAGGTTCTTGCAAGACAAGCACTTTATCAATTAAGCCTTCTTCCTGGCCCTTACCCATGCTCATTAAAAAAGACAGCAATAATAATAACAAAATTAGTGAACTGAGTATGGCATGATGCACACATGGAGGCCAGAGGACAGCTCCTAGATGTTGGCTATCTCCTCCCACCATGCTGAACCTGGGCATTGAACTCAGGTTGTCAGACTTGGCAGCAAGTCATCTCAGTGGTCTGCCAAGTTCTCCTTCTACCTCCTTCTCCTCTTCTTCAGGTATTGAGTCCCGTGTTATACTGAATATCTGTCTCTTGACTCTCTTGCTTCCTCCGTGTTCCTATCCAAAGTATCACATTGATTTAATAGGTTCTTCCATTAAAAAAAACCCTCTATATATTGTTGCTCCTTAATGATTAGCATTGGACCTTTCTCTAAATTCTCCCTTGGATTTGTCTTGTTCATCTTCCAGGGTTTAAAAACTCTTTATATCTTCAAATGTTAGTAGTCATCTTTCTGAGGTATATGCCCATAAACATGTTTACTCAATATGTCTGAAATAAGCCTCAAAACCTTGTTTTCCTTTTTTTAAATGCAGAGTCTCTCTATTTTTAAGTTCTGACTGTCATGGAACTTGCTAGATACACTAGCCTAACTCACAGAGACCCACCTGCAGTGCCTCTGCTTTCTAAGTGTTGTGATTAAATGCATGAGCCATTACACCTGACAGCTTTCCTTTATTTTCAACTTTATTTTAACCACCACCAATAACCATAACATCACCACCACCACCACCACCACCACCACCATCTAGCACATCTATTCTTTTTTTTAATTTTTAAATTTTTATTATTTTTATTTTTATTTTTTAGCACATCTATTCTTATGCTAGAAATTTGAGAACATTATCCTCCATTTTTCATCCTTCTTCACCTCCTTAGTCCATTGAATCAGAATCCCATCAATTCTATTATCACAGCATATCTGAAGCCTGTTCTCCTCTGTATCGCCATTGCTACCATTGTAATGTATTATGAGATCAACATGTTCCCTGCAGCATTAAGGAGGCATCCACCATTGTTATCTACAAACTATTGACTCTTTCCCTGGCTCAGTGGTAATTTCTTCATTAATATATCTGTCTTCACCATTTCTCTGCTCTCATTCATAAATTCTTATGAAAAGAAAAACTTCGGTGGTTCAGTGTGAATAGTCTGGGAATACGTGACTGGGGCTTGAATCCTGCTCTCTCACAAAGCCTGTGAGTTTAAACTTGAAATGGAAGCAGCTGTAATGATTCTTGTTTCAGCACCCACCCGATAGAATCATTATAATAATTGGATGAACATTTTCCAGTTGATTGAGTTTTCTTTTTTTAATGAGTGGAACACTGCCTACCATACAAAATGCTTATTAAAATGTAAATAAGATCATGCTCCTGAAATTTGCTAATGGCTTCCTACATACTTGTTTGAAAATTCAAGCTCCAAACCAGCCCAAGTCCCACATGTCTTGGCCTTGCTTCCACCCTGACCTAGTTTCAGATCACCTCCCCTGACCCTAAGCTCTAGACAAGCAGGCCTTCTGTCTCCCTGCTATCACAAGAGGTTTTTGGTTTTGTATTTTTTTTTTTTACCTTCTTCTCTCTTGACCTAGAATCTTCCAGTGTCTAACTTCATTGCCTATTTAAAACTCTGCTTACATGACAGATCTTAGCAGCACTTTCTGGCCCCCTTGTTTGAGGAAGGCACCATGTATTTGATGCTACAGTTATCCTTCGTTTCATGCATACCACTCATTACAATATTTGGTAACTTTATTTGTCATCATTATATTGCCTTTCTCACCAGGAAGCCAGAGTATGCCTATTGCATCCACTGTTGGCTTGCTGCTGTTCAAAACAATAGCTACAATATAAGAAGCCTCATTAACATTTGATAAACAAAAGAAAGGAACAGCCCAACGTTGACCTTCCAGTAGAAAGTGATCTGTAAGCCACAATCTAAGCTCAGTATCCTGTATGACACAACACATCACAAAGTATGGGCCACCTGGCCTATTTCATGGCGCAATAAGGTCTGTGGTACTGTGGACAGTTGTCAGCCTGGTGGAAAGAAGGACCTGGCCATAGAGCCAGAGCCCTGTGGTTTTGTCCAGGATCTGACACTAAACTTTCTCTGTGACCTTGAAGAGGTGATACATATCCTAGACATTCACTTTACCACTGCGAAATGAGTTATTGGAACAAGCAACTCAGAAGTTTCCTTCAGCATAACATTTGGATTTAAGTATCATGTTTCTGCCAAAGAGGTAAATCATGGCGTCTTCTGGGTTTTGTGGTGGAGATAAGTCACTGAGCTGTAGGAGAATAAAGAATCACCAGCAGATTACCCTTGGTTGTCCCCTAGAGGTAGACGGTAAGTCCCTGTTAATGAAGGCACCATGCACTTCAGACACAGAGCCCGGAAGCCTGGTAGCTGGAACTGACTTGAAAACCTCCTGCTTGAGGAATAGTTTTCATGGTACCAGAAAGCACCATGTAAGCTTTCAAGGGGAGGGAGCAACCAAAGGCCCTACTCAGTTTCATGGCTATGAACCACAGTGTCCAGCATGGTATGTTAACCAAAAGGGTACAATAGTGGCAGAGATACCTTGGTTGTAACCAGCAGCTCTCTAATTGGACTTAACACCCACTCAAGAAGAGGAAAATCATGCCTAGTACAAGAAACCTAGCCAACTAGGGTTAGTGACATCATTGATTGTGAAGATCAAGATTTTTACCAAGATTTACCAAGATTACCAAGAATTTACCAAGATTGTGGTAAAACTACCACTTTACTAAGATAGAACAATTCCCAACTGTAGTCTAAATATTTGTCCTTGAAACCATAGATAAATGCAGTCCTCATTCCCTCATAAACAGAACGTTTTATTGCAACAGACGGAGACCATCATAGTCAACCACAACTAATCAAAATGCAGAGTTGTGAAGCCAGGACCCAATAGATGTATCTCCAAAACAACTCCCATACCTAAGGCTCAGGGAACATGTGGAAGAGAAGGCAGTGAGACAGTAAGAACCAGAAGATCAGGAAGTTTGCTATGTGCAATTGTGTCTCCTAGTGCTGTCAGAAGCCACATCCATAAAGTCTCACCAACATGGCTGCTTAAACATCAGCTGAGCAAGGATAATACCAATAGACATGCCAAAGAGAATGAAGGAAAGCCCAGGGCCTCAATTCTAACACAGAGACACAGGTAACTAAGAAACTCTGGGAGTGGGAGAAACCAAATGGTCAGTCCTGAAAATAGACATATAAGTAACATTATACAGATTAAGTTGATTATATTTAGGAATATATATGTATATACATACACTCATACACATATAACAAAAGTAATAAAAAATAAGGCCATGAATTCTTTTATTTATTTTTATTAATCTTCTCTCATATATTACAATTTCCCCTCCCCTCATCCAGTCCTTCCCCAAACCTTTTTTTCAAGTACCTCCCTCCTCCCCCCACATTTCACTTTCCCCTCAGAAAAGAGCCGGCCTTCCAGATACATCAACAAAATATGGCATAACAAGCTATAATAAGGCCAGGCACATATTCTTACATCAAGGATAGACAAGGAAACCCAGTAGGAGGAAAAGGGTCTTAAAGTCAATGAAAAGAGTCAGAGACAGTCCCTCTTCCCATTGTTAGGAATCCCACAAAAACACCAGGATACACAACTGTAACATACATGCAGAGGACCTCAGTCAGATCCATACAGGCTCCCAGATCTCGGTGAGTCCACTTGAGTTCTAGTCAGCTGATTCTGTGGGTGTGTTCTCGTGGTGTCCCTGACCCCCTCCCTCCTCCAATCCTTCCTCCTCCACCATAGTACTTCCTGAATTCACCTAATATTTGGCTGGGGGACTCTGTATCTGCTCCCATCAGCTGCTAGATAAAGTCTCTCTGATGATGATTATGCTAGGCTCCACTCCTTGCACATTCTACAGGCAGGACAAACTGTAGGTCAGTGATTTTGTGGCTGGGTTGGTGTCCCAGTCCCTCCACTTAAGGAGGTGATGAATTTTGCAAAGAGTAAGGAGGGGTATATGAGAGGGTTTGGAGGGAAGAAAGGGAATGGAGAGATGATGCGATTGCATTATAATCTCAAAAATAAAACAAAATATATTAAAAAAATCAGCCAGTGCTGAGGCAGTCCCTTTGGGGCATTTTAAATTGGCTAGGATTCATCTTTTTAGTATTATTTGCTGATGTCTGTGTGCTCCCTAGAGTCTTGCCTGTTGTCACTTTGTCTAAAAGCATCTCTTCTCCCCTTTCTCTGTAATCTTTGCTTATAGTTTAAGAAATATTTCAACACACCCCTCCCACACCAGCCTAACACACACACACACACACACACAGCATACACATACACACATGCACACACACATTTACTCATGAACACTATCATTCACCTTTGTTTTTTTATCTTAACTTTTTACACACTGGCTTTGTTACCTAAGAAAACCTTTCTTCTACCAACACATGAAAAAGGTACCTTCATATTCATCAGAGGATTATTGACTTATTACCAAAAAATAGGAATGCTTTTCACATTTTCAGTTACTTTCTCCACTAGGGCCTTTGAGCATGACCAGGGCCCTCCAAGAACATCTGAAGTGGTTTCATTCAGTTCTTCTCATCATATTCATTCAGATTCTTTTCTAAGGATAACTTAAACATGCTATAACTATTAGTTAATACTAATGGCATAATATTATTAATGTTAATATTGAAACTATAACTGTTTGCGTTTTTGGAATATTAGTGCATAGAGTATCTACTGCATAGAGTGTGATAACAGGCTTTCATCAGTTTGGGGAAAACATGAACCTCTATAGTTCATCTTTTATTGTCTAAATTCTACCAGTTCTTCAAGGAACAACTCAAAGCCTATCTCAATCACAAATTTTTTTTATTTCTTTGTTGGATAGTAGCCTACCCTTTCTTTGAAATGGAACAATTCAGTCCCTTACTTTTCCACAAAATCAGTTATTTCTTTATTCCATAAACGTATCCTGGTGTAGACAAAAGTCTTTGCTTTCATGAAGTTTCTAATCTGGTCAAGGGTGATAACAAAGTCCCTCTCTCTCTCTCTCTCTCTCTCTCTCTATATATATATATATATATATATATATATATATATATATATGTGTGTGTGTGTGTGTGTGTGTGTGTGTGTGTGTGTGTATTATATACACCTATTATATAAATACACATTTTATACATATATACACATATAACACACATATTATATATAATATATGTATATTATATTAGATGGTGGTAAGTATGATGTAGAACATAAAGCCAAAAGATCACATACAGCCTATTTTCAGGGTTGAGATGATGCCTCAAGGAGAAATGGTCTTTAACTAGTGGTTTCTCAGAAGCTATGACATAATCTGGAGAAGTGTTCTGAGAGGGGGAAGAAATGGCAAGAGGAAGCCCAATATTTTAGTCTATTGTGCGGCTATGAAAAACACTTTAGACTGGGGAATGTATAAACAACAAAAATTTACTTTGCGTGGTTTTAGAAATTAGGAGGAACATGCCTACTGACTGGTGAGGGCTGGTTTTCTGGCTCATGAATAGTGCCTTTGCTGTGACTCCTCACATAACAGAAGACTAGCTTTCTCATCACCCTTTAAAGAGCTTCAACAACCCCAACATTAGTGCTGGAAAGTGTCAGCAAGCCTTCCCAGAATGTATATCTAAAAAGGAAGGGAGGAAGGGGAGGGGAGGCGGGGCATGGGGAGAGAGGGCCCAAGAGTTGGGAGAACAGGACAAGGAGATTTGCCTTGATCCTATGCTAATTGAGTATGTTAACTGAGTAAGAGATGCCAAACCCGAATATGAGTTTACGCATTAAATACAGTGAAAAGAATTAGAAGGTAATGGAGGAAGGTTTAAAACAGATCCCCAAACTTGTGTCTGCTTGGAGATTAGAAAGAAAGTGGCCACCCAGGAAGTCTCCTCAGGGAATCTGGAGTGCTTGATGTGAAAGTCACTATTTCCCTTAAACTCTTCCCCAAAAAGCTTGGAGTTGGTGAATATATACTTATGATAGTGTGATATTGTGCCTAGCTTATTTTACTTAGCCCAGTGACCTCTAGGTCAAGCTTTCTAAATTAAAGAAAAATGATGTACTTTGAAGGATTCAGTACATGAGATAATGTATCTAAAATGTTTAACAACATAATTAGTATGTAATGGTGCTGATGTTACAGTCCTAATGCAAATCACAGTAAGGCAACACACCAGTGTACCACAAATCATAGGGACCAAATCGGAATTCACAAATCTTGATAATTTTATGGGTAAGAATTAATTTTCAAAACTGATTCCATCATTACTCATTTTTTCTTTTATTTTTCACTGTACAAGTAACATACTCAGAAATTTTGATAAAGAAAAATAAGTTGGTACACACCTTTAATCCTAGCACAGGCAGAGGCAGGCAGATCGCTGTGAGTTCAAGGCCAGCCTGTCAACAAAGCGAGTCTAAGACAGCCAAGGCTACACAGAAAGACCCTGTCTCGAAACAACAACAACAACAACAACAACAACAACAACAACAAACAAAACAAAAAATGTTACTCATAATTGTGCCATTTCAATACAATAGAAATGATTAACCCAGAGATTTTAGATTTGTAGAAACTGGTTTACAAAATACTGATGATGTCTTAATTTGTTCTCTACTTTCTAAGACTTCTATTTTTTTCAAAGTGATAAACAAGTGGAATTTTTTATTTTGTATTTTGTTTTTTCTATACCTTCAAAATATCTATATTATATCTAATTATCTTAGACCAGATTATTGTGAATTAGCAATGGTTCAAAGAAAAGATTATAATTATAAAGAAAAAAAATTTAAAAATTTATAGCAAGGTCATGGAAACAGCTAATGCTAAACTTAATAGAAGGATGATATTGATAAACCTGATAGAGAAAAATATAGTGTTATGATGGACAATAAGTGCATTATTGGCTCCTTGATTAGAACTGCATCTTCAGAATGGGAGGTGTTTCTCACTTTCTTCCCTCTTGTGCTCATGATCAATGTGAGAATTCAGTTACCCAGTTCCTCCTGCCTCACACTCCAGTCATTGCTAGCTCTGATGAGAAAACAGTTTTACTTATTTAGTTTGATTTGTCTTTTTTTTTGTAGTGATAAGCTATAGAAATCTAATTAGAAATTTAATTAAAATGTAGCCTTATTATCCTCCTTATTCAATTGGTTTTGTAAAAAAATTATTTATTATAATTTATTCGGATGACATCTAGATTGTTATCCTTTTGCTTTTATCTTCCCATTCCCAACTTCCTTCCCTCTTCTGGCCCTGTTCCTCTCCTCCCGCAGTCCTCTGACAGAAGGGGCCCTCCTTCCCCACCATCTGACCACAGCCTACCAGATCTTATCTGGACAGATTGTATCTCCTTTCTCAGTGTGCCCAGAAGGCCACTCCACCAAGGGGCAGTGATCAAATTGTGCAGGGACCAGAGTTCATGTCACCCCCACTCCCCCCCACCACCACACTGAGAATGAGCCCTCCATTGGCTGTATCTGAACAGGGGGTCTAGGTTCTCTGCTTACAATGTCCTTGGTTGGCGCATCAGTTTGTGCAAGCCCCTTGGGTTCAGACCCGCCTGGCTTGGTAGTATCCTATCCAGCTAATTTTTAAGTCCCCTAAAGATTTTAGAGTTTTCGCTCCCTGAAAACAGTAAGTGTATTCCTGAGACATTCCAGAAGTCAGCCAGACTTTAATAAATATTACCCAGCCACCTTGGTTTCGGTTCCTGTTCTTCAACCTTTCTTGTATTTCAGCAACAGATTCCTATCTAAATATCTTGTCTGCATTTTCCACGTCCTGAATTTCATTCTCCACACAGCCATCAGGCAAACTCTTTAAAAATACTGTGCATACACTCATGTTTTCCTAGTCCCGTCCTGTAGTAACTTTTACTGGCTCCTGGTTCGTGTAGGATGAGTCCGAGCATCTCGGTGAAGCAGTCAGAGTCATTCATGATCCAGATTTCATCCATCTCTCCAATCTTCTGCCTTCTTGTTTTATATTCTATGCCCACCCCCTTTTGCAGCCTGAAAATCCTGAGATGTGCTGTTGTTTCTAAATTCTTCTCCGCACGCGTTGTTCTTTCTCCTAGTCTGCCTTTACCCTCTCCTTCTCAGAGTGCCCTTAACTCCTTTACAAGTTATTGTATGTATCACCTAATGGTTATCTTTCATGACAGGCTTAATGTGCCATGTGTTCACCAAACCCCACTTCTTTTCTCTTGTGGGATCACAAGCAGGTTGCAAGGCTAGGCTCCTTCTTAGTAATACGGGTTAGTGACAGAGTTCCGTGAAAGGAGTGTGTATGCAAGCTATTTGTATCACTCCAGGCACCTCAAGCCTCCTGTGTAGCACTCTACGGCTTTAGCTCTGCATCTCTGGCCAGATGCAGAGAATCTCGGGGGAGAGCTTCAAGGTTTTAGGGGATGGCGCAGCAACTGAAATGAAAGCCTGATCACTCCTTGGGCCACCTGCATGGGAACATTCGTGAAGGACAAGATTATTTGCAAGGAGGAACTCTCTACCCTATGTCCCAGAGTATGAGGCATATCATAGTAGTTAGTCCATACACATAGATAAGGGATATGTGCTAAAAACATTCTTCTTTCAAGATGCAGATCTAAGACAGTTTTTTTAAAAAAAATAAAAAATAAAAAAGGAATGAAAAGGGAAAGGTTTTTTCCTTCTTAAAATCCATATTCTTGTGGGTAAAAGAGAAAAAGATTTAATATGAGTATAAAATGATTTCTAGTATTGGTAAGGCTATGATCGAAGACAGAATGTAGGCATATTTTTAAGCTACTTTATTTGGGTTCTTACATCTCTACCTCCCTTCCAATTCTTATTCCTTGAGCGAGAAAGAAGGTTAGAGGAAAGGGGATGTAGACCTCTTTGAGACTACTTCCTGCTGATCAGAGATGTTGAGTTCCTTGGAGCAGGGTTGATCTTCACAGACAGAATATCAAGTTTCTCATCCTTCATCTCTTTACTCAGGACACCTGGAGAAAATACAACAACGGCAGTGGGGAGCAGCAGGGAGAACGGCAGCCTTCTTTTTCTTCAGAGCACCCTGGCCCCTCTTAGAGTGCTGGCATTTATCCCCCCCCCCGAAAAGTTCTCAGAATTCCAAACGTTAACTATCCTCAGCTGGCAAAATCACGGTCCTGTTAGTGCACAAGGCAAATCATAATCACCTGCTCTGAAGGAGCCTCTTATCCCACATCTGGGATTAAAACAAATACTTATTCACAAAACGTAACTGGGATTTTGAAAGAAACCAAAACTCTCACAACAATATAGAGAATTGAGAATGGAGGTACAGTAGACCAGGTTTTAGGCCAGGGAAGCCCATGCTGGGTCAGTTATATTACGAAAGACTTGGATAAAGCAAGAGACGGTCATGCATGGTTGGGGAAATAGTCAGAGAATAGACTGGGCAGAAAATACCATGGCAGTTTCTGTCAGAAATATCCACACACGAGGAAGTGCGAGCAGTCAGGAGTGAGGTGAGTTAGGGGAAAGCTAGGGGAGGCAACTTAGTGTATCTCAGCTTTTCCCCGTGACAATGTTGAGGGGAGGTCACTGGAGGATGGTCAACAGTTGAGTGACTTTTTAAAGTGCTCACGCTATCTAATGTGAGAAAAGGCTGAAGTTTGGATTTGTCTGGGCTGATTCCCCTCTGCCTCTGATGCCTTTGGGCCAATAAAGACTGCGTCTCTGGCTCTAAGCAGGGCAGCCACAGGCATGCTTTTTAGCCCTTGTGTGCTGTGATGCATCACAGACCCCCAGGTTTCACAGCTAACCTCATCTGACTTTCCTAATTTTCATCTTCCTACCATGCTGGCAGAAATCTTCCTTGCTTTCTCTCCCTCTAGCTCCCCTGTGAAATAAGAAGCAAGACTTAGATTGGAGCGAAAGGAGGAGGCTAGAAGAGATTGGTTGATTGAGTGGGAGAGTGAACTCACTGCCACTCTGTTTTCATATTTTTATGGGGTTAAAAAAAACAGGAAGACAGGGCGTTTGTCATTGCATTCAGATACAGTCAATTTTCTGAGAAATGTAGACTAGTTGGAGAAACAATATCAAATAAACAGCTGTACTTTATTCATTCAATCTATTCATTCAATAACAACTTAAGTGCTTATTATTAGGAATCAGAAGATGAGAACGCATCTACTGTTCAGGGACATCTACGAGAGGTGGGATACCCAGCATTAAAGGAATACCATGGAGACTGCTGAACGGTTTGTCTGATCAAAAGTGCAAGAGTCTTGAAGGATGAATAGGTGAGTCCAGGTCCGTGTCTGGGATGAGCTGACTCGGGTGGAGTAACAGAAGCTCCAACAGAGGAGTGAGAATAAAACATTGCAGACATGAGATAATAATCATCATCATCATCATCATCATCATCATCATCATCATCATCTCACAACAATAACATCATAATCTCACAATAATACACCATAGGCTGATAAAGGGAGCAAAGCCTTAATGTGTGGAAAGATTTGAAAGGAGATTGTAGTCTGGGAAGGCATCCTCTACAGACAGAGAGGTGTTTGCGAATAAGGTGCGAGTGCTTAGGAGAAATGACAAGCTAGCTCTTCTGTAGAGCAGTGGGTCTCAACCTGTGGGCCTCGAACTACCTATCTAGCCTATCAGATATTTGCACTGCAGTTCAGAAGAGTAGCAAAGTTACAATTATGAAGTGGCAATGAAAGAATTTTACTGTTGGAGGGGGAACCGTATTAAAGGGTCACAGCAGTAGGAAGGTTGAGAACCCCTGCTGTAGAGGATCTCACCTAACTCTAGGGCAAATCTCTGATGATCAGTTATCCCTAAAGAGACAGACACAGAGAGGTTTCTTCCTTTGTCTGTTGGTGCCTCAGAAAGCCCTGACGTGCTGCAGAAGGCAACCTGCTTTCTGCAGTAACCGAGAACAGCTGAGGACGGATTTGGCCCCAGGAGGGAAGCTAGGTGGCACTGCACTACTGCCCAGCTATTGCCCCGGGGCATGCTTGATTTGAAAAGAAACGAGGTGGCTAAAAACCGCTAAGTGAAACTTTGGACTCAACATTCTGGAGACTTCTAAAGAAAGAAATGTGGTGTTCTAGCTGCCAAAATTATGCAATTAATCATTATTATTTGGCTTAGCTAGTACAGCTGCCCGAGTTGTGCATCAAGGACATAATTCTATCTGCAGATGAAGATCATATTGTACTTTGGTATTTGAGAAATTCTTTGTTGAATTCTGGTAAGTAAAGCATTGACATTATTGCAGATAAGACACTCTTGAAGCTTCAAAGGAGAAAAATGCTTATGTTTGTTCTTTCGTTAGAATTCAGAAGAGAGTCACAAAGGGGCTTGGTGATAGAGGTAGGAATCTGACTAAGGGCTAAACCAGAGTTTTCCTGGGTAAACTGTTGCTGCTTTGATTTCCTTAAAGCATTTCTTCCTGGGAGAGTAGCATTAAATACTAGATTAATTTGACTATGACCTGTACCTTCTAGGAAGCATTCTTCACACAAACAAACAAACGCCACAATAATAAGCAATAACAGAATCGAGGTGTTTGCCTCTACAACAAAGTGAGCCCGTGTAGGGTCTCTACATACTCCACTGATGAAGTGTGTTGCTTTAGAATATAAATTCAACTTAGGGCTGGAGAGATGGCTCAGCCACTAAAGGCTAGGATCACAAGCGAAAATAAATTTGATCTAGAAGAAGTTAAGTCCAGAGGAAAACAAAGGGCAAAGGCTTATGTCGCAGAGCTGTCTGCAGAGCTTTGCCACTTGTGTTGAGGCCCTGGGCCTTCCCATCATTTTCCTTACAATGTGGCATTGATGAGATTGAGCGAGGGCTTATAACTGAGCTCAGTAGCAGGGTACCTGCTTAGCATGTTCAAGGCTCTGGGCTCAATTCCCAGCACCACAAGCAAACAACTAACATAATGGTAGGATTGAGTAAAACATTTAGTCACAATCCTGCCATCAATTGTATCATCCAATGGATGAGATTTAAGGGGTAGGGAGGAGTCATAGGAGCCAGTTGAGGTGAAATATAAATTTCCCAAGAGCACGTACTGTGGAGAGATCTGGGGTTGGGACTCAGTGGTGATCTTTGAAAAACAGCAGAAAATGTATATTCTTGAGAAGGTCAGAGCCAACCAGAGCCTCAAGGTAAGATGGGTTTTTGATTGACACACAGAGCTCAAAGCAGGCAATGGGCAGAAACTGAAGCAGGCCACAATGAGAGAGAGAGAGAGAGAGAGAGAGAGAGAGAGAGAGAG
>OU015753.1:69114163-69125217 GCA_907169655.1 Acomys percivali | reverse complement strand
GGGAGGGAGAGAGAGAGAGAGAGAGAGAGAGAGAGAGAGAGAGAGAGAGAGAGAGAAGGGGGAGAAGGGAGGTGGGCAGAAAAGGGGAGAGGAGAGACATAGATTAGGGTTAGGCTAACTTGATGGTACAGGTTGGACCAGTTGTCTCCTATGCACTTTTCTGGCTACAAGCTGATATGCTTTTTTTTGTTTGTTTGTTTGTGTTGTTTTTATTTTGTTGAGACAGGATCTTGCTGTGTGGTCCAGGCTGCTCTGGATTTTAGGATCCTCCTGTTTCAATCTTCTTCATGGTAAGATTACAAGGATGTATCATCAGGCTCAACCAATGCAGATGTGTTTTGTTTTTTTATACAGTGAAATCGTCACTCTGTTGAGCCTTCACCCTCTTCCTCATGGATGTGCAGGAATGGTTGCAACTGACTCACCTCTACACATACCCTGAATTACACTGATTACTTGTGTGTGTGCATACACACATGCAGGCATGTGGAAGCTAGAGGTCATCATCAGGTGTCTTCATTATTTATTCTCTACTTTTTCATTTCTGTATGTCTCTGTGTGTGTGTGGTACATGCACATGTAAGTGTTAGGTGGCTGAAGGAGGACATTGAGGGTCTGTTCTCACTCTCAGTTTCGTCTTTGAGACAGGAACTGCCATTGAATGTAGTTTAGAGCTAGCCAAGCTAGTCCACCAAGCCCCAGCCCAGAAATCCTCCTCTCTCTCTGTTCTCCATGTGAGAATTACAGTCATGCACAGCTACCCTGCTTTGTAGCTAAGTTCTGGGGAATCTAAACTGAAGTCTGTATGCTTGCTCAACAAATGTTCTTACCTACTAAGCCACTCTAGCCTCTCATCTTATTTATTTTTGGCACAAGGTCTCTAACTGAACCTGGTTCTTATCAGTTCACCTGAGCTGACTGGACAATGAGCTCCCAAGTACCCACTTGTCTCTGGCTCCTCAACACTGGAACTAGAGATACTTCCCTCTGCACTTAGCTTTTTTGCATGAGGGCTGGGAATCTAAAATCTGTTTTCCTTGATTTACCCACTGAGATATCTCCCCAAGCCTCTGAATATTTCTCCTCCTCCTCCTCCTCCTTCTCTTCCTCCTCCTTCCTCCTCTTCCCGCAGCAACACCTCCTCCTCCTATTATTATCATTTTTATTCTTCTCTCACACAGTACACCCCAACTATAGCTTTCCCTCCCTCCCTTCCTTTCTCCCAATGCCTCCTTGCACCTCAGATTCAGTGCTCCTCCATTTCCCTTCAGAAAAGAGCAGGTCTCCCAGGGACATCAACTGAACTTGGCACAATAAGATGCAAAAAGACTAGGCATATGATAAACAAATTCTTAATCTACTTTGGCTGTTCTTTGTTTTGTTTGTTTTTGTGTGCATATTTTGACTATTTTGGGTTGAAATCAATCAACTGTGATTTTGAAGTCTTCAAAATCTCTTCCAGAATATGTACACCAACTTACAAACAACAATGAAAATAACACAATACCAAGCTAAGTTCCGCGTGACTAGCCCACTTTCCATAGTTAGTGAAACTTCTATTGTCAGAATATTTCTCTTTTTCCCTCCATGACAGTTTTTTAAAAATCTATCTGAAGGAATATTTCTTATTTCATAGTCAGGAAAGCTTCAATTCTGCACCAGCCTGTGAATACTATGGCTTTACCATAGGACCAATTAATCAAAATGACTCATAATAGTCCAGTGCATGATGGTTATTACACTCTAGGCTTTTTATTAGGCTCTGTACATGGAGGTGTAATAAACATATAAGTCTACGAAGCTGTCAGTTTGGTAAAATTCAAGGCAGGGGTTTGCTATTATGTAAGTATTATTGGAATCTTCTGAATGTCATCATTTTTTTTTTCTGATTTTACTTCTTTCAGGCGTGCTTTGAATAGAATGTTCCAAGTGTTCCTCCTGGTGTTCCAGTTTTCCAAAGCACAGGCATTATTGAGGATGTGAGGAGAACATCCTTTCCCTTGATCTCCAACATGAAAATACCGCTAAAGCAGGGTTAGGTGTCATTACCCTTTCTGCTGCTTTGGAGAAAAGAACATATTGCATTCTATTGGGTGGGAAGAAGACTTGTTTTGTTCTTTTAAAAAGTGCATAAATGTGCATTTTTTACTAAAGCAAAAGTTAAAGAATTTTCTCTGTCTCAGCAATCAGATATCACCATTACCTTGGCTGTAACTCTGCCATCCCAAGTGTCCTGTTGGAAGCTTGGGGTTGTGACTGTATTCATAGGCCTGCATGTGTCTGAGAATCGAGTGGTATGTCTAATGTCACTGAGTCCCCCCATCTTCTCCAGGGATAGAGCAATGCTAGCATCCCAGTTAGGGTTACAACAGGTTCCTCATTCAGCATGGGCTCGACTTCCCATTTTTCAATAACCCTGGACAATGTGTTCTCTGTTTTTGGCAGAAGTGGGGCAGGAACTTCATCAAATATCTGTAATTCTCACACTTGTTTTTTAAAAATGTATTTCCTACATAAGGATCATGTGTTTCCACTATGTCCCAGGATGCCTCTGTCTCATGCACTGAGATCACCTGGACACCCAGGGCTCTATGTCTCTTCCTTGCACATTCACTCTGGGATTATCAAAATAGTTACTCAGTCTCTTGGAGTCCCTGTTTTCAATCTGGAAAGTGAGAAAAAGTGCTATATAAAGTATTTCATAAACATTATTTTTATTTATTGAGCTTGCTCCTAGGTTTGTTCTTACTTACATGTCTTCTTTCATTAACTGCTCCTCCCAAAGCATTATGAGATAGGGCCCATAAGTAGTAGAGACAGAGACAGAGATCAAACTATCTGACCTTATTCTCAAAGTGTGACCCACATATGGCATCACTAATACCCAGAGCTTGTTAAAAATGCAAATTCTCATCACTTTCTGGACTAAGTAAATCCAAACGTTTGAATAATGGGATCTAGGGGACACGCACTTCAATCAGCTCTTTGACTGATCTTGCAAGTACTCAGGGCCAGAGTTCTGTGCTAGGGAGCCAATGTTCTCAGAGGCTTTCTGCATTCAAGGAGTTTTTTTGGGCTCTGGAAAGTTGCCAATGGATTCTACGTGGGTTCTGTGGCTGTTTCCTTGTACCCTCTCTGCTCCACTCATACTCATTCCTTGCCCAGCTGCCCTTGACCCCAGGAATGGCCTTGAAAAGTAACCCAGTGCATATGACAAGCTCGCTCCTCTGCTGGGACTGAAAGGGTCACTCTCTCGGCCCCCATACAATCAGACAGGACATAGGGAAGCTTTTTCAGCTAGAATGCATTCTGAGTCTCCAGATCAGACAGAGCTGAAACGACTGAAAATTCTTCTGAAAATGAGAACATTTGCTGGTTAAATGCACACGTTTCCCTTCATTCCCTCCCAAGGGACTTTGATAGACTTTATCTGTTCAAGGCTTACCGTTATGTGACTTCATCAGCAGGCACTACATACTTCCCTCTTTCACTTGGAAAAAAAAAGTGATGTTTATGACTACCAATGATAACAGATGTTGTAAATAAAACAATCTGGGGACTTGCCAGGTTGTTATATAAACCTTCAGGGGCCTTTAAAAATTCTTTGAGGAAAAACATGGAATTTCTCTCTCTCTCTTTTTTTTTTCCCATGGCCTTCAATCAATCCCAGCACCCTCTAGACACCATATCAAGTGAGTATGAATTCCTTCCACTTGGTTGCAAACAGAGAATGGCTATGTTACATTTATAGACTGGGAAGAGAAAGAAAATTTCAACAGGAGAGGGAGAAGCATGCTGATTTACACCATTAAATGGAGGCTAATTATGAAAACTCTGAGAGTGCAATTGAGTGCAAGAGAAAAACACAGCTCATTCACCTTCCCAGCATTCAGCACTAACCGGTGACCCATAGTGTACATATCTATTTTAACCTTGTGCAAACAACTCCTTCCACCTTAGACTCATATTTTATCAGAAACTAAAACCTACCTCTTATACCTTTTTTCCCCCACAGTGCAGTCATCTTGGTTCTTCAGGTCTGCACGTGTTCTTGTAGTCACTCATGAACCTGTGCTGCTGTTGTCCCCACATATCAGATGTCCTGTGCCCCATCTGTGCACAGATGGGAAATCATGGGCAGCCATGAAAGGCCACATAGACGGTCACTTCTAAATCAAGTAAAATGATGGGGTAAAGCTCTGATGTCACTTTTTCTGTTGGCCGTGGCTTTCTCCTGACCCCCCTCTCTAAGTATCAGATAGTTTCACTTTGAAAAAGTTTAACTATTTAGGTATACTCCCTCCTTTTTCTTACCAATCCAGATATTCCAAAAACAATGTGTGAATTCATTGCTTTTCCTCCTTTTCTCTCAGGGAAATTCTGTCCCAGGGAAAACATTTTTAGGGAAATTCCAAGGATCAAATTCAGGCCACTGAGCCATGACTCAACTGTTTAGTTGTTAAGAATGACTAAAGATAAAAAGTTTGCTATACGTTTAAAGGGATCTTGGGCTAGGCTGTAGCTTACACAAATAAGCATGCATGGAAGAACTTTGGATGTAGTGAAACCAGAGCTGCACGCTTGTTATCAGCTGAGCCAAGATGGCTGCATTCTTACCCAGATGATATCAGTAGGTGGACACTGTTGCTTGTGGTAGGCATCTCTGTTTTTTTTTTTTTTAAACACATAGACTTTATAAACAGTATGCTTTTATCAAAAGATAGTGAATGTTAAGACTTGTCATTTCAGGTCCAGACCACCTATATGAATTGGGTGCTAGATAAAGCCCAATTCTGTGTTTGTATTAACAAAAGAAGAGACTCAAAGGCATCACAGAGAAAAATGACTCTTCTTGCTTGGATTGTGATGGTCAAGTAGTAAGTCATGCTGGAGTGGGGCTTGGGGGTGGGGATTGAAGAACAAATCCTTGAAATGATCAAGTCAAACTTCTTTGCCACCTTCCTTAGACAGATGTGTAACACACACATGTCTTGCACAATCACAGCAGTGGTCACTCTTCACTAATGTTCCCAGTCTATGTTTACCATTTACACAAAAACCGGACACTCTTTATTTTCTATAAGTAGTAAATAGATACTACAAACTGCATGTAAAATATAACAAATAATTCAGATTTAGAAGGTAAGTCCTGCCAAAGAAATATAAAAACAGAATTAAATGCTTTCCCTTTTAAACAGTAGTTTTAATGACTATATAAAATCAAAGATATCTACTGTGGAGAAGGCAAGTGGATTCCAGAAACCTGTGAATGAAAGCAGGTCTTTCCGAGGACATAATGTTTTCAATATTTGAGCTCAGTAGCTTGGGTAGATCTTCCCTCTCAAGGAGGTGGAACACACATCCCATCTTTTGAGTATGAACTGTGATGATGCTGTTCTTCCAAAGAGCAGAGTGGAGAAGATGGAGAAGAAAGACAGTGGCTCAACAGTAGAGAAGATTCAAATGTTGCTTCGGCCAGATACTTGTCAATTGTGATAGAGCACGTTACTGTAATTTATCCCCAACATTAGATGAACAGTATGACAATTCATTGAACAGTATGATGATGATGATGGTGATGATGATGATGATGATGATAAAAAAAAAAAACCACCAGACAAATTTCAATAAGGAGTATCCACCAAATACCTGATCATTATTTATGGTTACAGGAACAATGAGTGTGCATCCGCACGAGGAGAAATACAACTATGAACTTGACCACATGCTTTCCCATAATGTGCCATGCCACGTGATTCCCAGAAAAGTGGGAATCACAAGAGATGAGATTGGGCAGGACAATCTAGGGCTACGCACAGAGGGACTCAGCTTCCATGCTAAGAATTTTTCCTTTCCATTGGTAATGGAAAGCAAGGATAGGCTTTCAAGAAGGAAGGGGTCATGGTCTGTAGGGAGATGGCTCCACCTAAACAGGAAACTGGAGAAAGATGAACTGACAATGCAGGAAGCAGAACTGAGACAGTGAAATGGATATATTGATGGAGGGATCATTTATGTGTTTACCCATTCAGTTGTATCATTTACCCATTCAGTTGTTTACTAATTCAGTAGGTTAGTCAATAAAGCTGGGGGGGGGACACTGTATTTAACTTTAAGTATGCTTTGCCAGTTGTGAGCCTGTTGGAAGTAGCTTCACACCTATACATGGCAGCTCTGGAGCTGTGTAATGGCCTGCCTCCCTCTCAGGTGTGGAGTCTGGCTACCCCTGTGCAGGATGCTGGATGATTGTTCTAAACAGAATAGAATATGTTCCTGTCCACAAATAGCTCTCCTGTCAATCAGGACCACACCAACAGCACTGGATACCTGGGTGGGAGAGCAATGTGGCTTTTCTTCAAGCCCAGAATGGAAGCTGAGTTCTGGTGAGTCGGAGTGCTCCTTCCCAGCCAGTGCAGAACAATTCAGCCCCAGGGTTAATGCTCTCCACCTCTTTAGAAGATTGTTCAGCTTGCCTCTTTTATGCTTCATCCTTTATCCAGAGATGTCTTTTCTCTCTCTTCATACTTTACTATTTTAAAATGAGGGTCAACATGGTACATAGCTAGTGAGAAAAGAGCAAGCTTATAGGTCATTGGGGATGCACCTCTACCTCATAATCAACTTTGGACCCCACCTCCTGTTTCCCTAGTAACACAGTAATTTTAATGAAGAAGAACATATCATGACTGACTCTTATTAGAATCTAAATGCCATCCCAAAGAATGGAGGAAGCATAAGACTTGCCCCTCCTTAAAATTAAAAATACCACATGAAAGGGAAGATAGTAGAAGCATCAGGTCCTTGTTGAATTCCATTAAGGCCCAGAAATCCAATGTGGATCCTATTCCTTGACCCTAAGTCATATAAGAGGCCCAGTAAAAAGAATTTGAAAGGGAGGGGATCTATACAAATTTAGGCTATGGTCCCATGGGTATGGACCAATGGGTAGTCAGAAATTCACTAGGTTTAGATTGACTTGCAGCTTACTTGTAAGACTTTATCTGGTCCAGTCTGTGCCATTTTAGAAGCAGCTGCTCTTTCTCTTTTTCTCTCAAATGTATTTCAACTAGAACTAATGCAGATGGACTGTCACATAAGCACCAGGTAACTTAGTGCTTTACCTTTGAGGAGAGGTAGGACTTTACTCCCTGATGAGAGTGCCTCTGGCACACAGGAGTCAGGAGGCCTTGAGGCCTGGGTAGCAGCACTTGATACAGATGCCTCTGGCTCCAGCTACTGATTCTCTTGTCCTCCTTAGCAGGGCAGAAGCCATGGACTTGCCTAGCTGTGGAAAATTCAAGGGGTTCCATCAGCCTTCCTCATGCTCCATGATCCTGAAGGCGTGCCTCTTAGCATGGCCGAGGACACCGCAGGCATTTCTGTGTCAATAGTCTGACTTCATTTTGAACTCCAGTTCTTTCTTGCTAGTTGGGCAGATGACTTAACCTTGGAGCAGCAGATACTTCACCTGTACAGTGCAGATAATAATAGCTGCCACCTCCTAGGGCTGTTGCTCTGAAGGCTGAATGAAACACTCAGAGCTCACGGTGACACCCCAGTCTTCGTCAAGCACTCGAGTCAGCCATTAGCTGTTACCTTAAGAAGAGAAACCAAACCGAGATCACGCTTGCTCCTATTTTCCATCGAGTTTGAACAAACATTGGCCTTGTTTCCACGGAGGGAAAGAGGGTGCACAGGTGGGGGAGAGGAGGCGAACAATTCAGTGAGCTCAGATGAGTGTATCATGCAGCTGCAGACACTGATGCAGCGCAGGCAACCAGAGATGCTGTGAGTGACACCTCACCTACTCCTTAAGGCTAAATGCTGAAATAATGACATGGATGACAGGTTTTCATTTCTTCCTCAATTTTCCTGCCTACATGGTTAATCTAGGGCTTTTTCTCTATATGCCGTGCCCGATGAAGAAGCCAAGAGTCTATCAAAGGTGTTGGGCATTTGTGTTAATAAAATCGCATCCAAGTTAGTTGGTACTGTTGGTCTTCTTGTGGAACTCCTGTCCTCTCTGGGTCTTTCTATCCTTGCCCCGAGTCTTCCACAAGTCCCTGTACACTCCACTCAATGTGTTAGTGGAAGCTCCCTTTTTCTGAGGGGTGGGGAGGGTAGGGGGAAGATGGAGGGAGGGAAGGATGGGGGATGGAAGAATAAGGGAGGGAGAGGAGGGACTGGGAAGAGAGGAGAGAGGGGACTAAGATTGCTACGTAAAGTGAATAACTAACTAGCTAAATTTTTAAAATGCATCCAAAAATGTTGTATTATAGAGGTCTCCAGGGATCCTCAGTCTTTGCTGTAAAACACAAGTAAAACCATATCATATATTAAGACTTTGAAGGAGTTATTATAAAACTCACTATATGCAGAAAACCTCAAATAGGAAATAAAACCAACAAATAAGAAGAAAGCAACCACTTTGCAACAGTTATTAAACAGTAAATGAGTTATTTTATAGGGGAGGAATTCTCCCCCACCCCTTTCTCATTCTCTGCTTTGAGATGGGGCCTCATGTAGCATAGGCTAGACTTAAACTCCTATGTAGTTGAGGGTAATCTGATCCCCCTGCCTCCTTTTTCCAGTGTGTACCACAATAATCTTGTTTATGCTTTGCTGAGATCAAGCCCTGGGATTTTTCACATGCTAGTCAAATGTTCTACCAACTGAGCTACCTCTCCAGCTTCTTGCATTTTTAAAATTTCTTTGAGGTGATTTGGAAGTGGTATTGCCAGAGGGAAGGAAAGGAATAAGCTCATTTTCTTCTTTAAAAAATTAAGTAATCTTTTATCTGTGTACACACATGTGTACACACAGGCATGTGTGCATGCCATGGGATGTGTATGGTAGTCAGAGGACAACATTATGGGAGTTGGTTCTCTTCTCTCATCATGTGCATTCTAGAGACTGAACTCAGGTCATTAAGATTAGTAGCAAGTGCTTTTATCCACTGAGCCATCTTTTTTTTTTAATTTAAAGTTATTTTCAAAATTTATTATGTACCAATCATAGTCCCCTTCCCTCATCTCCTTTCGGTCCCACCCGCCCCCGTCTTCCCCCTTATGCCCCTCCCCTAGTCCTCAGAGAAGGGAGCTCTCCTCTCCTACCAACTGACCCTAGGCTATCAAGTCTCATCAGGACAGCCTGCATCCTCTTCCTCTGTGGGATGGTAAGGCACCCAGCCAGGGAGAAGTGATTAAAGAGTAGGCAACAGAGTCTATGCCAGAGACAGCCCTTGCTCCCCCTACTAAGGAGCCCATATGGAGACTGAGCTGTCTATTGGCTACATCTGAGCAAGGGGCCTAGGTCCTCTCAATGCATGGTCCTTGGTACATCAGTCTGTGTAGGAACCTCTGGGCCTAGAATTGTTGACTCTGTTGGTCTTTTTGTGTAGCTCCTGTCCCCTCCCGGTCCTTCTATGCTCCTGCTCTTCCATAAGACTCCATGTGCACTTCCCAAATATTGGCTGTGAATCTCAGCATCTGCTTTGATCCCCTTCTGGGTGGAGTATTTCAGAGACATCTATGGTAGACTTCTGTTCTTTTTCTTCAACCACCTCCAGTATCTATTTTATTTGCCCTGTCCTCCTTGTTACTTGGCTTCTTTGGGTCTGTATGTTGTAATATGGTTATCCTGTATTATATGGCTAATAAACTCATTAAATTATAAGTTAGTTTATACCATGCATGTCTTTCTGGGTTTGGGTTACCTCACTCAGGATGATCTTTTCTAGTTCCATCCATCCTCCTGCAAATTTCAAGACCTCCTTGTTTTTAATAGTTGAGTAGTATTCCATTATATAGATGTACCACAGTTTATTTATCCATTCTTTGGTTGAGGGACATCTACGTTGTTTCCAGACTCCGGTTATTATGAATAAGTCTGCTGTGAACATATTTGAGCAAGTGTCCTTGTGTGGTGGAGCATCTTTTGGATATATATCCAGGAGAGGTATAGCTGAGTCTTGAGATAGAGCTGTTCCCAAATTTCTGAGAAAGCACCAGATTGATTTCCAACGTGGTTGTAGAAGTTTGCACTACCACCAGCAGTGGAAGAGTTTTCCCTGTTCTTTGTATCCTTGCCAGCATATGCTGTTACTTGAATTTTTGATCTTAGCCATTCTGATAGGTGTAAGATGGAATCTCAGAGTCATTTTGATTGGCATGTACCTGATGACTAAGGACGTTGAGCATTTCTTTAAGTGCTTCTCAACTATTTGATATTCTTCTGTTGAGAATTTTTCTGTTTAGCTCTGTACCCCATTTTTAATTGGATTATTTTGTTTGTTGGTATTTAATTTCTTGAGTTCTTTATATATATATTGGATATTAGCCCTCTGTTGGATGAAAGGTTGAAGATCTTTCTCCAGTCTGTAGGCTGGCGCTTTGATCTATTGACAGTGTCCTTTGCCTTAAAGAAGGCTTTCCGTTTCATGAGGTCTCATTTATTAATTGTTGATCTTAGAGCTAGAGCTATTGGCATTCTATTCAGGAAGTTATCTCCTGTGCCAATGAGCTCAAAGCTCTTCCCCACTTTCTGTTGGTGATACTTACCCCTGAAGTTCTGTTTTCTTCCCTATGTTCTCCATCTCCAGGACTTCCTCAGTTTGTGCTTTATTTATTGTTTCTATTTCCATATTCACTTTTGAACCATTTTATTGCTATCCTTCACCTGTTTATTTGTTTTTTTCCCCTGTATTTCTTTGAGCGATTTATGCATTTCCTCTTTTAAGGCCTTAATCTGTTTGATTCTATCTTCCCATGTTTCTTTAAGTGTTTCCTCTTTAAAGGCCATTACTATCTTCGTTAGCATAGCTTTAATTAGTTTTCTTGTGTTCCAGTTGTGCTAGAGTATTCAGGGCTGCTTTCCATTGGCTAACTGGGTTCTGGAGATGCTATATTGCTCTGGTTTTTGTTAATTGTGTTTTTATGCTGGTCTTTAGCCATCTGTTTGCCTCTGGCATTGGCTGGTAGTTCCTGGTGCCTGCTGGTGGTGGTAGTGGTGTGTGTGTGTGTGTGTGTGTGTGTGTGTGTGTGTGTGTGTGTGTG
>OU015753.1:69097302-69114153 GCA_907169655.1 Acomys percivali | reverse complement strand
TGTGTGTGTGTGTGTGTGTGTGTGTGTGTGTGTGTGTGTGTGTGTGTAAAGCCCTGGGAAGGATGCTGGATGTTCCTGCAGGAGCCCTCCTTAGGTTGGTAGGTATGTTCTCTGACTGGCTGGTGGTTCCCAGGGAATTGCCCAAGACTGTCCTTTGACGTAGGATCCTCAGGACTGACTAGGCTCCTCAGGAGCCTGGGGGCCGTTCTCTTGCCATGGGAAGTCCTGAAGTCAGCTGCCCTGCTACTGACTTTCTTGTTCTGAAGTTAATAAGTTCCAGCTGCTCAGACACTGTGCTCACTGGGCACAACCATTTTGGACAACCTGTGAATCCAGAGGTTTGGCTGCTTTCCTTAGGGAGATGGGTTAGGCTTTGGAAAGGTGGCTGGGGCTGTTTCCATGGATCTTGGGTAGCAGGGAACCTGAGGTTGGAGTCAGGCACCCTGGTAGCTGTAAGGTATCCATCTACAGGACAGTGGGAATATGCAGGTGGCCAGAGGCTGAGACCACGCTCAGGCATGAACCCAGGGACTTTCCCCAGGATTACCTTGGTGATCTGAGATGGACCTGCTTGTTCCCCTCACTGTGGGCTCTCCTCTCACCTGGGAAACATTGATGCTGGAGTTTTGGGGTCCACAGCATGGCCTGTCATTTGTTCTGCAATTACTAGTTTTCTGCTGTTCAGATATTATGCATGATCAGCACCACCATCTTGGATCTCCCCCTCAAAGTCATCTTGAGAGCCTTACCTCATTTCTCAGATGGAATTTACCCTCACACTAAAAATGTTATAGCTATGCCCCTGCCCATATTCCTGTAATAGTTTGAAATTTTAAAAATAATATCAAACATATAATATTCTTACTATGCGTCAACACGAGTTACAGTTTGAGGGCTTTAAATCCACTGAGCTACACGTTAATTTTAACTTACTACTTACCATGTGAACATCACCTAGCTGGTTCAGTCTCCATAGTAACAAACTAAAACTAATGATTGATTCTGTAAATCTGACAATCTTCATATTAACAAATGATACCATTGGTTATCCAGTAGGAAAAATCCACAATAGCCCACTTGGATGACTTCTCATGAGCTCACTTCCAGCATGTTTCCAGAGAACTGGGCTTGCACACACCAACACGCCTAGCTTGTCATTTTATTTGTGAACCAAACTAATATAATCCTTGAAATGACTTATCATTTCTATTTCCAACATAAATATAGACTCTATCCATTGTTCCCCAAAGCCATTCTCATGGCCACGGTCACTGGCATCACTCTGCATACTGACAATACTCTCTGCTTTGGCTGCTGGGACAGTTCTCTTCCACCTCCCAAATTCCAGTCATCTCTGGAACAGTTATATATGGAGAGGTCAGTTTGGTTTCTCGGCATGCTTTAGTTTCATTCAGTTGCTGTGACCAGTACCATGAGCAAAGCTACGGAGGAGAGGAGAGCATTGATTTGGATTGTTCTTCCATGTCACAGTCTATCATTGAGGGAAGTCAGGCAGGAACTGAAGTAGGAACTTGAAGGCACATCTGATTGCTCTTCCATGCAGCATTCCCTCTGGCCAGGGAGCATACGCACAGCTAAGGGGGTGAAGCAAAAATCATGTTCTTTGCTGTCTCCCACAGACACATACTCAGCTAGTTTTCTTCTGAAGTCTGGGACCAACTGCTGGTAATGGTGGTGCTGGCCCAGGTGGGCTGGGCCCTCCTGCATCGGTTAATAAGCAAAACAATCTCTCACAGAGGAGTCAATTGAGGATCTCCCATCAGCACTCCTGGCAGTGTAACGTTGACACTTAGAGCTAAGAAGGATATTATCCACCAAAATCTTCAAACCCAAAGGAAAGTTGAAACACTTGTATGCTGAGTGTCCACATGCCTCCCAACTAATGCTTTCCTTGTGTTCATCTTCCTGTCCTGCTGTTTGTCCCCCTATTTACTCATGCCTCTGCCTCAGTTTTAGTACATTTCAAAGAAATTGCGGGCATCAGTGCTCTCCCTTTGAGCACCACAACATCCGTATTAATTACCTCAGTTTGTTTAATATTTGTGAGTTTTCCTTCTGTAAAAGTAACTTGTTGTAATTGTCATCCCAGAGGCTTCCTGCCTCTGACTGCCAACCTAGACATAGTCTTGGCAACTTTTAGACTCTATGCAATCTAATCAGGGCCTAGAATGTTTTCAGCCTCTAAGGCTTACTTCTGAATAAGACCACCCTTTCTAGCTCTTCCTGAACCCTGGCTGGCTGGTTTCAACTCAACTTTTTTGCCTCAAATTTCTCTTCTAGCTGACGGATTCAATCTGGCTTCTCTCAGCTTCTGACTGAATTGCTTGCTCTGCTTGGCCTCAAAGTAACTGTAGCCATCTGTTCTAGCCTTCTGCCTTCTTCCCATTCGCTGGCTTGTTCTGCTTTTATCTGTGTCTAGGTTGTTCTCTCTTCAACTTGTCTCCGTAAAAACTCACTCAGTAATACCACCTCTGAATTCCACAAACTGAACTGCTGTTAACTCAACTCTACTGTACTGCCTCTCAATTCAGTCTCAACTAACTGCCTAAACAGAACTCAGAGATCTGCATGCCTCTGTCTCCTGAGTGCTGGGATTAAAGACGTGTACCACCACACCTGGACCTAAACTTTTCTTTACCTGAAACTTTCTCTATACTAGGCTGGCCTTGAACTCAGAGATCTTCTTGTCTCTGGATCCTAGGATTAAAGGTGTGTCTGTATTCCAGGGAAATCACACAGACCTAGAAGGTCTTTGGACAAGATTTCTTGCAAGAGCATTCATGTACTGAATTAAAATTCCTCTACACCCTTCTAATGAAAGTTTTAAACATAAATTCCTATTTGTTATTGCATCTTGGATTTTTTACTAAGATGAAGAATAATTTACATTTGTTAAGTTTTGGCATCTGTGTGACCCAAGTCTAAAAAAACACATTGCTATCACTCTTAACATTTCCCTTGGTTTTATGTTGAGGTCTTTGATCCACTTGGACTTGAGTTTTGTGCATGGTGACAAATATGGGTCTAATTGCATTTTTTACATGTCGACATCCATTTAAACCAGCACTATTTGTTGAAGATGCTATCCTTTTTCCATTAATAGATTTGGATTCTTTGCAAAATCAAGTGACCATATGTGTGTGGATTCATTTCTGTGTCTTCAATTCAATTCCATTGATCAACCAGCCTATTGCTGCACCAGTACCATGCTTTTTTCATTACTGTTGCTTTAATAGTACAGCTTGAGATCAGGTATGGAGATTCCTCCTGAGGATCTTTTATTGTACAAGATGGTTTTAGCTATTCTGGGTTTTTTTGTTTTTCCATATGAAGTTGAGAATTGAACTTTCAATGTCTTTAAAAAATTGTGTAGGTATTTTGATAAGGATTGCATTGAATCCTGTAAATTGCTTTTGGTAAGATGGCCATTTTTACTATGTTAATTCTCCTGATCCATGAACAAGGGAGATCATTCCATCTTCTCATGTCATCTTCAATCTCTTTCTTCATAGTTTTGAATTTTTTTTAAAACAAGTCCTTCACTTGCTTGGTTAGAGTAAAACCAGAGACACTTAATTGGTTAGAAGAAAAAGTGGGGAAGAGCCTGGAACACATTGGCACAGAAGACAACTTCCTGAACAGAACACCAACAGCCCAGGCCTTAAGGTCAACAATTAATAAATGGAACCTCATGAGGCTAAGAAGCTTCTGTAAGACAGGAAACACTGTCAACAGAACAAAGTGACATCCTACAGACTAGGAAAAGGTCTTCATCAACCCTACATCTGATAAAGGTCTAATACCCAAAATATATAAAAAAAAAAACCTCAAGAAATTATACACCACCAAACCAAATAACACAATTGAGAAATGGAGCTCAGAACTAAACAGAGAATTCTCAACAGAGGATTATTGAATAGCTGAGAAACACATAAAGAAACGTTCAACGTCCTTAGTCATCAGGGAAATTCAAATCAAAACAGCTCTGAGATTCCATCTTACACACATCAGAATGGCTAAGATAAAAAACTCAAGTGACACCACATGCTGGCAAGGATGTGGATAAAGAGGAACACTCCTTCATTGCTGGTGGAAATTCAAACTAGTACAACCACTTTGGAAATCTATCTGGTGCTATCTCAGAAAACTGGGAATAAGGCTTCCTCAAGACCCAACTATTACACTCCTTGGAATATACCCAGAAGATGCTTCAGCAAACAACAAGGACATATGCTCAACCATGTTCATAGCAGCCTTATTCATAATAGCCAGAAGCTGGAAACAGCCTAAATGTCCCTCAGTAGAAGAATGGATAAACTGTGGTACATTTACACTATGGAATACTAGTCAGCTATTAAAACAAGAATTCCCAAAATTTGTGGACAAATGGATTGACCTAGAGATGATCATAATGAGTGAGTTCACCCAGAAGCAGAAAGAGTCAAATGGTATATACTCACTTATATCTGGACACTAGTCCAAGGGGCATGTCCCATGAAAGTCTTCATTTATCAGGAAACTGGGACAGAGGGGAGGACCACCTATTGGGACTCTAGATGAGAGAAGCATGGGAGAATAGGAAAATAGAACAATCCAGAGGGTCCTAGAAACCTACAAGAAGAACATTATGGTGGGTGGATCTGGGCCCAGGGGTCCTGCTCAAACTATGGCACCAGCCAAGGACAATACGTGCAGTAAACTTTGAACCTCTACTCAGATCTAGCCAATGGATAGGACATTCTCCACAGTTGAGTAAAGAGTGGAGACTGACTTTCACACAAACTCTGATGCCCCATATTTGACCACATCCCCTGGATGGAGAGACCTGGTGGCACTCAGAGGAAGGATAGCAAGCTACCAAGAAGAGACTTGCTACTATGTGAGCATATATAGGGGGAGGAGGTCCCCTTCAGTCACAGTCATAGGGGAGGGGAGTAGGGAGAAAGCAGGAGGGAGGGAGGAATGGGAGGATACAAGGGAAGTGATAACTATTGAGATGTAATATGAATATATATATATGAGAAAAAATAAACATTTCCCTTCTGTCTCCCCAGATCAAATGGCTCTCAAATTTCCTAATGTTGCAACCCTTTAATACAGTTCCTTGGGTTGTGGTGTGGTGACTCCCAATCATAAAATTATTTTGTTGCTACTTCATAACTGTACTTTTGCTACTGTTATGAATCAAAATGTATATATCTGGGGAATCCAAGATGGCAGCGAGCAGTGTGGACTGTGTTTGGAAGCTCCAGTGAACAATTCGGGGAATTGCACAGATTTCTGAGCCAGGAACACCAAGATCCCGACACCACGGCAGCAGGAGTGCTCCACGGTTCGGAAGGACCAGGGTGCGGAGGACCTGCGTGCCCCTACACACGGGAGGAGTGCGGATTTTCTCGGATCAGAGCAGCGACAGCACAAGCTGCATCAGCGGCACCAGCAGCAGCGACTGAGGTTTGCAGCTCAGAGCCATCCCGTGGAGGCGGTTAGTGTGGTGGCTGGTGGGAGTTGCTGCGGGAGAGGGGACACTGGACAGGATTTGGGTTGCATGGTGCCTTGTGACCCAAACTGGACTCGGCGGACAGTTCAGCCCCAGAGTCCCGGGTACAGCTCAGGGCGCAGTGCTGTGGAGACGCTGACTCAGCGCAGCAGGCAATTCTGCCCAAGGCAACAGCTTAGCGCAGCCACGGCTCCCCTGCTGTGACGCAGGCTGGGCGGAGCGCTCAGTTCCACCCTAGGCGCCATCTCAGTGCAGCTGCAGTTCACCTGCTGTGACGCAGGCTGGGCAGAGCGCTCATGCCCACGAAAGGCGCCATCTCAGCGCAGCCGCAGTTCACCTGCTGTGACGCAGGCTGGGCAGAGCACTCAGGTCCACCGAAGGTGCCATCTCAGCGCAGCTGCAGTTCACCTGCTGTGACGCCGGCTGGGCGGAGAGCTCAGTCCCACCACAGGTGCTAGTGCACATCAACGAGCAGTTCTGCTCAAGACACTAGCTCTCCTCAGAGGGCAGTTTTGGGGCACTGACGCAGGTTGAGGTCAGCACGCAGATTCAGCCCAGAGGCCCTAGCTGGACTTGCCGGGCAGATTAGGCCCAGAGATTCTTCCTGAGCTGTGCACACAGGCTCGGCGGCCCCAAGACTCTGGTTAGAGTATGCACGCAGTATAGGCCCGGAGTCCCGGGCTGAATTCAGCGTGCAGTGTGGGTCCATAGTCCCTGGCTGAGCTCGGTACACAATTCTGCCACAGAGACTCAGATGGAGCTCTGCGTGCAGCTTAGGGCCAGAGTCCCTAACCGTACTTGGCAGACAGATTGGGCCCAGAGTCTCTAGTAGAGCTTTTGGCACAGTCCCGGCTCTAAGACTCTGGTTGGACACAGTGTGCAGTTTGAATCCAGAATTCCTGGCTGAGCTGCGCGGATGTTTCGGGCATGAGTCAATAACTGACCACAGCAAGCAGTTTGGCCAAACACGCCTATCTGAGCTTGGTGTGCAGTCCCAGCCCGAAAATTCTGGCTAGACCCTGTGTGTATTTTGATCCCAGAATTCCTAGCTGAGCTCGGCAGACGGTTCAGGCCCTGAGATACTAGCTGAGCTCGGACGGTGGTTTGGGACTAGTGTCCCTGGCTGGACTTGGCAGGGAACCCAGAAGGCTGTGGATACCTTGGCCTGATCCAACGCTCATCCAGAGACCAGAACGATTGCAGGACCCACAGCAAAGGAGGGCTGAGGATCACTGGCTGTGAGAGCCAAAACGCCAGGCTAACCTTCTGCCATCCACAACAGTGAAACATCAGAGCTTCCAACCTATGGAAATTGTGAGAAAACAAGTGAATCTATCATCAGACTCCCTCCATCCAACTCAGGAAGCTACCCAACAAAAACAAAGCTGGCAAGATGTCTAAAGGACAGCATAAAAGCATACACAAAAAACCCCAAAACAACATGGCGTCTCCAGTTTCCAGCTATCCCAAAGAAAACAACCCAGAGAGCTCAAATGCAACGGAAATACAAGAAAATGACATCAAATCCTTAATAAAGAGCATATTAATGGAGGAAACAAATAAAATTCGTAATCAAATACAGGAAGCCGCAGCCAAACAGGTGAGAGACATAAAAGAAGCACATAGAGTGGAACTGGAAAAATTTCAGGAAAATGCAAATAACCAGATGGAAGAAATAAATAAAACGGTTCAAGCTCTGAAGACCTATAAAGAGGCAATGGAAGAAACTCAGGAATATACAAAAAATCAGGTGAAAGAAATAAAAAAATCAGTTCAAGATCTGAAGATGAAAATGGATTCAATGATAAACACACAGACAGAAGAAAAACGAGAACGTGAGACCTCAGAGAAGAAGGCGAGAACACAGAGGTGAGCTTTTCTAACAGAATCCAAGAGACGGAAGAACGAATTTCAGGTCTAGAAGATACAATCACAGATCTTGAAGCAGCCATTAAAGATAATGCCAAATCTGGAAAACTCCTGACACAAAACATCCAAGAAATTCAGGACACCATGAAAAGAAGAAATCTGAGGATAATAGGCATTGAAGAAAGAGAAGATATCAGACTCCAAGGCCCAGAAACTATTCTCAACAAAATCATAGAAGAAAATTTCCCTAACCTAAAGAAAGAGATACCTATAAACATACAAGAGGCCTACAGAACACCAAATAGAATTGACCAGAAAAGGAAAACTGCCCATCACATAATAATCAAAACACAAAACATACAGAACAAAGAAAAAATATTAAAAGCTGCAAGGGAAAAGGGCCAAATAACATTCAATGGCAAAACTATCAGAATTACACCAGACTTCTCAGCAGAGACTATAAAAGCCAGAAGAGCCTGGACAGAGATCCTGCAAACCCTGAGAGACCACAGATGCCAGGACAGACGACTTTACCCAGCAAAACTATCAATAACCATTGATGGAGAAAACAAAATATTCCATGACAAAAACAAATTCAAACAGTACCTATCCACAAATCCAGCTTTACAGAAGGTACTAGAAGGAAAACTACACCCCAAAGGGTCAAGCTACAACCAAAACTACTCAGGAAATAGGTAACTATACCATGGCAAAAACACAGCTACACAAACACTCAATTGGAAACAACATCAAAATTAAGACTCTTAACAGTCACTGGTCGTTAATATCTCTCAACATCAATGGTCTTAATTCTCCAATAAAAAGACATAGACTAACTGAATGGATGCATATACAAGATCCAACATTCTTCTGCATTCAAGAAACACATCTCACCTATAACGATAGGCATTACCTCAGGGTAAAAGGTTGGAAAAAATATTCCAAGCAAATGGTCACAAGAAGCAAGCAGGCATAGCCATTTTAATATCAAACAAGATAGACTTTCAACCAAAATTAATCAAAAGGGATGCAGAAGGACACTTCATACTCATCAAAGGTAAAGTCAACCAAGATGACATCACAATTCTGAACATCTATGCTCCCAATATAAGGGCACCCACATTTGTAACAGATCTGCTAAAAAAACTTAAACCACACATCGATCACCACACAATAATAGTGGGAGACTTCAACACCCCACTCTCATTGAACGATAAGTCATTGAAACATAAACTAAGCCGAGAAATAACATCATTAACCAATGCCATGGGTCAAATGGATCTGACAGATATCTATAGAACCTTTCACCCAAACAAGAAAGAATATACCTTCTTCTCTGCACCCCATGGAACCTTCTCCAAAATTGATCACATCGTAGGTCACAAAACAGGCCTCAACAGATACAAGAGGATTGAAATAATACCTTGTATCCTATCAGATCACCATGCTCTTAGGCTGCAATTCAACAACAACAGAAACAACAAAAAGCCTACATGTACGTGGAAACTAAACAACTCTCTGCTAAATGACACATGGGTCAGGGAAGAAATAAAGAAAGAAATCAAGGAGTTTCTGAAATTCAATGAAAGGAGGGAACAACATACCCAAATTTGTGGGATACATTGAAAGCAGTGTTAAGAGGAAAATTCATAGCACTAAGTGCCTTTAAAAAGAAATTGGAAACATCACACATAAGCAACTTAACAAAACAGCTGGAAGCCCTAGAAAAAAAGGAAGCAGAAACACCCAAAAGGAGTAGATGTCTGGAAATAATCAAACGCAGGGCTGAAATTAACAAATTAGAAACTAAGAAAACAGTCCAAAGAATCAACAAAACCAAGAGCTGGTTCTTTGAGAAAATCAATAAGATAGACAGACCTTTAGCCAACCTAACTAAAAGACAGAGAGACAGTATTGAAATCAACAAAATCAGAAATGAAAAGGGAGACATAACAACAGACACTGAAGAAATACAAAGAATCATAAGATCCTACTTTGAAGGCATATACACCACAAAATTTGAAAATCTAAGGGAAATGGACGATTTTCTTGATCAATTTCACTTGCCAAAGTTGAGTGAAGAACAGATAAACAAGCTAAATAGTCCCATTTCCCCTACAGAAATAGAAGCAATCATTGATAGTCTCCCAACCAAAAAAAGCCCAGGGCCAGATGGTTTCAGTGCAGAATTCTACCAGACCTTCAAAGATGAACTAATACCGATACTCTTCAAGCTACTCCAAAACATAGAATTGGATGGAACATTACCACATTCGTTCTATGAGGCCATAGTCATGTTAATACCTAAACCTCACAAAGACTCAACAAAGAAAGAGAATTTCAGACCAATTTTTCTTATAAACATCGATGCAAAATACTAAATAAAATTCTTGCAAAAAGAATACAAGAACACATAAAGGATATCATTCATCATGACCAAGTAGGCTTCATTCCAGGCATGCAGGGATGGTTTAATATACGGAAATCCATCAATGTAATCCACCATATAAACAAACTGAAAATAAAAAACCACATGATCATCTCTTTAGATGCAGAGAAAGCATTTGATAAAATCCAACACCCATTCATGTTTAAAGTTTTAGAGAGATTGGGGATACAAGGCACTTTCCTCACCATAATAAAGGCTATATACAGCAAGCCAATAGCCAAAATCAAAGTAAATGGTGAGATACTCAAAGAAATTCCTCTAAAATCGGGAACAAGGCAAGGCTGCCCACTCTCTCCATATCTCTTCAATATAGTACTCGAAGTTCTAGCCAGAGCAATAAGACAACAAAGGAGATCAAGGGTATCCAAATGGGAAAGGAGGAAGTCAAATTATCTATATTTGCAGATGATATGATAGTGTACATAAGTGACCCTCAAAATTCCACCAGAGAACTCCTACAGCTGATAAATACTTTCAGCAAATTGGCTGGATACAAAATTAACTCAAAAAAGTCTGTAGCCTTCCTATACACAAATGACAAGCTTGCAGAGGAAGAAATTAGGAAAGCCATACCCTTCACATTAGCCACAAGCAATATAAAATATCTAGGAGTTACTTTAACTAGGCAAGTGAAGGACTTGTTTGAAAAAAATTTCAAAACTCTGAAGAAGGAGATTGAAGATGACATGAGAAAATGGAAGGATCTTCCTTGCTCATGGATAGGGAGAATTAACATAGTAAAAATGGCCATCCTACCAAAAGCAATCTACAGATTCAATGCAATCCCTATCAAAATACCTACACAATTTTTTAAAGACATTGAAAGTTCAATTCTGAACTTCATATGGAAAAACAAAAAAACCCAGAATAGCACAAACGATCTTGTACAATAAAAGATGCTCCGGAGGAATCTCCATACCTGATCTCAAATTGTACTATAAAGCAATAGTAATTAAAACAGCATGGTACTGGCACAGCAACAGGCTGGTTCATCACGCAATCGAATTGAAGACCCAGATATGAATCCACACACATATGGTCACTTGATTTTTGACAAAGAAGCCAAATCCATTCAATGGAAAAAGGATAGCATCTTCAACAAATGGTGCTGGTCTAACTGGAGGTCTATGTGTAAAAAAATGGAACTGGACCCATATTTGTCACCATGCACAAAACTCAAATCCAAGTGGATTAAAGACCTCAACATAAAACCAGAGACACTAAGTCACTTAGAAAAAAAGTGGGGAAGAGCCTGGAACATATTGGCACAGGAGACAACTTCCTGAACAGAACACCAACAGCCCAGGCCTTAATGTCAACAATTAATAAATGGGACCTCATGAGGCTGAGAAGCTTCTGTAAGGCTAGAGACACGGTCAAGAGAACAAAGCGACAGCCTACAGACTGGGAAAAGATCTTCACCAACCCTACATCTGACAAAGGTCTAATATCCAAAATATATAAAGAACTCAAGAAATTAAACACCACCAAACCAAATAACCCAATAGAGAAATGGGGCTTGGAACTAAACAGAGAATTCTCAACAGAAGAATATCAAATGGCTGAGAAACACTTAAAGAAATGCTCAACCTCCTTAGTCATCAGGGAAATTCAAATCAAAACAGCTCTGAGATTCCATCTTACACCCATCAGAATGGCTAAGATCAAAAACTCAAGCGACACCACATGCTGGAGAGGATGTGGAGAGAGAGGAACACTCCTTCATTGCTGGTGGGAATGCAAACTAGTACAACCACTTTAGAAATCTATCTGGTGCTATCTCAGAAAACTGGGAATAGGGCTTCCTCAAGACCCAGCTATTCCACTCCTTGGAATATACCCAGAAGATGCACCAGCACACAACAAGAAAATTTGCTCAACCATGTTCATAGCTGCCTTATTCATAATAGCCAGATCATGGAAACAGCCTAAATGTCCCTCAGTAGAAGAATGAATAAAGAAACTGTGGTACATATACACTATGGAATACTACTCAGCTATTAAAAACAAGGAATTGCCGAAATTTGTGGACAAATGGATTGAGCTAGAGATGATCATAATGAGTGAGTTAACCCAGAAGCAGAAAGACTCAAATGGTATATACTCACTTATATCTGCATACTAGCCCAATGGGCATGTCCCACGAAAGCCTTCACTTACCAGGAAACTGGGACAGAGGGGAGGACATCCTATTGGGACTCTAGATGAGAGAACCATGGGAGAATAGCAATGTAGAAGGATCCAGAGGGTCCTAGAAACCTACAAGTAGAACATTATGATAGGCAGATTTGGGTCAAGGGGTCCCGCTTAAACTAAGGCACTAGCCAAGGACAATACAGGTGGTAAAATTTAAACCCCTACCCAGATCTAGCCAATGGACAGGACATTCTCCACACTTGAGTGGAGAGAGGGATTTGACTTCTCATGTACTCTGGTGCCTCACATTTGACTATGTCCCCTGGAGGGGGAGACCTAGTGGCACTCAGAGGAAGGACAGCAGGTCACCGAGAAGAGACTTGATACCCTATGAGCATATACAGGGGGAGGTAATCCCCCTCAGGAACAGTCATAGGGGAGGGGAATAAGGGGAAAATGGGAGGGAGGGGAGAATGGGAGGATACAAGGGATGGGATAACCATAGAGATGTAACAAGAATAAATTAATTTTAAAAAAAAGGAGAAAAAAATGTATATATCTGACACTCAAACTATCTGATATGTGACCCTTGCCGGGGTCATGACCTACAGGTAGAGAACCACTGCCCTAGGCAAGACTGACCTTCATTCTCGCCATAAAGGAAAAGAGTATTTTAATTTTTCCTAGTCTTTATAAGATATCATAATGCAGTCAAATAAATTATCACCCGTATCCAGCAAATTCATTTCTTTTTATTGCTGAGTAGTCTATTATTCATTTGTTTATTCATTTATTGATGAATACAAAGGCTTTCTTGTTTGTGTTTATTATGAATAAATCTTCTACAAATATTTTACATGATTACATTACGGTGCGTGTAGTCTCTGCATTTGTACATGTATGCGTTCAAGTGTGCATAGCTTTGTGTACTCGGAGGCCAGAAGATGTCTGGGATCCTTATTGGGTCTTCTCTACCTCATGCTTTTGAGTCAGAGTCTCTCACTGAACCTGCAGCTCACTGTTTTTCACTGAGTGTTGCAGTCAGCAAGCTACAATGATCCATCTGTATCAGCTTGCCCTGCAATGCCAGAGTTGTAGGCACATTTGGCTGTATTTGGAGGTTTATGCGGTGCTGGGATTTGAACTCACATATTCATGATAGTGCTGCAAACCCTTGTAGCCACTGAGTATCTCCACAGCTCCCAGTGTTAGTATTTTTCTAAATATATGCCTTCATTTGTTTGGCGTAAATGCCTAGAAGCAGGGTTGCTGCATGGTTTTTTTTTTTTTTTAAGACAGTGACCTTTCAAAGTCATGTCATTCTCTTGCTTACAGTTCTCCAGTGACTCTACTGTAACAAATATAAACTCTGCCATAGCACAAACCAAGAAAGACCAAGCTCTCTGACTCTCACAGATCACTCTTGTAGTAGCACATCTCCTACCCCACCTGCCAGCTTGCTCCTTTCCAGGCTGTTCCTTCATGCGTTACCCACTTGCTCACACCCTTGCTGTAACTCCAGCCAAAAATACGATCCTTTCAACTCTTTGCACATGCTTAATTCATTTTCATGTGTCAGTGTATGAGCTACCTCTGCCAAGAACATCATGGAGTAGTGGGAAGCAAATGAGAGAGCCACTCTGTCCACGCACACTTGCAACCAGTCTGAGAGTAGAGTGCCTTCCCTAGCATCTTAATACACAAGCCCTTCTTCAGGGCTTTGTCAGCTGATCTTTGCCTTTTCCTTCTTATTTACTAGTCTCCATCCTATTTTTTTGACTTTGCCTTTTCTGTTCTTTTAACCTCTCCCTACCAAGGTCACCCATGACCACTGATAGTTAAATCTAGTCGAAATACTGGAAATACTTTCCATGCTCCTCATAACTGTCTCTCCATATCATTGACACAGTGGCACGTTTCCTTTGCTTGAGCTTTGGCTTGTCTAGGTGTAGTTGTCATGGTTATTTCTACGGCTCCACATCCTTGCTCTTCATCATTCCACTGCCTTTGGATGCTGGTATGCATGGCTCTAACTTGACCTTATTTTTGTTGGGCCCCATACTTTATTTCTGGGGAAAATTTTTTTTATGTGAATAATGCCAACTGCTATTTACAGATCAATTGTTCTTTAGTTAGATTCCTAATCTGGATATGGATTGAGTCTCTCTAATTGTATTGCATTGGATTAGACCTCAGAAATGGGGCACAATGAGCTAGCTATCCATCCTCATCTTTCGGCTATATGGTAGAAATTTCTATCACATCTGCGCTGATGTTCTCATTCATGCTTAATCAGTAGAATTATATAGATGGGACACTATGTTGAGTCCCTGGCAGCTGCTGCCTCTTGAAATGTTTGTTTGGTGAGTACTATTTCTTATAATGCACATACCTTGCTATGAGAAGCTCAAACCACAGAAAGAAGTTTGTGTAGGAAGGCAAGCCCAGCTGAGCACCAATGGCCATTCCTGTGAGTAATCCATCCTGGGTATCCAGGTCTGAGATCCCCAGCTGACATTTGACAGAAACTGTAGAAGATACTCTAATCACAAAGCTGGCCCTGGTTGACTCAAAAACCCCAAAAAACCAATCTTGCTTCAACTCACTAAAATTTTGGAGTGGTTTATTATACAACAATAGGCAATTGAAGCAGGAACATTCAATAATTTTCCTAAATAAGACAAACTGCCTTTCTAAATGAAATAGAACAATGAAGAAAGCATTTCCAGTCTGCTGAGAAATATATGCATTAGGGAAGAAAGAAACCAGGAGGCTAGGGTATGGTGGAGAACACTTCTGTGAGATACTCAGCTGAGGGATAGGCTACTTATGGTTACTTTCTCCCCTTCCCAAATAAGTAATAAAAATCAACCTTGAGCCTGCTGTCATATGGAATGTCACTCCAGAAGGTGACATTCAACTAGGGCTGGCAGTGCCATTTGAATTTCCTTGGGAAAACTCAAGGCTCTAAATCAACCCAACAGAACAAAGCAAATGAGCTGCTTTCTCCATCCAGGAAATAGCTCAGTCCTGGCTCCAGCTCATGCCAAAGAAATTGGCCGAGGGAGTATGCCTAGGAATTGTCTGGCCTATGACTCAGGGAATTCAACAGCAGGAATGCTGGCTGATATTAATGGGGGGTACGTGGAAAGAAGAAAAATGCAAGTCCCCAAGATTTGAGACTGCTGTTATTTACAGGGAGAGAGACCTTCTTAGTACACATGTGAGTCAACTTGTCATGAATAAATATGCTCTTCCAGGTCACTGTTCTTCCTGCTGACACTTGTATAGACTGTCTCTTCAGAGTGGCCTGGATCTGAAGGACATAAAAGTAGGACTATAGTACTCAGGACTAGCCATTGAGAGTGACCATCAAAGAAACATTTGTTCCAACAGCTGTGCCAAGGCCGCCATGATGTTGGAGCCACAGCTAATGTCTGTGGGTCTAAGCCAATAGGACTGAGCCCCCATGGACCATGTCAGCTCTGAGTCTTCATGGGAGACCATAGTGTCTTCTTTACTGCTGTATGGGAGGAATTAGCCTTTTGCAAATATTGCAGAGGCATCATAGGATACAAAAGTTTCTGCCTTGCAAGGAGTACCCAAACTAATACGTTTTATTATTAAATATATGGGAATGTGTTCACTCTGTTTCTCAACAAATATTTTTGTGTAAATACTGTGTACCAGGTTCACCAATGGAGTGAGAACTTTTTAAAAAAATGTATGTATGTATGTATGTATGTATGTATGTATGTATGTATAATATGTATGTGTGTGTGTATGTATGTATTTTACTGACGATACCTAACTTACAGGAGAGGCTGCAGGCTATATTCAGTGCTATCTCTCTTACTCTGAATAAGTTCAGGGTGCTAGTGTTGTCTGGACTGTGGCACAGATCTTCTTCCTTATCTGGTCTGTACTAAACACTATCAGCATTAAAGGCTTCCATGTTTGTCTTTAATAAAACCAGTCAATTTCATCAAGAGGTTAGTGATTATTTAGATTGCCAAAATATTACTCAATGAGGGTCTTCGTAACTAAACTATCAAAATTGAAACTTAATAAAGATAGTGGCTAAAGTCATTTGTTGACTAAATCACTGGCATTATTTGAAAATTCTAGGAGATTGTTGACCTTTCCTTGTAATTTGTCTCATTGTTCAGTAAAAGTATTTTTAAGCTCCCAATGTATACGGGATACTGCAGTGAATTCTGAGAAAAAACATCAAGCTCTTTCCCCTGCTTGCAAGTTACATCAATTTATTTTTTTATTACACTGCTTATTTGTTTATTGTAAATGTGTATATGTGCATGCCATGGTGTGTGCGTGTGTGTGTGTGTGTGTGTGTGTGTGTGTGTGTGTGTGTGTGTTTATAAGAGAGCAAATATTGGGAGCTGGATTTTTCTTTCTAACACACAGATCCTGAAAAATTGAACTCTGGCCATCAGGCTTGGTGGCAATCACCTTTGTCCACTGAGCCACCTCCGGAGCCTGTAATTCACATTTAATGACATATTTGAGTAGTTGAATCACCCTAAAGAGAGGAAAACCAACTTCTGTGTGTAACAGCTCTTAGCAGCTACAGGTACAATCTTTCCCAAGTGCTTGATTGTGGCATGGCCTTCTGTCACAAAAAATGAAAACGAGAAGCAAAAAGGTTGCTGAAACATGATGGAATTAGTGATGTGTTTTCTTTCTTTTCAATTTTGGGCCATTGAATTTGTTGATCTTTCCTTCTCTCACATCTATCTGTCCTTGATGTAAGTAGCACACATTATATCAGTTATGTTGAAATCCTGAGAACTCAAGGTAACCCTCAGCCTACACACACACACACACACACACACACACACACACACACACACACACA
>OU015753.1:69080655-69097292 GCA_907169655.1 Acomys percivali | reverse complement strand
ACACACACACACACACACACACACACACACACACACACACACACACACACACACACACGGACACACCTTTCGACAGACAGACTACTTAGACTGTTCAAACTTAAATGTTGAGGCGGCACTTCTTAACCTGTGGGAACTCATATAAGATCAAGTAACAGAACAGGAGAGGTAGTATGAAAATTTTCGCCACAGTAAAAATGTTCTGATTGTGTAATGACCTAAAATAATTAAAAACCAGATGTGTAATGAACCCAATGGGTTTCTGTTAGAGTGTGCACATATTGTATTGTGGAACTTTTATTAAATTCTTAGTTCCAAACACTAAGCCCATGAACTTTGCACTGAGCATAGCATCACTCCACGTAGCAGCAACAAGTAATGCCTGAAACACCTCAGCTAGTGAATGTTCTGAATTGCACTCTTTTTTACTGTACATATGGCTTTAAGTTCCTAAAGAAACACAATGGTTTAATTATAGAAAGAAAAAAAGGTTTAGTATTTGCTACTATCAAATTATATATCTTTGGGTTGTATTAGGCTAGATAAATAAGCACATCTGTGCAAATTTGTTTCCATCTATTATAAAGAGCCAATAAATGTATATCAAAGAATTGTTTTAAATTTACTTTGCTTATGACTTATAATCTGTAAATGATTTATATACCTATTTCATCTACCCATTTAGTCATGGTCATGTGAAACTTTCTAGCATAGGAAAGGTTGTGAGTGTAAGAAGTTTAAAAATGGCTGGACTCAAGAGATGGGTTGTAAGTAACTTACAGTAAGCTGCAAATAGAATCCCTGAGACACACGATCATGAAATCCCTTCTCCACCAAAGATCAGAACAAAGTCTGTGCAAAGGTCAGGAAATGCAGTGTAGAGACACAACAGTAGAAGCAAGAGCCAAATAACCAGCAATATTTAATTATACATGAATGAACTATATTCCAGAAGAGCCAAGTGGCTACAATTTCCAATTAAATGTCTGCTTTGAAGTCTCCTTCCTGAAGGCCATCAAATAGATTTCAGTTTTGTTTTCTAAATCCATTTTGCTCTGTTAGATTTTAAAAAACAAAACAAAACAAAACAAAACAAAACAAAAAACTAATCCAAACAGAGCTTTGGACTCTGCCCCATTGCTTTCTCACTCATGGTGTGGTCATCCAGGAAAGACCCATTCTCTGGCTTGAAGGCTGCAAATTTTGAAATGCTACACCTTAGTCATTGTTCTATTGCTCTGTCTAGACAGCATATTATGGTAAGTTTTATAAAGATAAGCATTTAAGTGGGGGCTTGGTCACAGTTTCAGAGGGTTAGTCTACTGTCATTGTGGCCTTGAGCATGGCAGCCAATTTGGCAAGCTTGCTATGCTGGAGAAGTAGTTGAGTGCTACATCCTGATCCATGTGTAGGCAGATGGAGAGACTCTGAGCCCGATGTGGGCTTTTGAAACCTCAAAGGCCATCCCCAATGACATACTTCCTCCAACAAAGCCAAACCTACTCCAAAATGGCCACACCTTCTCCCAACAAGGCCACACTTCCTAATCCTTATAATCCTTTCAAATAATCCCACTTCCTGGTGAGCAAGCATTCAGATATAAGAGCCTATGGGAGTTATTCTCATTTAAGCCACCCTATACCTCATGCCTGACATAGTATATGCTCCCCAGAATCTTAAGGATAAGAGTGAGTCATGAGAGGTGAACCAGCTCTAAGCAGAGAGCACAGATGTCTAGCTCATAGTAGATGGAAGCTTCAAGACAGTTCTTCAGATCCATTATATATTCCAAAGAGGATGCCTTCCCCTACTGCCTTGTGAACAGGGAGCTATTGGATGGCCACACCTCCTATCTTCTCACACAGCAGTCATTCCATCAGAGGCCCTGTGCACCTGTGTTCCTTGCACTAACAGCTCATGCTGTCTGTTTCAATTGCTATCCTCTCTGAGATAGATTGGTGTTGCCTGTGTAATTTTAAAATTTTCAGTGACTCTGTTTTTTGCTTAACATTTAAATTAATTGTTCAAGTTGACCATGCTCAGACAATTACTCAACTTTGACATTGTAACCGATGGATAGAAACTATTGAAGTTAAAACTATTAGGGACTGATACGGTTATTTAAACTATGATCTCAGAACTAGAGCTTGAGTACAGAAGACTGTGACTTTGTGCTTCACAGCCTGGGCCTTTCCAAACAAACAAGACCCTTTTCCTGAAGGAGAGATAAATCTGTTTTTTAGGATCCCAAGTGTGGGATCGGAATGGTCTCGTGCGAGAACAGGTGAGGTCAATTCACTAGAAGAGCAACCACCTCGTGCAGGAGCTTAATTGCTGCCAGCTGAAAAGATCCTGTGAACTGACTCTGGGAGGAGATATATAAATGAGCCCAGAAGTGGAGGTGAGGTTTTTTTTGGAGACTTGAGATAGATTTGGCTGTTCATCGCTGCACTTCAAGACACTCCTAGAGAGAACCACTGGAGGGAAGGCTTAGGGGCTCCGGCTCCTGCTGAGGTTCTGGGTTCTGGTTACCCCAGGTTCCAATAGAAGAAGTCCTGTGGCTCATGCCCAGAGAATCGTTCCTCGGAACTGATATCCTTAAGGTTTTGTTATTGTGTCCATCCTCATTTCCTATTGTTTTGGTTAGTTGGGTTATAAGTGACGTATGCTCAGTTACTACATTGTTAATAAAATATATTGGTTAAGAAAAGTGAGCCTACACTTTCCAAACAAAGAAAAGAAGTTTACTTAGCCTAAAAGGAGGTAACAGTCATTAAGAAATAAGCCTTGTTCTTGTTTGGGTGTCAAATTGGGAACCACTTAATATATTGGAAGAGAAAATTTTATTTATTAAAATAATATGACTGTTTTTAGGTGAAAAGATAGACCACCCTCACTAAAGAAAACATCATATTCTACATGGAGATTTAACGACCTTGGAACCAACCGATGACAGACATGTGAAGAAGTGCTAATTCTTGCCTAGAATGAGCCGAGCTAGGTCATGACTTGGGCCCCTTCTCTTGTCAAAATTGTAGCCTGAAGATTTCAATTCTTGGAGGTTTTAGCTTTTCAGATATAAAATAAAGACTGTACTTTGTATAAAAAAATAAACATTTTTATTTATTTTATTTGATTTCCATCGGTCAAATGTGGGATTCAAATGAGATAAGATTTATCAAAATGTGGAATGAATTATAAAACACTTGCGTTAATCTTCAGTGTGATCATTTTCCTTCCTCTGTCTCATCGTGGAGTGAAACAAACTTTTTCCCTTTCCCCGTTTCTCTTCAAGCTTATGTAATACCTGAAGTTTCTAACACTGTGAGTCTCTTGCATGTGCCTGCTTTAATCTTATTAAGACAATGAAATGGAGCTAAGCAGACATCTGGGCTCCTCAGTCTGAGGAATCCAGCACCTCACCCTGAAGATAACGTCATTAGAGGAAGGAAGGCATCCTCCGAGGCTGGATCTGTTTCAGAAAAGAGTTCCTGGTATCCTCAGCTGCCAGTGGAGCAGACTGAGTTTTCATTACTGAAAATCTTTTCAACAAATGTTTGTGAGGAGCCTACTTTGCATGGAAGTCTTTGCTGTCACTGGGAAGGACAAGATGGAGAGGGGAAGGACACCCAGCCCCCACTTCTCATCATTGCTGATAACTTCTTAGCATTGACACGTCATTTTTCTTCTGTCCTTTACTTTCCTCCACCGAAGCCCCAAAGCTACTTGGCTATACAAGACACTACCAGCCTTATGACTTTAAATATTGATATACAAAGTGGAAATCAGAAGGGCGTGAAACTTTTTTCTTTTTCATTGTGAGAGGGGCAGTGGTTGCCACTCCTAGGAGTTCTGAGAGTGTGCAGTGTGAAAAGCCTGATGGAGGAGAGCAAACAAAGTACTGAGTGGATGTGAAACTTGAGTGGGTTTCTGACTTGGTTGTTCTCTCTTTCCAACTAGTGAGTAAAGAATAGGAACCTGGGCAACATAAGACAGCTGGTTTCCAGTGTGGGAGCAACTGGAAGCAGTTATGAGGGTTGATCTGGGCCAGTCATTAGGGAATCTCTCACCTTTGTCATGGGGTGAAAGAATATTTTCAAGCTGATTGAGATCTCACATTGGTCAACATGCCTAAGAATGGATAATGGAGGTGATTTGGCACTTTTCCTTCATCCCAATTGTTGCTTTTTTTTTTTTTTTTTAATATACACATGGCTTCTTGGATTACTCTGAGATACAATAAATATAAAAAATGCAACATTCAAGAACAATATCAAGTAAAAGGAAGTTAAGGAAGCCATATTCAAAGCAAGAGCTGAAATGAACTCAGCAGGAGTCCTAGGAAGAGGACAGGCCATGCATCCACTAGGGTGACTTTCAAAAAAACGGAACAGCTTGTGACAGCCCTGCAAGGTAGCTGTTCTACAGCTCTGAAACTATGGTGCACGATTTCTAGCCAACGATCATATTGAAACTATGGTTGGAATGAGGTTACTCTCTTCTTGGATCCCATCCAGACTCAGCAGGCTTGGCACATTCACTTTATCCTGAAAGAATTCTCTCTATTTAAGGGACACTCAGATGCACTGATACTGGTGGTATCATCAGAAGATGTTACTAGATCGTGAGGCCTTTGGACTCAGCTATAAGCATGTGAGGTTTCTAAGCATGTGAGGTTTCTGCTGTCGCGTGCAGTCACTAGAAGGGCTGGTGCATCACCGAACCTGCTTACTTTGCTTGTTTAAGTAAACCCTGCAGGTGTGTGCTAGAGTCAAACCTCTTCTCCATTGTCACCTGGAAAAATGTCCAAGTGAGAATAGGCTTCATGTTTCCTAGAGGAAAATCTCTAGGAATCTGCTGTATAATTGTATAGAATCTCTGAATTTCAGAACTCCAGACTGTATAACCAGATTACTTTGCCCCATTGCTCAATCTAAATTAGGAGAAGGCAGGGCAAAAGTTCATCCTGGCCTTCCCAGCCTCTGGTACTCAGAACTTGCCTGTCCGTAATATTGAGCACATGACTAAGCTACTTAAGCAAGTCCTGAGTTGATTTATGAACCCAGGAAGAGGGCATTTGTCACTTGAATCATCCTAGAAACATGTGTCAGAGTTAAAGAGGGTAATTTGTTCTCTATAAATTCTGTCCTGGGCTATTTAAGGCAGTTGTTTTGAGAAGCCTTGTGTGCACTCCACTGGTCCATGGGCTGAGTGCTCTTGGTCCTAGTGAACTCTGAAGAAAATGGGTCCTGAATGCTCAGCTGGATGCCTGGTTCCCATCGAGGGTAAAACTGAGAATAGGAAGCCCTTGGGTGCTGACTGTGGGATAAACTTGCTTAAGTTGCCTGCCAAAAGCAGCCGGTCATGCGAAAAGCCACATGACTAACCAGAAAGGATTGGAGCTTGAAAGATGCCAGGGTCAGTGAGTAGGCTTGCTTTCTCCATGGGATCAAGTTAAGGTGACTGTGCCCACTCCCAAGTTCATAAACCCTACTGTTGTTCACCCTGGATCCTTCCACTGATGCTGATGTGGCCCATCAAATGATGTTATCAAGACAGACATGTCAGACAATATTGAGTGTAAGTGGCTGCTCCCTTATTTTTGCTTTTTAAATTATCCATCTGTTTCTCTGCTAGTTACATTGCTAAGACCTTCTGTTGGTGAGGCATGGACAAAAGAACAATAGCAGTGCTTTCTTGTACCTTCTGGTCCCTGTAGTGTCAGGTTATTTTCCTTAAGTGTACTAACTCTTCCGTTATAGTTTTGCCCAATAGCTTCTTAACATATTGCTTTGGATTATAGCAGCTTGGAAATCATGTTTCATGTTATTCAAAAGCTAGACAACAGCTTTAAAATTGTTGTACATTCCATGGTGTTTTAAAAAGAGGTTTATCTTACGTTTCAATTGTGTGTTTGTGTGTTGGGTATGTTTATGTGCAGGTGCATGCAGAGGCCAAAAGAGAGCATCAGATCCCAAGAATTGAATTTATCGTTGGTTGTGAGCCTGGAAACTAAATCCTGGCCCTCTGTAAGAACAGTGTGTGCTCTTAATTGCTGAGCCATATCTCCAGCCCTTGTTCTGTGGCATTTAAAATAGTTCTTGCATACAGTATGTTCTAAGTATTATGAAATGGCTGTGACTGACTGAATATTTGTTGAATGGCAGACTGATCCATCTTATACTAAGCTATGCTGCTGTGACAAACAAGCCTAGATTTTGAAACCTACAACACGTGATTTACTTCTTATCCAAAGCTAATGCCCATGTTGGGCAGCATATATCTTTATTCCTTCTATTCTTCATTCTAGGATCTGGGCAGAAGTTTCTAGTTGGAGTAAATTTATCTTTATCAGGGGACAATAAAGAGATGACTGCACATATTACTTCTGATGACATTTATTGGTCAAATCCTGCCACATAGCCACACTTGTTATGAAGGGGAGATGGGCCTAATCTTCCCATGAGGAAGGCAGTAAATATTTGCCAATAAAAAATAAAACATTATGTCTTAGAAACCCATTTTATTTTAAGAAGATTAAAATATTGCTAAGGAATACCAGGCTTAAGAGAGGACATGTCCTTTATATTGGGAATTTAAAAATAAGGTTTTTTTGAGAAGCAACTGAAAAAATAGGAATAGAAACATTTTAAGATGATGGAGAAGATAGCGTGTAAGTCCCATTTGGGTGCAAGCTAAGGCTCCACATAATGTGCTCTAAGTCTCGTCCCTTATACAAACTGAGAAGCTCAGCGTCTACCTACTAGACAGACAACTGGGAGTTTTTAAAGGTTGTTGAAGAATAGATTGGAGAGATGCTGGAGATATTTGTGAGGCTTCTTAAAGAACCAAAGAGCGATGTAGTAATACCAGAACCAAGGAGGTGAGAAGTGTAAACCAACACAGAACATACATGCCAGGTTACAAACAGGTTGGTGTGGGGAGTAAAGATGGAGAGAGGAAGAAACAGAAAGTGAGCAGCAAGTGGTGGCATTGTCTAGTGAAATACAGAATAAAACAAAACAAAACAAAATAAAATAAAGCAGGCAAAAGCCATGGAGTATAAAGGGGCCTGGGATTGCGATATTATACAGCATGTCCTCAGAAGTTCTATAATGACACTAACTAGGTTCAAATGGTCTGGAGGAAGCCCACCCTAGACAGAATGGAGAGTGTTCAGAATGTTATGAACTTTGCATGTTTTAAGAGGCACAGAAGGGCATTGTGGTGAGAGTAGGAGGAGTGGAGGGCAGTAGACATGAAGTTGGAAAAATGGGCAAGATCGTGTGGAGCCTTAGATGATCTTATCCTCACAGTGACGGGAAATCTTTTAAAAGCATATTTACTTTATTTCTAGTTCTGTGTATGGATATGTGTCTGTCACACATGTGAAGGTGCTTGCAGAGCCTGGCTGATGGAGGTGCTAGGAACCACACCCTGGTTCTCTGAAAAAAAAAAATAGCAAATACTCTTAACCACTGAGCAATCTCTTTTGCTGTCATGGTGAGTTTTAGAGCAGGATTAGCATTTAGAGAATTGCCTTGGCTGCTCCATGGAAAAGGATCAAAGAAGTGATTCATGGGGCACCTGAAGCAGTGACCAGTTAGGGGGATGTCACAGTATTACAGGCAAGAGAGGACAAGGGTTTAAGCGAGGATGACAGTAATGGTCATCAGGAGAGATGGAATATTCTAGATATGGTTCTAATATTTTTACTAGCACCTATATTTCACATACGTACCTTTTTATTTCATTGAACCCTTTAAAGTGCACATCGAAATGGCTATGGAGACACAAGGGACTGCAACACAGAGTAGAGAGCTGCGTGAGGATAAGGATGTTACTTGGATTGTGAGTCTAGGTGCTAGATAAATGCTAGGAGCATTTGCTGAGCTGTCTAGCACCAGAGAGCAACATACCTATAATACTCAATGAGACGATGATCTATGAGCACACAGAAATATGGCATTCTGGTTTACAATGTATGTTTGCCTACTCTTTTCCCAACACAATAAGCAGATCAAGGGTCTAGTTATTCAAATCGGGATACACAGAGAGATTAACTGTGGAGACTGACTGAAAGTCATTAACCAAGCTGTGTGTTTAGGGAGCTTGATAGTTCTGATACCTGCTACTGGATTGTTCTCTTAGCCATGGCAGAAGATAAATTTCTCCTGGAGGCCAAGTAGCACACTACCATGTAGTAGATCTTCTCTGAGAAGCCAAAGAGCAAATTACAGAGCTGGCTATTTTTGGTGGACTACAGAACGGGCTCGGTTAGCATCCCTTCCCAGAACAAGAACAAGCACACATCAGATCGCGCATCCCCGTTGCTCAGTAACTCACTGGTATGTGAAATTGGGTGATCTCCATTGGGATTCCCCAGCATTAATTCTGCAACCCTGAAGCGATGTGCCAGCTGCACTTGTAAGTTGTGTGTTTACGTAATATAAACTTGCAAACAAACTCAAAGATATATAGGCAGGCACACATATGGAACACCCAAGCTTAACACTGGTACTCTACATCCATCACCAAACCCCACATAAGCAGGAAGAAAAGACAATAGGCTAGAATGTAAAGAGGGCGATACTAACTGGTTGGGGGAGGGTTGTGTCTAAATTCTTGCCTTATTTGGGGACCCATTTGTTTTAGTTATGCATGGATGCATAGCCAATCACAACAGTGCTTTGTGGCTGACGATAACCTTTTACTGTTGTTGTCTCTTTTAGTGTTGGGAGTTGACCGAACGCACCTTGGTGGTCTTTATAAACAGGGATCTTCACGCATTTGTAATCACATGTGCATGTGAGAGCTGAACTAAGCTTCACTGTCCATATTTGATGCTTGGTTTCCTTGCACTTGGTTATTTTTTCTAGCAAAGTGACTTGCATTGCTGACATTATAAGGCCCCCAGGAAATAGGAAGTCCAAGTCCTCACAAAAGCACAGTCTATTGGTTAAAGAAGTCAGCTCAGATTCGTCTGCATGGGAGTATGGAACCAGGAAGAAGGAGAGAAGTTGATCATAACCATTTGATAAGTAAGCTACACTCAGTCAGCAGATGACCATTCTCAACTCTCACACAATAATCAATCCTTTTACTAAAAGATTATTGTAAAAATAATAATTCTATGACTATCCATTAGAATGGCAACTACAAAATAAACAGAAAATTGTAAGTATTGATGGAAGTAATTGGAAAATTTATGCTACTGTTGGAAATGTGAATAGTAAATTTACTATGGAAAACAGTATAGCAGGTACCAAATTAAATAAAAATTATCCCATTATTTGGCAATTTCATTATATAGCATATATCACGAAGAATTGAAATACGGGTCTGAAAGAAGTATCTTTACTCAGATGTGTCCACAGAAGTAAAGTATTAATCATAATAACTAAGTCATAGTGGAGACTTTGTGTTTGTTGATGGGTGGAGGAATAGGCAAATGGTATTTACAATTAGATATTACTCGGCAATAACAATAAAGGACATTCTGGCACATGGAACATGGGTAAACTTTGAGGACATTATGATAAGTGAAATAAAACAGTCACAAAAAAGACAAATACAGTGCGATCCCACTTGGATGAGCCAGAGAGAACTCAAACTCATAGGGACAGAAAGCATGGTGGGAAAAGAGAGGTCATTGCTTAGCTCACACAGAGTTGCAGTCTGGGAAGGGGAAAAAAAATTCTGCATATGGATGGTGCTGATGGTTGTACAACATAACTAGTGTATTTCAGATCATTGGAACAGACAAATAAAATGACTAAGTTGATGTCGTTTTTATGTCTATATCACTTCAGTAAAAATAAAAAAATTGAAAAAAATTAATCTGGGTAATTTGATAATATGGGGGTCGGTAAACCCTGACTACCTAGTGTTATAGGTTAGTTTTAATTGTCAACTTGACACAACCTAGAAGTGAAGGATTATTTAGATGAAGTTGCCTTATGGGCATGCGCATAGGGTGGGTGTCTTGATCTGAGAAGACTCAGGCTCACAGAGGATTGCAAGATTTCCTGGCTTGGGGTCCTGGACTGAATAAGAGAACAGGGAGTCAGCTGAGCACCAAGCATGTATGGACTTATTTTCCCTACTCTTGGCTATGAATATGCCATGACTAACTGCTTCTAGTTCCTGCCTCCTTGGCTTTTAGGCTATGATGGGCTGAACCTGGAACTGTGAGCTAAAATAAACCCCTTCTTCCCTAAGTTGCTCTTTGTCTGGGTATTTTATCAGAGTCGCAGAAACGAAACTGAAATGTCTGGTAACTGATATTCTGTTCATCCAGTAGTTAGGAAAAAAATGATATCTGTAGGTTTGTTTTAATCTTGCAAAACTTATTCAAGATCTGAAAAGGATTTTGACAGGTTAAGGCCTCTGTTTCTACAAGGCCTTTGTTCCTACAAAGGAAAAGTTTGAGGGCCGTGCTAACCTTATGAAAAGGACTTGACAGAATTTTGTGAAGGTTCTAACATTTATTTGCTCATTTATAAGAAATCTGAAGTGACTCCCAGAGGAAGGTGAAATGACCTCAGCAAGAGCACAAGGGAACCCAAACTGTCGCATCCTGTATCAACAGAATCCCTTAGCAGCACACTCTGATATAAGGGACCAGTGACAAATACCGTAACTCAAGTAAAAATAGCAAAACCATCCTGGATTTCCAGAACTGCCCAGTTAATCAAAAAGCCTGGAACTATTCCCAGGATTTTTTCAAAGTCTAGACAAAGCCTCAAGATAACCCTTGTACAACTAGCTGACCTAGTGCCAGTGGGAGGCGAGAAGACCCGTTAGAGATCTGTACTATCAAAGGGATTTTATAGAAAAGAAGTGTTTCGCGGTGGAGAAAAAGATTAAAAAAAAAAAAAAACCTGCACAAATCACTGTGAGTGATGATGGGGGAGGGCAGGGGAAAATCAAGGGAATGAAGAAATAATTCTGCCATTAGGAAGAAGTTGACCAAACGTCAGCTTCCCCAGAGGATAAGCAACTTAAAAAAAATTAACTTGCACTTGGCACTGGATTTGTTCTCCATACAAAGACCCTAATTAAAAACAAAACAAAACAAAACAACAACAACAACAAAACAAAAAACAAAACAAAAACAAAAAAACAACCCTCCTAAAAAAAACCCAGGAGTGGCAGGAGACAGTTTATTCAGAGGCAATGATAAGTAAAAAGTCTTTTTCCCTCACCAGTGATACCCAAATTGAAGTTTTACATCCCAGAGTGGCTGATGGAAAAGACATGTAAATGCAGTTTATGTTCCTGTGAAAAGATCTCTGTGCTAATCACCTGGCATCCACAGATAGTCTATATAAATCTATAATATAGAATTATAATTGCATCTTGTTAGAGCACTTCTGTTGTTCCAAGAGTTTCTCATGTCCAGATTATTAGAACTTTGACATTTCCTGAGAGTCTCACATAAATTTCATAAATACATCTCATCAACTAATATACAATAGGTTAATGATATAGTTCAAGTGCCTTCCACCCATATCCACTTATTTCTTTTTTGGAAGCACACCTGTTCAACTTGATCATTGCAGGTGTAAGTTTTCTAAAAGAATGTCAAGTGATAGGACAGATACCAGTAGAAGGTAATCTCCTCTAATCACATTCTTAAAGAAATAATCAAACATTCTAAACACAGTCTCTTCTATAGTGCACATGTTTCACTTCTAAATAAAATTTCCACCTTAGATATACACAGGAATGTTCACAGAAGCCTTTTGATTTTTAAAAAAATAATTTATTTTTATTTTATGTGTATTTAGGTGTTTTGTATGCATGTATGCCTTATGTGACAGTGTCAGATGCCAGATAGTTGTGAGCTGCCATGTGGGTGCTGGGAATTGAACCCAGGTCCCCTACAAGAGCAGCCAGTGCTCTTAACCTCTGAGACATCTCTCCATCCCCAAGAAGCTTTATTCATAATAAACAAGGATGGAACCAGCACAAATATTCAGCAATAATATAATACTAACAGTTCAGAGGAGCAAGGTATGATGATACACAGCAATATGGATGGGCATTGAAGATATAGCACTCAATGAAATAAGCTAGACGTGAAAAACAACACTATATAAAGCTCAAGAACAGAAATGGCTATGGTGAGAGAGTAATAGTTCTCCCTAGAGGATATTATCTGGTGTGAGCACAAGGAAGATATCTAAGAGTCTTGGAAGTTACACATGTAAAATGTGATTGAGACATACGTTTAAGAGTTGAGAAAATTACAATGTATTGAATGTTTGTTATATATTAACTTAGAGAAGAAAGTATATACTTTCAGAATTTTATATATGAAGGTGCACATCTTAAGCATGCTCTTTATGTGTCAGCTCTGCATTTGTGGGACATTGCTGATATGGTGATGGTGGTGTTTAATAATTACCCAAGAACACAGTACCCAGAATCTTACAGGAATAAGCACAACAGGAAACTGTAATCAAAGTAGCTTTTCCCTGTATACTGGTATAAAAAAATAATATCAACCTTCCTTTTCCATACAGATGATATCATAATAAACAATCAGCTCCTTTATGTTCAAAAGCATTTTTGTTATTTCTCACTGTATTGAGTTATAAATAATTACCTTCAAAAGTGGCTAAGTATAGGAATCTGAGATAGGCATATAATCCCCTTTATGAAGGTGTTTTATAAAGTTTATTTCAGCCTGGTTATCTAGCATTACAAGGGTATTGCCATGGGAGACTGAAGACAGTTGGAGAGCAAGTCTTTCTTCTACAAGGGTTTAACTCTTCTTCCTTCCTTCCTTCCTTCCTTCCTTCCTTCCTTCCTTCCTTCCTTCCTTCCTTTTCCTTGAGTTGGAGACTCATGTAGCAAAGGTTAGCTTTCACCTTGATATATAGCTGAATATTACCTTGAAGGATATTTCTGCCTCTCCCTCCTGAATGCTGGGACTGTAAACATATGTCATTAGGCCTGCTTTATTCTGTAGAGAAAATAGAATCCAGAGCTTTGTGTGTGCTAAGCACTCTACCTGCTGAGATATAGCCTCAACCCTTTACTTTACATTTCTTTAAATGTTTTCCCATTGGTCCTTTTCTTTTTCTGGTAAAATAATTTTATTAATAATTATTTTAGATGTCTTAATTTAAATATCAATTTTTTAATAAGCAAATTTTAATTGATCAAATAAAAAGTATTTACCAAAACTGTCTTTGGTTTATTGTTCTTGGCTAGAGTAAGTCAGTTGTAGGATACAGAAAGCATGCAGCCCAAGTCCTATCATTCAGGGCATTCAGCATCTTTAAGGAATGGACCCAACACACAGTAACAGGAAGGGTGCATAGTGGAAGCCAATGACAGGCAGTGTCTCCCTAGGATGTCTTAGACATTAGTCACTCCTATTAGAGGTGAGGTCATTGAACAGTAGTTCAATTTCTAAATGAAGATAATTTCAATGTGGGTACATCCTTTATAGGATAAATCTTCATTCATTTCATGGAGCCCATAATCCTCAGTATAGCCAAGTGGTGAGAACAACACTGTGAGGCCCCATGCTTATAACCCTTGTTCCAGATTCAGTTTCAAAACATTGTTTTTGGCTGCTGTTTTGGAATCATGGGTAAAGGTCAACTGGGTCTCAGTGGTGGCCATGGGAAAAAAAATCCACAACTTAAAAACAAAATGCCAACAAAAAAGCTTAGACTTCTCATAGAGCCTCAGGAAGCCAGAGCTTTTGATTCAGGAGGACTCCCAGCTCCCAAGACTTGAGGGTAGGGGGAAACTGTGGAAGGTGGCTGTCAGGTACTTTCCTAATTTCTGTTTCCTAAAAGAGGATTATTGTACCAGCTGTTTATGGAGATAAGTAGGTAAACTTCTACTTCTAGTCAGCATTATTTGTAACTCTGGAGAACTTGTGGTTATTAATATGGTGGGAGGAGCCGTGAATGTTCTCATTTAGAATTGGCAAACAATCTATTGGCTTAGAAATGAGCCAGTTCCATGTCTGTCTATGTTGAACACCTACCATGTGCCAGGCACTGCAATAAGTTCTAGATGTCAAAGGCAGCACTGAGTTTGATGGAGCATGTAGATCCATCATTCACACAAGCAAGGGAGCATCACGTACTCAGACAGCAGGCGTTTGATGAATGCTGTGCTAGTGACAGTACAAACGGCAACTGGTTCGAGCTCAACTTTCTTCATCTAAGACAGTGACTATGTTATACAATAGCAATGGGAATTAATTGAGGCCGTGCAGGTTTTTAAACACTGTTAGCAAATAGCAAGCTCTCAGTTTTTAATATCGTCACACACTAAATGGAAGACAGGTTGTGGGGACACACAGAAGGAGTGCATTAGTCGATTTAGGGGCAGAACATTAAATGTCTCCTTCAGAAGACATTTAAAGACCTAGAGGATGAATAGAAAAGCTGGTTGGGAGAGGACGTCACCACCAATGATGGCTGCAGAGACAATTGGCTGGAGAGCAAGGTTACAGCTGGGGAGTTGAGGGTAGATCAGTGAACAATTATTAAAGAGACATTTCAAATGAAAAATTTAAAAAATAGAACAAAACACTCTAAGAAAAATGGGGAAAACATGAGTAGGCAGTCAAAAGACAAAAGAAATGACCATGAGACGTGAGCAAATGCCTTATCTCACTAACAGTAAGGGAGCTACTTCTCATCTATTTTACTTGGAAAGATTTAAGCTAAAAGGGCTAAAAAACAACATTTAAGATTAGGTTAACAAAGTGCTAGGTATATATTAAAAGAATGAAATAGATTTTCCCAATATATTGTGAAGGTTCGGTGTGCTAGGTCTATTTATAAATATTATGCAGGTGCATATAAGCCTCTAAAGGTAGGAAATTGTCGAGGAGGGATGTTCACAAAAGAAATTGTTAAGAAGTGTAACTCTGGTGCACATCAACCATGGGCGGGCTAGAGAATTAATTATTTTAGGTGGAGAGATTAAAAGATGGCTCAACAACTAGAAATAGTAGCTACTATTCCATAGGACCCTGCTTCCACTCTGCACCCATACCACAGCTCATAAACACCTGTAACTCCAGTCCTAAGAGATTGAAAGCCTACTTCTGGCCTCTGGGGTCACCAGGCAGGTGCATGGTACAGAGACATATGTTCATCCATGCACATAAACACAAATAAAAATGGTGCTGGCATGATGGTTCAGAGCTTAAGAGTGCTTGCTGCTCTCACAGAAGACCAAAGGTCAATTCCAGGCACCCACGTTGGGTGGCTCACCACCATCTGACTCTAGCTCTACAGGTCCTGAAACCATCTTCCAGCCACTGAGGACACCTGTACTCATGAGCACATATACACATGCAAATACACACATAAACATAAATATTAATAAAATAAACCTTGAGATGTTTTATTGTAGAAACATTTGAACACACAAAGTACAAAGAACAATGTTAAGATTACTTCTATTTACCCGCCAACCAAACAGCCACTGTTAGCGTCATTTGCAGATACTATCCTTTCCTTTTTCTGTTCAAAGAAAAATAACCACTTAATGTGTGCTTTTATTAAAAGTCAACTCAATCCTGCAAAAGTAATCTGCTGCCATGGGTCATTAGCCTAACCTTTGAACCAGGAAGAGGCTTGTGTTCTAGGGTCTGAACACAACAAGCCTGCCTGAACTCTGTCAGCTGCATAGCTAGAGGGACACTAAAGCCCTGTCCAGATACTGCAGAATAATTCTTAATTAGAAAAATGGCATCAAAGGAAGCGCACCCGTTCTGTAAGGCGCAGTGTAATGTCCTTGCCTCCCACACCCCTCGTCTGTGTCTTGGAAGCAACATCTTGATTTACTTGGAGCTTACTTTCATCTCTTAATTCAGGCTCGCTCCACTTCCCAATAGAGCCTAAAGCTGAGAAAACAGTGCCTTCCTCCTTTTCAATTAAGTGTGCTTTAGGCAGCCAAATTGCTGTAACAAAATGTTAGCCTGGCCCCATATGGATGCGTCCTGCTAGAAATCCAAGATTGATTTGAAAAAAATATGTAGATACCTAGTTTCTAGTTAGAGTGAAGTACCAAATTCTAAGGGCTGACAGTCAAGATGCCCACCTCCAACATGCCTCCATCCATTTCTTCACTCCTGCCATCATTAATGCTAGAAATCTTGGCCAGACTCTGTGCTAGAGCTGGGTGACAAAGGTGTGCAGTATTTAGCCTTCTGGGTCTTCTGCAATCTGGAATGAAGTGTCCACTCTTTGCCCTGCCTTCTCAGGACCATCCTTCCCTACCTCATCTACTTACTCTCTACCTAATTCTTCAGATTTGGCTCACACTTCATTGTCTTTGATAAATGATAAATGACACTTAGAACTCACTGTTTCCTCCGCCACGAATTTCCTGATATTGTCCACCTGTTCTCATTTCTCAAAACTCCGGTCACCAGTCATCACTGTAGATTAACTTACCAGGACCAGAGTCAGTCTGTGTGCTTATCACATTGCCTTGCAGAACCTTACCTGCTTGCCTCCCTTTGAGGCCATAACATTTAACAATATTAACAACATCATTATCATCATCATCATCATCATTATCATCATCATCATCATTGTCATTATTATTATTATTATTATTATTATTATTATTATTATTATTATTAT
>OU015753.1:69065883-69077071 GCA_907169655.1 Acomys percivali | reverse complement strand
AACAGCCTAAGTGTCCCTCAGTAGAAGAATGGATAAAGAAACTGTGGTACATTTACACTATGGAATACTACTCAGCTATTAAAAATAAGGAATCCCAAAATTTGTGGACAAATGGATTGAACTAGAAATGATCATAATGAGTGAGTTCACCCAGAAGCAGAAAGAGTCAAATGGTATATACTCATTTATATCAGGACACTAGCCCAAGGGGCATGTCCCATGAAAGTCTTCGTTTAACCAATTACGGATTTCTGTGATGGTCTCTGACTGCTGTAAAGCTAGCTTCACTGGTAAGGGGTGTAAGCCACACTTACCTGTGGCTATAAGGTTAAGTTTCTAGAATGCAGCTAGGAAATATACTGATCTAGGAAACTGACTGTAGTAAGTTCTCCTCTAGGTTCCATGGCCTCACCAGCCATGAGTACTTGTCTAGTTTTACAGTACCAGATGTGACTTCCTTCCTATTAAATGGGCATTGAGTCTAATTAGACAGACATTGGTTGTCCTTAAAATATAGGTGCCACTATCATACCCTTGGGAATAACTTGGCATACCTGTCATTGCTGTGGTTTGTATAGAACCTTCAAATATGCCAATAGCCAGTCTCCAGAGAGGAGGCTTCCAAGTCCTGTGTTTAAAGTTCATTATTATCTTCTGCAATAGGGTCTTAACTTTCAATACCTGGGAGGCAACTAGGGGCACAGAAATAGCCTAAATTATTTTCAGAGTCTCTTTGGTTACCTCAACAAACACCTTAAACGGGGCTGCCTCCTGTCTGGCCTGAGGCTATTGTGAACAGAGAACAGAATGATACAGACTTAGCCATGTTGGCAAATTTTCAAAAGATCGACTAAAAGCTGGGTGAATATTACTAAGAAAATGTGGATTCGTAGGATGGCAATCATTTTTTTCAGATCCAGGAGCTGGGATACTTGTTGCTTTTATGGAAGGTGTCCAGGGGGCTTACATACAAAGTACGCAGTATCTTTCTTCATAGTCGTTTAAAATTGAATTTCATTAAAAGGCAGTGTTGCTTTATATTTAAAAAATATTAATAAGCAAAATGGTCTCTTGATACAAACTATAATAAGCTAATTTTAGTGTACACCAGTATATAATATAAAACTAATATACAATTAGTTTTATTTCATAAATGACTCTGTTATAAAGTGGTGGATGAAAGCAAGCCTGGGACTCATGAAAAGATGGTCCTGAATACACTATTATTACACTTCTTCAGATGGCCCCTCACAACAGATTTAAATAACACCTCCAACACCTTCTGTCACATGAACATGTTTTGTTTCACTCATAATGGCTCCTTCCATTCTGATATTTTGATTGCTAATTTTATAACTGTCTCCTCCTTACCCCAAACCATGCTGTAAGTACCATGAGATCAGAGATCTTGTGAGACGATTGATTTTATTTATCAGCTGAATACAATCTAGCATCACATGGGAAAGAACGTCTCAGTGATGGATTGTCTTAATCAAGCTGATTGATACGGGAAGAGTGAGCCCACCATGGGCAGTGGCAGCACTCCCTAGACAGGGAATTCTGAAGTGTGTATAGGTGGGGAAATAGAGTTGAACACAATCAAGCGAGTATGCAAACTCTCATTTCTTCTTGCTATTGAGTGTGGATGATATAATGTTGCCAGTTGTCTCAAGAGCCTGGCACCATGATTTTCCTACAGAGACAAAAACTTCTGTTACTGTTAATATGGCTACCTGGAATTTTGAGCTAAATAAATTCTTAAGTTGCCTTTTTCTGGGGATATTTTATCACAGAAACAACAATGCAACTAGATTACGTTGTCTTTTTTGTTTCCTCTCAAGAGTTGCAAAAGATGCTGTAAGGCAGGCCCGGTGGCCCAAACCTGTAATCCCAGCGCTTGGGAGGCAGAGGCAGGTGGATCCCTGTGAGTTCAAAGCCAGCATAATCTACAAAGTAAGTCCAGGACAGCCAAGGTTACCCAGAGAAACCCTGTCTAGAAAAATAAAACCCAACCAACCAACCAACCAACCAATCAAAACCCCAAAACAACAACAACAAGAACAAACAAACAAAACTTTCCATAAATGGCTACAAAATAATTCCTGCACCCAAGGCTCAGGGAACATTGCTGAAGAGGGGGCAGAAAAATTCTAAGAGTCAGAGAGTCCTGGAGTTTGTTATGTGATTATTGTCTGGTAATGTCAGAAGCTACATCCATAAACTCTCCGGAATGTGATTGTCTAAATATAGCTGAACAAGGACAATAACAACAGAGTGGACAGGGGAAAGCTCACCAGGCCTCAACCCCAAACAAAAAAGTACAGCCAACTAAGGAATGCTGAAAGTGAGAGGAACAGGCTTCACTGGGGAAGAGCTAGGTCATCAACTGGTTACCCAATATTAAATGGTCAGCTCTGAACACACACACACAAGAACAACAGCATTCAAGTCATGCCATATTTATATATTTAGGACTATGTGCATATATATGCATGTGATGAAAATTATTTTTTTTTAAAAAGAGGCAATGAATTTGAAAGAGAGCAAAGAGGAAAAAATAGGAGAGTATAGAACGAGAAAGGAGAATGGGGGAAATGGACTGATACTAATCTCAATGAATAAAAGAAATAATTTAACAGATGCTAATAATAAGTAAATAGTTGGTAGCAAATTGTTGGTTTTCCTAAACTATTCTTCCTTCACAAAGTTCTTCCAATGTGACTGGCACATTAATGCCCTCAGTTAATGATAGCTATAATTATTATTATTTTATAGATTACCCTTGGATTAGTGAATAATAGGCAAGAATAGTTTAAATATCATATTCATGCTTTTGATGAAAGAAAAATTGTCTTTCAATAAGAGAAACCAGAGTTAGATTATGCCACTGCATATGTGTGTGTTTCTGTGTGTGTTAATAAGATATTTCAAAATTACCATATTTTATACAATGTTTTGTTCTTCTTGATGGATAGTAGACAAGAAAAGAGTTCTGGAAAATACCCACGACGGCAACTTTGAAAAGGCCTTGTGAGTGCTGGTGCGTGTGCCCCACGGTGTGCTGTGTCACAGTGCACTGTAGCGATGAGAAGACTAGGGTGCCTGTCAGTCCTCACCTTCTGCCTTGTTTGGAAGCAGAATCACTTGTTATTTACTCACTGTGTGTACAGATTAGCTGGACAGTGAGCTTCCAGAGATTCTCCTGTCTCTTCCTCCCATCAACTGTAGGTAGCTTGGGGTTACAGACATGAGCTACCGTGTTGTTTTTAAATGTAGGTTCTGGGAGTTTGAACTCAAGTCCTTGGTCTTGTGTGGCAAGCACTTTACTCACTGAGCCTTCCCTCCAGCCCTGTGAGGATAGCTTTTATAGATCTTAAGCACTTAGTGCCCACGCCCACACCTTAGAATAGATAGCCAAATAAAAAGAGACATATACAGATATATTAGTGTGAATATAGGTAGATAGATATGAATAAGGATTCTGATGGTCCTTGAACAATTATATATTATATCGACTAATGGCATTGCCACTCACTCCAGAGTTCTCTTTCATCTTTCTACATCAAGAGACACCTTTTTAAAAAAAAGTGATGTGGAATAATCAGGCAATGCCCACTGATCCATTATTTCAATAAGCTATCTTAAAATCCACGCATCTTACCAAACAGGGTTTACTTTTAGATGCCAGGTCACATTTCTTCAGCAACGATACTCATCACATGATGTGATCGTTACTGAAATCCGCACTAGAGTCACGCTGCACTCATTACAAGCCAATTCTTCATTCTGACATTCTCTACATTCTAATGTTCTATCATTCGCCTGCATTTTAACAACTCTAAAATCAAGATGTCTTCTAATCAATATTTTATGAAAATAGTACTTCCCTTTATTTTCTTAAAAGATGTTATTAAAGTAATGGTATCTTTTCATCCCTGGCAACTGAAGATCAAGAAAGAATAGTGTTTGCAAGAAAAGTGATAGACAGGTTTTTAATCTGAGCACGTTAAAACTTGTAAAAATGATAAGAAAACAGTAAGATCTTGACTATGAAGACAAAGATCATGAAACTTAAATTCACATAGCAAAATATGATTAGCCAGCAATATAAATAACCTGGTTAGGACTCAAGTGAATGCAAATGAAAACCACACTTTTTGTCTTACAAATTTGAAAACGATAGTTTCTTTAAACTCCTTGGCTAATTAGTGTAAAGTGCAAAGAGTATCCTTATCAGGATCTGATGTGTAAATTGCTACAAAATTTCTGGATAGCAATTTGGCAGTATAGGTTAAAATCTTGCAAATATTCACATCTTATTTATTTGTTTAGGAATATATTATGAAAGAACACTCAGAAAGTAGTCAAAATATACTCTCAAAATAAGAACTAAAAAAAGGCATAGAATTTATATATTTTATTTCAGTTATATAGTGAATCAAGAAAAATTATAATAAATATGCAAAGATATTAATGGTTATTTTATTATTACTCCTGTCCACTTGTGATTATTAGGTAACCCAATGTATATTATTTTAATAATCAGGTAAAATGTAAAACATGAAAGAAAGTGATTATCCAATATCCTGTCAGGATTTCCATTTTCTCCCAATGGAAGAGAAAGGAAGTTACTCACTACAAAGCTGCTCATAAATGATACTTACACAGCAGAAATTATGCGTGTAGATGTTATGCATATTTTGAAGCATGCTCAAGATAAAATACTTCAAGTTTTTCAGACTTAAAAGTACTGATCTTTGCATTTAAAATTTGGGAGTAAGTTGTTTTGGAGCTCATTTTATGGTCACTTTCCTCTTTGGTGCACACTGGCAGCTCATGGGTTAAATTCACCCTGTGAAGCTTTGCCTTCCTGGAAGAGGAAGTGTTAGGGGTCCTCACTAAATATGGGATTAGTCAGCTCTTTATTATCTCCTGCAAATAATAGTCGGATGCTGTTCTTATCATATAAACACTTATCCATAAAGCCAATGGAGATTCTAAGCTGCTAATGAACGGTTATGTAATAAGAACATTGCAAAATTCCCCTTTTCAATTGATGCCAGTATTTAGTTCAATACTGCATTTCATGGAGCAGCCTCCTGGGGGGCTTGGGAGTTATTTTCTTTTTTTTCTTTTAAAATGATTTTTAAAATGTTAATTTTATTAATTTATTCAGATTACACCTCAGTTGTTATCCCATCACTTGTAAAATGATTTTTTTTAAAAAATTTAAGTAATTTGTTCAGATTACATCTCACTTATTATCTCCTCACTTGTATCTTCCCATTCCCCCCTCCCTCTTTCATCCTGTTTCCCTCCCCTAGGTCTGTGACAGAAGGAGACCTTGTCCCCCACTATAAGATCACAGCCTATTAGGTCTTTTCCTGGTAGCCTGCTTACTCTTCCTCTGAGTGTCACCAGGTCTCCCTACAAAGGGGAGGTGGTCAAATAGGGGGCATCAGTTTTAAGATTTAACTTGGCCTAAATTTTGAGACTGCTATTCATGCATATACTGTATTTTGATATTCACCCTACCCTGCTCAACTTCTCCCAGACCCCACCATGTCCCCTCCCAAGTTCTGTTATCTCATTTTTTCCCTCCTTATAACGCACTGAGCACAGTTAGTGCTGCTACGTTCAGCAAGGTGTGAGGACCTCCAGGGAACATGGGCAACCCATAAGGGCCCACGACCTTGGAGAACACTGACTCTCCCTCCTCCGGGAGCCATCAGTTGTCTTGGCTAATATTTTAGTTTCCCGGCCTCTCCACCTCACCTTGCAACCTTATTCTTGCTTACATTCTCTTAGAGCAAACAAACCAAAGCACAGCATTTCTTATGCTTATGCCTTTAACGTTAGGAAAAAGGAAATGAAAGTTAAATGGATCCTACATTTATGAGCTATATTTCTCCTGTATTTCAATAACTTTCTTTTTATTCTATTTATTGTTTCACATATTTGTCTTTGGTGCTTTATTTAGGGATACTGACATAAGGGTATCACTTAGGAACATGAAATATCTCATAGACTAGTGAGGTGGTAGAATGTGTGTGGGCAGATAGCCTGTGTATACAGTTTAAGGGGAAGATTTAACTTCTCTTTTCATCAAAATAAGTACAGTGTGAACATCATTAGCCAGAGAGAGTTCTGGGAGCCAGGGGGCAAAGCTATAGAGGCATTAGTGTCAGCTATGCTCTGGGAGGGAGTGGGAAGCGATGGGCTTCCACTCACTTTTTGTCTCATAGTGACACGAACCCTCCTCACATCCCCCGCCCCAGACATTCTCACTCCCAATCCAGCCAAACGAACTTCTCAGTCTGCATTGGATTCCTCTCGGTAAGTCAGATGTTACTCCACGATGCTGTAGCCACAATGGTCTCACGTGGACCGTGCGTGAAGACATCAGGAGAATATCAGGAGAATCTTTCTGAGTCACCTTCCTTCACAGCACCTTTCCGCGGTTACAGATTTGGTGTAGACCCTAAGAATCAGAAGCAGGCGGATCGCTGTGAGTTCGAGGCCAGCCTGGTCTACAAAGTGAGTCCAGGACAGTCAAGGCTACACAGAGAAACCCTGTCTCGAAAAACAAACAAAAACAAACAAACAAACAAACAAACAAACAAAAAAAGAATCATCTCCGGCGCCGTCTCTAACACAGAAAGACAACACAGGGAAGGCACGTCTAAGTTGCCCTGTATCTTCTGCAAATTGCTGAGCTCATGCTCACCTCAAATGATTTCTTTTGTTTTCATTTCAAGTTGTCTTCTCGAGAAAAATAATGCTATAGTCCAATTTCTTATTGTTTGGTTAATCCAAGCCTGTGGATCTTGTCAGATCTAACATGCCCCACTCTCTTGCCTCCGGGGCTATTAATTATGTTCTTTTCCTATCATCTTTTGACTCGTTCACACTTAGTTATCACATACAGAGAAACAGTCAAACTTTACACATATAAGATCTCAGAAAATGGAACTCCCACACAATCTGTCCTAGAAAGCTTTGGAGGACTGGGGGGGGGGGGAATGGCGGCGAGGCTCGTGAGACAGCTTGTGCGGATACAGTAGGCAAGGGAAGGAAGTCCCACAAGGACAAGTGTGCTGAAAGATGCAGAGACCCAGAAGAAAGAGCCCCAGAAGATAGGAAAGGAAGTCTTTAAAAGATACTGTAGGTGAATATTTGACAGGTGCTATGGATTAATCAACCCCAGAAAACCACACAAAGGAAAAAGCCTAATGAGCTATTATTAAAAAAAGTATGATTTCTGCATACTGCTTAGCTCAACCAGCAAATGATACTTAAATCATTATTTGGGCATAACCATTAACTATTTCTTCTACCATAAACTGAGATATGACTTTATCTAGACAAGCTGATTGGGCAATGGTGGCGTGAAGGTGTTAGGTTCCCATCAAGAAAAAGGGCAGCAAGGAGGATGTATGCTTGATACATCAAGAACTGATAGACACACTGGAAAGTGTGCATGAAAATGGAAATACTATAGGCTGTGGCTATAGTAATTCAAAGTGGTTGTCTCAGACCAATGGTTGACCAGGACACAGGAGATCTACTCAAAGACCAGTGCTGTTTTCCTATGAAAGTTTTAAACTTTAGGATATTTTAATAATTGTTTTACAAATGTTTAAAACTAACTCAAAATGCAACACACACACACACACACACACACACACACACACACACACACAGCACTTGTAATGTGCCCAGCAAAGAACTCAACTTTCTACCCATCATTTAACTAACATAGACAATAAAACAGGGTTAGGACCCTCTGGGAACATATGTCATTTGGTCATTTTGCAGGATATAAGGGGTGACCCCAGTCCAAGAAGAAACTTCACAAAGTTTGAATTCAAGCTGTATGAACATTAACTTTTGAAGAAAAAGTCTAAGAAGTACCCTACTGAATTTATAATTCAAACTCAAAGGACCATAACAGTGAGTTACTGGTTGAAAACTCCCCTAATGGTTTATCGCATTAAAGCCACCATGAGAGAGATCAGGGCTATATTGAAGGTCCAGTTTTGATGCCCATGGGTTACACTCAAGTCCTGCTGCTTCTTACAAAAGTGACTGCTTTGTACCAGATACTGTTATTCTCATAAAAAGGAACATAGGTTCCTGTTCCCTTTTGCCCAGTGGCCACCTAAGAGGATGCTGCAGAGACAGCCAAAGGAGGACAGAAAAATAAGGATATGAAAATAAAAGGGTCAGAGGCAGGGAGGACGAAAAGGAGGACGGCAGTACTACAGACGCTGTGTGTGTTAGCACTCCGCAGGCAATTTCTTGAATGTGTTTCTTGCCATTGTTGCATATTTTGTTTGGACATCCTGTCACTTCCTCTGTACCCTCTGAAAAATATTTGTGAGGAAGGTTAAAATCACTAAGAAGTTGTTTATGTGGCATGTTTCTTGGCAGAAGGCACATTTTATGTTCCTCTGAATAGCTACATTTGAGCAGCCAGGTAACTCACAGCAAAATTAAATACCAATCTATTGTGACCACACATCGGAAGTTGCTGATGACTGTTTTATCAGTGTGTGCATATATGTGTGTGTGTGTGTGTGTGTGTGTGTACATGCCACATACATGAAAAAGTGTCATAACGTATATAGATAGTTTGACCTCCTGCTTCCCTTCCATGGACATTCAGATTAATTTTTCTCCATTCTAGGTTAGGCTACCAAGAAATGGAGGGACAAAGCCAGGTCTGAAGGACAAAGGCAAAGCCTTAAAAATATTCTTTTATTTCCACACAGATATGAAACCCTGTGGGATTCAGTCTTCACTAGTGTGGAATCTCAACTTGGAGACTATTTATTCAAATAAAATATATGACGTGGGCCACCCAATTAGAACTGATAGAAAAAGGCCAGTGAGATGGCCCAGTAGGTAGGGACATTTGTCATCAAGTTTTGATTTCAAATTTCAGGGTTCATAGGTCGGGAGAATGAGACTCCTTATACTTACTTTCTGCCGTTGGCACGTGTGCGTGCACACACACACACTCACTACATAAATGTAAAGAATAAAATGTTAAAAAATGTATAAATCAACAAATCAAGGGTTTTCTATTTATATGTAATCCTGTCTTGGAGACATTTATGGCTGACACATATTAAACAATAAAAATGATCACACAGGGCTAAGCATGTGAGAGGACATGTGTGCACTGCCCCTGAGTATACATGACATGAAACATCTTCTATGATTTAGCTCAGGCAGAGCTGCATCAAGCGACAAGGTCAACCAGGCTGAGATCCCATAGTCCATGATTCCTCTCAGGAGGCCCCTAGCTGTGCTGGCAAACTTTTGGCTGGGGACTGAACTCTGCATGGAGCCTGCCTCAGTAACCGTGGTAGGTCATCAGGTTTAGAAAACACATGTCTTAGGGACACTGCACAGCTCTGTTTTTTGCAGAGTGGAGGCCAGCACCCAGTTCTTCTTTCTGGTAATATATAGAAAATACAATGTTTTGGGAAGTAATGTCTAGAAAGTATACCTTTGTGGGGGAGGGAAATGGTTAGCCCACACAGTTGCACAACCTTAGCCACACACTGAGCTCAAGCTGTCAGTGTTGCTTGGTACTTCTGGCTATTTCATTTCATTTCATTCCAAAAGATCCCGCCTCTGTTCCTCCTGCTTCCTGAAGTTGAACTCTTGATGTGATAACCCTTCCTATAGAATTCTGAGGCTGGTGCTTGGGGATGTAGGTCGGTGAGTTCTTCCTGTGTGGGCATGAGGACCTAAATTCAGATCCTCATACTCCTCCAAACCTGGGCATGGCTGCACACATCCCTAGAATCCCAGTGCTGTGAGGCTGGAAGCAAGAGGCTTATATCCACTGAGACTTGCTGGTCACTCAGTTGCTGAAAGCTCAGTGAGAGAGCTCGTCTCAAAGAAATAAGGAGGAGGATGATAGAGATGGACACACGACCTCCTCCTCTGGCCTCTATGTGTGCATGTACAGGCACACATACACACTTACACACAGGCACATTCATGCATTGTTACACACACATTAATCTTTTTTTTAAATAAGAGAAATAAAAATAAGAAAACAATTCCAAGGCTGCTCATGGCTAGCAGTAGGTCTTCTCAAGGTGGATGTGTCTCCATAGCTTCTGGAAAAAGAGCAAGAGAGGGAAACATGTACATAGAGCATCCTCCAGAACCATGAACTCACACCAGAGAGTGCAGGGGGCCTAGAGATGTCTTCCCAGCATACCTGGCTGTTTCTCTCCAAGGGTCCAGTGAAAATACCCATCCATTTAGCAAGTTTCAGCTCTAGGGCCATGTAATCTTGGATGTAATCTTTCTAGACAAGCTCCCTCTATCCCTATGTATTTTTTCCTTTCCCAATTCTAGATGGCAACTAAGGGGCTGAAAAACATAGATGTTCCAGCATTTAATTGGATCTCTACAATAGCACGGAGAATAGCTACTAGGGTATCATTGTCATCCTAAGAGTGTCTGGCAGCTGCTTGGAGCTTCCTGCCTCATGCATGTGTGTTTTCACAGTCATTGTTCTCACCTAGGCCCCAAGATGGGGGAAACAGGGCCCATTGAGAGGCCTAAACATATGAGTTTGAATGTCTCCCTCAGGCAAGGAAATGTATGTTCATCATTTCTTCTTCTGATTCCTCTCCTCCACTGGGTGGAATCAATCATCCTTTCTTAGGAAAAACATATTAAATGCTGTATAGTGAGTTTAATCTCATTGTTGGAGTGACTTTAGAGGAAGAATAAAGAATGAAGAGTCAGCCCCATTGGTGCAGTACTGGTTAAGCCAGAGAGAGAGTCTGACTTGGATTCCCAGAATTCAGTGAAGAGCAGATCATGGTGACATGTGCTTACAAGTTCAGCATAGGGGAAGGTAGAAGGAGGATCCCTGGTACTCACTAGCCAATCAGCATTGGGTCTCATCGAGAGAGATCCTGCCTCAGAAAACCAGAAACCAAAAAACAAATTGAAACCAAAACTCAACAAGATTAAGAGCTTCTGAAGAGAGACACCTGGGGTTGACATTTGACTGGCGTGCGCGCGCGCGCGCGCACACACACACACACACACACACACACACACACGTGCACATGCACACACATGACAGTGGTTAAGTAACAGTGATAATAATAATAATAATAATAATAATAATAATAATAATAATAATAAT
>OU015753.1:69045546-69065873 GCA_907169655.1 Acomys percivali | reverse complement strand
TAATAATAATAATAATAATAATAATAATAATAATAATAATAATAATACAATGTGGCTGATGTATCCAGCTAACCTGAATGTTGTTAGTTTGAAAGAGGTAGACAAAACAGTTCATTTGAGAACATTTTTGTTTAGCACATTTGGGAAGAGTCTCGTGGCCTGGTGCTTCTGCTGTTGTTTAATTATCAGCATCTTGATATCAGGCCAGAGAATGTGCATCAGTCAGCCCTCGTGTGTGAAGGTTGATGCAACTGATTATGCAACTTCAAGATACCCTAGATTTATTTTAACTAAACATTCATTATGAAACAATGGCCTCATCTAGGATGGATAGCTAAGTGATATCTGTCAGTAAAAGTAGAGGGTTTCACCTTCGTGGCTTATTGAACATCTGTGCAGTCTACCTTAAGAGGGAGATGTTTTACTTCTCAGCCTGAGTATCGTCATCATCATTGTGATTATTATTATTATTTGGTGGAAGTGGTCAGACATCAAGGGAGCATTTTCCTGCAGATAAGTGCCCCAGGCATAAATACAGATCACTAATATTTTTGCCACTTACTTCCTTACTAACAACGCACACTCATTTAGCCATCGCATACAATCTATCTTTTCCTGTTGCTGGGATGAAACACCCCAATAAGAGCAACTTAAGGGAGAAAGAGTTCATTCTGTTATTCTGGCTCATGTTTCAAGGCTATAGCTTTTCGTGGCCGAGAAGCTGGGGACCAGGGTGGGGGTGGGGTGGGAGGCAGGAACTTGAAACAGCTGGTGGCATTGAATCCACAACCAGGAAGCAGAAGTCAATGAGCTAACACTGCTGGCCAACCCTCTTCCTCCATTTTAGACAGCCCGGGATCCCATGCTCAGGGACCAGTTCTACCCTTGATTAAAAAGGGTGCTTTTCTGCATCAACAAATGTAATCACGGTAACCCCTCACGGCATTCCCCAGGCTAAACTTTAACCTAGATAGTCCCTCACAAGTGTGCCTGGAGTCTTGCCTCCTCGTTTGTTCTGGATTCTTTTAGGTTGGCAACGCCAACCACCATATATGTTGCCTGTCTTTTCTCTAAAGGGATGGTAAATCAGAAAGCGTTTGTGCACTCATTCTCTCTGGCTTCCACGGGTGACAGCACATGCACAGGTGACAGCATTAATGGCCCACAGATTGATTTCCTCTGAGCTTTAGAAATTTCAGCACATCTCTCCCCTGAGTAACTAAAACCTCTGCATCATCCTTTTTTGTGCTGAGCACCAACTAGGCAAAGGTGTACAGCCCACATTTATTTTGCATTCAAGACCACTACATAGCAGTGAGTGAAAGCTACTTGTCCCCACCTCTATCCTTCCATGAGCCCCATCTACTGTATCTTCATTTGTGAGAAGTCCAAGGTTAAAAGCACAAGTCTTGAGATTTCATTACTCTCAATTCTTACCTCCTACTTAAAAGTCTAAAATTGCAGGTGAAAGCGATTGGCAACATAGTGTTGAAATGCCCCGGTTTCATTCTGCTAAACTTCCACTATAAAGCATCAGTCTTATAAATTGTAGAAGCTCCCCATTTATACTTGGTTTTCCCCTGGTTTGGGATTAATTATTTCTGGATGGGTTGCTTGGTTCAGTGGGAAAAGATTTTAATTTCCTCTGTGCAGTTAGTGAAAGAGCCCTCCTATTGCAGTGGTCTCCCTCTTCCCCTTACTGACAAGGTAGCCACAAAACTTCCTTCCTCCAAAGTCCAACCCAAGTGAGCAGTAAGGCTTAGAGGTCATAGCTGGCAAATGAAAGATGTTTACCCACTTCTTCCTCCTGTAGTCCTGGAAGTCAGGAGCCCCAGCTATGAGACCTCACAAGCCCAGGAAGGACCCCTCTGCTTCTTCCACACAAGCGTCTCCTTATGTGGGTGAGGTTCACTGAGCCTGTCTGTCAGCAATGATTGACGCCTCCAGACAAAGCTTTCCACTCACCCTACGGTTGGCACCATTAAAAGCAGATCTGTAACTAGAGCTATGAGGAAGCTTGAGAAAGGGGGTAGAAGGGGCCGGGGACTTTCCCAGCAAGAATCCTCTGAAACGCAGGTGGTGGAGGAATGTGGCTTCCTTACATGTTTAATTAAGTCTTGCCTTTGCTAGCACTGAGGGGAGGCACCTGGCTGGCACCTTGAGTGTTTGTATGTGTGTGTAAGTGTGCGAGTACGACCACATGGTGGCTAGTCAGAGGTTAATGTTGGGTGACTTCCTCAATTGCTGTCTGCATTACTTTAAAAATAATGTCTCTACTTATGCTTTGAGAATTTCATTCATACAACGTGTTTCAGTGTTTTGGTTGTATTAATTGCACTCCCCCCCACACCCCCAGTTCCTCTTAGATTCCCCCTCCTATCACTCAACTTCATGTTTCTTATTTTTTTGAGTCAGTGTTTGCCCCTGAATCTGGAGCTTATCAATTCAGCTAGGCTGGCTGGCCAGCAAGCCCCTGGGGATCCTCTTTGTCACTTTCCAGTGTTTCAATCCTGTGCACTCATCTCAGTCCCAGGGTTTTGAGTTTTTTGTTTATTTGGTTGGTTTTTTTAATAGGTGCTGGGGATTGAACTCATGTCCTCACATTTTGCATGCTGAGCACTTCGCAGGCCAAGCCATCTCTCCAGGCCGCCTTATGCGTTTTTAAAACAGTTGCATCTTTGAGACATTTGAATCCTCTCTTTCCATTGCCTGTGGGAACTGTTCGCTACTACAGAAGGTGGCACATGACTGACTGCCCCTGATATATCCACAGAAGAACACAGTCCCTGGCTTCAGCTGAGTCCAAGCGTGCAGAGAAAGGCTATTTCTTTGTTCCCGCATCTGTTTTCATTTCAGGCTTTCTGAGAAAACTCCTTGTGATGGAGGGGAAAAAACCCCCACCCCAGGTTCCATAACGTTCCTGCTGAGAGAAAGCATTGTGAGGAATGGTTAAGGGCTGTCAGTGCCACCTGTGGCTGGGAGGGCTGGGCACCGTATTACCTTTATGAGAGTGCCATTGAGAACACTGACTGCATCTCAACTATTTCCTTCCACCCTCCATACCTTCTTAAGGACTTAAGGAGCCGTTTCCTTCCTAGTTTTAAGTCTTCCCATTTACTGCTGGGTTAAATGTCATTGCACGTATTTTGCTGCAATGAGAATGTAGCTTGGGTTGTACTGCTGTGACAGTAGGGCTTCATAGATGTGAGCTCAAAGTCAGCTCTGGCAGGGAGACCCTGGTCAAGTTCTTTGACCTCCATGTACCATGGTGTCTTTAAAGTGAAACTGCCAATACTGCTCACATGATGATGAGAACATACACGTATGTGGGACAATACAATATCATTATATTGAAGTGTATTAAATACATCTTTGTGTGTGTGTGTGTGTATGTGTGTGTGTGTGTGTGTGTGTGTGTTACATGTGTAAAGGTGACCACAGAAAGAGGGCCTCAGATCCCTTCAAGTTGGAGATTGATAAAGTTGTGAGACTCCCAACATGGGTGCTGGGAGTTGCACTGAGGGTCTCTGGGGGAACAGCAGGTTCTCTTAACCCTTCATCCATTTCTTTCAGCCCTGAAATATATTTTAAAAGGTATTTTAGAGAAGATTTAAGCTCACAGAAAAGTTGTGAGGAACGAGATGCTCCAGACTCCACTCAAGCAGCATCTCCTCCATTTTCATTAATGGCTGTTATGTTAAAATGTTCTCATAGAGGTCATACTATCTGCCTTAAAAATATCATCTCTTCCCTCTAGAAAAATAAAATCATCCTCTAGCCATTTGAAAGTTATATATATATATGTATATATATACATATATGTATATACATATATGTATGTATATATACATACATATATATATATATATATATATATATATATATATATATATATATATATACACATCAGCGTCTCTGTGTAAACAAATGTAGCCCTGGCTATCCTGAAACTTGTGTTGTAGACCAGGCTGACCTCAAACTCAAGGAGCTCCTCCTGCCTCAGCCTTCTGTGGCCTGGGCTTACAGGCATGCTCCACCACACCCGGCTGTCTGTGCCAGTTTTGCTCTTTCGGTGTTTTGTTTGTACATACTAATTTCCTCCGTGTAAACAGTAGAGCATTTTACAGTAGAGCATTTTAGCAGTTTAATCTCTTTTTCTTGTTTGAAAAAATGCAATTTTTGGCTAAGATAAAAAATTCAAGTGACACCACATGCTGCCAAGGGTGTGGAGAAAGAGGAACACTCCTTCATTGCTGATGGAAACGCAAACTTGTACAACTACTTTGGGAATCTATCTGGCGCTTTCTCAGAAAACTGAGAATAGGGCTTCCTCAAGACCCAGCTATTCCACTCCTTGGAATATACCCAGAAGATGCTCCACCACACAAGGACAAATGCTCAACCATGTTCATAGCAGCCTTATTCATAACAGCCAGAACCTGGAAACAACCTAAATGTCCCTCAGTTGAAGAATGGATAAAGAAACTGGTTACATTTACACTATGGAATACTACTCAGCTATTAAAAAACAAGGAAATCCTGAAATTTGTGGACAAATGGATGGCACTAGAAATGATCATAATGAGTGAATTAACCCAGAAGCAGAAAGACTCACATGGTATATACTCACTTATAATTGGGCACTAGCCCAAAAGGCATGTCCCATGAAAGTCTTCACTTACCAGGAGATTGGGACAGAGGGGAGGACATCCTACTGGGACTCTAGGTAAGAGAAATATAGGAGATGAAGAAATAGAAGGGGCCAGAGGGGCCTATAAACCTACAAGGAGAACATCGTGATGGGTGGATCAGGGCCTGGGAGGTCTGCTCAAACTATTGCACTAATCAAGGACGATACAATAGTAAACATCGAACCCCTACTCTGATCGAGCCAATGGACAGGACATTCTCCACAGTTATGTGGAGAGTCGGGACTGCCCCTGCATGAACTCTGGTACCCTATATTTGACCACCTCCCCCTTGGTGAGGAGGCCTGTGGCACTCAAAGAAAGAATAAGCAGGCTACCAAGATGAGATTTGATAGCCTATGACCATATAGTGGGGGAGGAGGTCCCTCATTCTTAGACCTAGGGGAGGGGAATAGGGTGAAAGCGGGAGAGAGGGAGGAATGGGAGGATGCAAGTGATGGGATAACAATGAAGTTGTAATCTGAATAAATTAATTAAATAAAAAAAGAAAAAAAAGAAAAATGCAATTCTTTGTCTTTTATTTCCATCATGTTTACTTAATTTTAATTTAGAATTGATATAAATATTTTGGGGAATTTGGATTTTTTTGGTCATTTTCATTGTTTTATTTTTTCCTAGATAGTAATATGTTTTAATAAGTTCTTCAGCCTATGATTTATTTCTATACATGATAATTATAAAAAGTGTCTATGATTATTGTAACTTCCTAAGTTTCAAAATGAGTATGATTAGCCTCCATCTTTGTTTTTCTTTGCAAAGCCATTTGTATGTTTGTATGTATGTGTGTGTTTGTGTGTGTATTTTATCTCCTTTACACTTCCATAAGAAGCTAAGAATCAACTCCTCAGTTTTAGCACACCTCCTGCTGAGGTTTTTATTGGAATTCAATTTGAAGCATCCAGGACAAACTGACATCTTAATACTTGTGCTGACTAATGGATGTCATAGATCTTCCTGTTTCATTACATCTTTTTAAAAATATAATTTCTCAGCAATGATTTATAGTTTCTAGTGGTATTTTATATCTTGGTAAGATATAAAGATACCTAAATATAACATTTTTTATGACATTGTAAAATGGTTTGATTTTTGCATTTTAATCCCAACTATTCATTTCCAGTTTACAGAAATGAAATTACTTTTTGTTCATTTATCTTACTACAACCTCATAAAATCCACTCATTTGTTCTATTTTTATATTGCATAGAATTTTTATATAGATTATTATACCATGCATGAATAAAAATAACTTTACTTCTTTCTAATATGCCTAACTTCTTACCCCTTCTTGTTCCGTAATTTATCCTCAGGGGCCTCTAATATAATGTGGGATAAAAATGATGAAAATCGATTCTTGGCTCTTTCCTGATGTTATATGAAAATTATTCTTATTTCATTATTAATTGTGATGCTAATTATAAGTTAGGGAGATTATTCAATGTTTTAGTTCAGTAAGAGTTTTACATACACTAGGAATATATGCAATACTTACTAAATGATTTTCCTGTGGATCTGTTGAGGGTGCCATGTACTTTTTTCATCTTTAGTTTTAAACAATCATTTCTAGTGCTTAATCTATAATGTTAAGCCAATTTGACATCCCAGGACAAATACACTTAGCAAAGTACTCTCCTCTATAGCTTGTTGATATGATCTGTTATGTATGTTCATGAGAGACATTGGTCCATGATTTTTTCATTTTGTATAGTATTTTTTCTAGTCTTAATGTCAGAGTCATGCTGTCCTTCTAGAATAAATTAAATTCCAGAACAATGCACAAGCACGATTACTGTCTAGCATAACGCACTTGTTTTCCTGACCTTGGTGCTCTTCTTCAGTAATGATTGCCTGGCACCTTTTCATCACTTTGTAGAATCTGTATGAATCATGGCTCAGGAGTTGAGTGGAATAAATATTTATCCTTGTCTATTGCTATTTTTGTCCCTGACCCAGAAATCTTGTGTCTCTGCATCTGTGAGACTGTGGCAGATGAACTACTGGCTTATAGGTGAAATTTCATGTCCCTCATAATTCTTCACATAAGGCTATTATGTTTTGCTTAAGATATGCTAGATCTCTGCATTGATATCAGCACTTATTAAAAGAACATCCATCTATGTTTTGTATTCACTTACTTGTGTAGATAAAGGACTAATAGGTTGAATGAGTTTCTGTAAGGTTACTAACTATCTTTATGGCTGAGGGCTGGAGTTGGAAGTTTTCCAGGAAGGCAATCAGAAAGGAAAGATGGATATAAAGTTAGCACAGCAAGGTCACAGTGTCACACCCAGGTATGGGCTAGGATCCACAGGGATGGGCTGGATCTCATGTCAGCCATTTCTGCCTTCAAACTTGAGGCAGTGAGAATCCAGCTGTCCATTCATCTTAGAGTAACACACATCTGGACCATGAGTAAGAGAAGGTAAGAGAGGTACCAAAGGAAGCTTGATCATTTGCCTATCAGTGAAGCATGTCCACAAAGAGAGAAAAAGCATGTGTTTCAAAGTCCCTGGTCATGCCTTGCATTCTCAAATGCCATTGATGATGATGATGATAATGATGATGATGGTGATGATGATGAATTGAAATACTGTTTCACATTCTTTCGGTAATAATACAAAATGCAAAGGAAAAGGATAAAGTCTAACCTGTCCTGGAAATACAAGAGAAGGAATTACTCTCAACATAATTTATTCTCCCCAAGTGGACACATTATGGAGCTAGTTCCACCTTAGCATTTGAAAAGGGACAATGGAAAGACAGAAAATGAATGATCAGGAGTCACTGCTGTGTCCTGCCTGCACCTAGGTATTGCCTTCTTTGACTGAGCACTGTCCTGCGACCATGTGCTGTTTCTGACCAGAACTCCACTGACATGGCTGTTTATTTGCTGTGCAGTGGTGACACAGAAAGCAGGCACAGCCCTTATAGTCCACTAAGATGAAGAAAGAGCAGCACAGACTTAAATCTCATCCTGTTTTCCAACATCAGCCCTTGGCTTCCTCCCATCAGTCCGATTAACTGCAACACAGCTGCCTCCCTTCACAACTTTCCACTTCCACAGTATGGTGGCCCCATCTTCTCTAGAACACATGGGGGTGATAGTAGGGCTGTGGGGAGTGGGGCCGGCAGCCCGTAATTGCTATTACATCAGTACATTGTAAATGTAGATTTGATTTTTTAACCTAAGGAATCACTAAAGTAATAAAAGAAAACAATAAAATGATGCTGTTGGCTAGATTGCTAGCTTTCTGGATTTTTTTTTTTTGTCTCATTCTTTTCTTTTCTAACAAATTTATCTGAGTTGAAAGAACCAGGTAAGATTATACTTCAAAAAGTAAGGATAGAGCCATCCATTTTTGGTTCATGCACCAGAGTAAAAATGCACTTAACAAAATTAAAAAAAAAAAGATGGCTATCTCAATTGTTCCCCAAGATGGCAAAGGAAATCTGAATCATGACTAACAGCTGTTCTTATTATTTTAGAATATTATTCATCTGTGAAATTCTTCCCTAGGGCTCCATAAATTGCTGCAGTATTCCCTCAGGGATTACATGTACAAAGTATGCTTTTTCTGCCTTTCATTCCTAATACTGTCTGTGAGTGACTCACATCACAGAGAGAGCATCTGGCTGGGCATGTGCATTTCTGTGTGCCTCGGACAATACTAAGCCACAGGCATGCATATATATATATATATATATACACATATATACATATATATATACATATATATACATATATATGTATATATATACACATACATACATACATATGCACTCAGGTTTTTATTGTATTTTAACATAAAAGAATTTAAACTGATATAATATGAAACATTAAGAACAGCCACTTTGTGCAGTCTAGCAGAAATAATAGCGTCTTAAAGCTGCTTGTTTATTTTCTTTTTAACTGACAACTCCGCGTCTGAATCTTTCTGGGAAGCCACAAAGTCTGCTGGCCAAACAATGACCACAGAAGCATTCCAAAACCAAGTAAGCAAGCCAAAGAGTGGGAAGCAGTGAGGTTCTTGTATGTCAGTGTCCTCCTTGTAAACTGTTTGGTAGAGAAACTTCCTCTGGGCAGATTGGGTGCTCCATTCTGTCGGTGCCTTACTGGATCCCGAATTCAAGAGCAGAGACTGCAATCCTTCACAAAGAAGTTTCCAGGTGGAAGAGGACAAGTGCCAAGACTAATCTTCCTGACAGAGTGACAGTGCCTTCGCCGTGTCCCTGAAGGCTTGATGACCCTCCGTATCTCCTGGAACAAAGGAGTCAGTAGAACAGGGTGAAAATGTTACAGGAGGCAGGTAAGAAACACAAAAGGCAGATGACAAGGTGACAAGTTAAACACAATCCACTGAATAAGAACGTCAGAAGCCTCCTCCGCAGCACACCTACAAACACCTGCCCTTTTGTTAATACATAAGAGAGAGCCTCCAGCTGTAACTCCTTAAGCTCCTTAGAGAGGGAAGTCAGACAGATATGTTGGCTCTGTTGGAGAGTGCCCTGGACACTGCATCAACCAGACTTGTTTTATCTTCATTAGCCTTTTACGTTTCCTTCTCTCCACCCCGAATTCTGGCTATTAGAGTCTTCCAGCTTGGCCTCATTTCTTCTATTTCCAGCCTCATAGATACCAAAGGAGTTAATGAATTAATCAGAGATAATCCGTGTCCTAGGGAACATGGTAGAAGGACCTTCTAGACTTGGAGACTGAACTCTAGACAATGTTCAAAGAGATAAGAGCAAAGTCACCCACCATTTACCAGTACCAGTTCCTCGCGTTATCTCCTGCCTGAATTTTCCGTCAGCAGTCACCACTTTTTGAGGATCCCTGATGTCTGACTTGCCGATGGTGTGGGTTTGCGTGCTCTTAGATAGTCCACCCATTTGCCATGCTTAGATCCTGCCACAAGGGGAGAGTTCTCTATTTTAAGCATTTCTCTCTGGTAATAAAAAAAAAATAGCATTAGAATGAATAAGACAATGGAATTCAAATAACTTAATGTAAATGAGTTATTCATTTCGGTTTCTCCAACGGAAGACATGCAGTCATTGAATAAAGATCAGAGGAAGGAAAATCCATCAATGAGGCATGAAAGAACGAGATGAAGAGCCTGCAGTGGGAGGCAATGATTATCTTAACAAATATCATTTATGTGATATATTTTATTCCCTTCTGGACATTGGATGCAGAAGATGGAGATAATGGTTCTCTCGGCTCATGCCACATTATCATCACTCATCACTGGCTAAAGAGACCTTTCTTTGTTTGATTTTATATTTTTATTCCATTTATTTATTTGTGCGTGCATGCATACACGTTCCAAGTGCTCTACAAATAGACTAGGCTGACTGCCAGTCAGCCCACGTATCCACTTGGCTTTGCCTCCACAGTGTGAGGATTACAAGCTTAAACTTATACTACCACGCCAGTTCTTTTCTTTTCTTTTCTTTTCTTTTCTTTTCTTTTCTTTTCTTTTCTTTTCTCTTTCTCTTTCTCTCTTCTCTTCTCTTCTCTTCCTCCCTCCTCCTCCTCCTTTTTCTTCTTTTCTCTCTCTCTCTCTCTCTCTCTCTCTCTCTCTCTCTCTCTCTCTCTCTCTCTCTCTCTCTCTCTCTCTCTCACTTGTGTAGGTAGCATAGCATGTGTGTGGAAGATGTTGACACCGAGTTTCTTCATCATTGCACAAACCAGCCTCTGGCCCATGGAGATTCTACTGTGCCCATCTCCCATCTCTCCATAGGGTCACACTAACATTGCAGACACTCACTGTTCTGTTTCTTTACCTGGGTTCTGGGGATCTGAACTTAGACCATTATGTTTGCACAGCAAATGTTTTAGCCAGTGGTCTATCTCCATGGACTCAATGCCTGTCTCTCTCCCCCTCTCCCCCCCCCAACACCCCGTTTTGGGGACTAAATATAAGTTCTTGTGTCCATGAGACAAATACTTTACTACAATCTTTTTTTTTTCCATTTCCCCACCCCTTGTTTTCATCCTAGTCTGTCCAGTGTAACAAATTTGTAGCTTTTTTTGTGTGACTGTGTTCTTTCAAAGGAAATATTATTTTAGGTGTGTTTAATGTACATTGTATTTCATTCTACTGTCACATCTTTTGACTTTGGTCCAAGTTTAAGATCCGTGATGCTGCGTACACATCCACTCCCTTGCCTACAACTTCCCTAAGAGATGTTAATATTACTTGTGTGCTTTCTCAGTGATGTAGCCCAGATCCTCTCCAGTTACCTCACTTCAAAGGATGCTGAAGTCCAGATACAGGGACCAGTAAGGAACAATGGAAGAGTAGGAAGTGAGGGCAGTTGGAAGACAGAATTCTAAAGCTTCGTCATAGTTTGCTTTTCTTTCTAGGATTAATGGCACAATAATTTTTGAACTGGACACCAGCTGTGCATCTACTTGCCCATCCAGAGTCTACGGGAGTGATCATTATACCAGACACAAAAGGCTACTTGCTTCACAAAGATATCCACAACCCAGTGTTCTGCCTTAAATCAACCTGCCTCAAAATATATTTTACTACTTGTGAAAAGATGAAAACATTGTAGCAATTGAGTAACCCTCCCAAAAGAATTTTAGTGAAACTCTATTCAATTTTATTGTATGCATGCTTCCCAATACTTGTTTTCTGAGCTCTGTAAAGATGTTTGATCAAGCAACCTCTGATACCACCATTGTCTAAAGGGCCTGAAGTGTCATGATAGGCATTGTTCTGAAAGTCACAAAGGGAGGTAGCTTACAAGTGGCTCTTTGAAACTCTCTGGGTGAGGGGCGGAGGTGACCACACCTCTTAGATAAGAGTTTACAGTTTTAAGCCTTTCAATCTCCAATACAAATACCCACATCCCGTGTTCCTACGGAAAACTTTCTACTCTCTTTCTAAGATGAGATTAATCACTTCTCTTGGCAACATAAGTTTCTATCATGACTAAAACTAGGGTGTATTCACCCTTGCAAGCAGAGTTTTGATTCGTTATCAAAACTGAAGTCTTTGTAAAAGACAGACATGTTGGTGTAAGAATGTCAGGAATGACCCTATCTTGCTTTCTCAAGGACTGAGAACTTCATGTAGATAAAGGAGGCATTGCAGTGTGGCCACTGGGGCTGCCGTGGGACAGTATCAGAAGATGAAAGGACCTTATCCATAGCATTAAGGAAAAGAAAAAAAAAAGAAAAAAAAAAGACAATGCTGATGGAATGAATATATGAATTTGAAAACTGGTTGCTCCAGCTCTAAAGGAGCATTCATAAACTACTGTTGAGGAATCTATCATAAAGTATCTTTTTTCTAGTAGCTCTCTTATTTTTAATTTTAATTTTATTAATTTATTCAGATTACAACTCAATTGTTATCCCATCACCTGTATCCTCCTGATTCTCCCTCCCTCCCGCTTTCACCCTATTTATCGTAGTATCTTAACTTTGGTTTTTTTTCCTAGGAAATTAGAAACCTGTCTCCTTTGTCCAAGCCCAAGGTTGTTTTTTGGAAACCCTTTGGTATGTCTGACATACAAGGACTAGCAGTTAAAAATTGTATTGCCCTTGCCTTAGTGGAGATCCAGAGCTCCTCAGCTCAGAAATTTACCTTGAAGGCCTGTGCCAGTAAGTTACAGACACTTGCCAATCTTTAATTTTAAGGCAGAAGTACTATTTCTAGTATACCAAAATATAGTTACAGGAGGTGACAAGCATTATCATTCAACAAGGAGCTTGTATGCCCACAGCATTGGCCTCACTCACAGAGGAAGGAACGGCAGCCTGCAGGAAATGTACCCCAAGAAGCAGACTCCTAAGTTGTAGCTTGTCCCTTTGGCATGGAGTTTTCCTTCTAGTACCTTCTGTAAAGCTGGATTTGTGGATAGGTACTGTTTGAATTTGTTTTTGTCATGGCATATTTTGTTTTCTCCGTCAATGGTTATTGATAGTTTTGCTGGGTAAAGTAGTCTGGACTGGCATCTGTGGTCTCTTAGGATTTGCAGGACCTCTGTCCAGGCCCTTCTGGCTTTCATGGTCTCTGCTGAGAAGTCGGGTGATATAATGTATCAGATGTGTGTGGATGCTGCTCTGTAAGGGTGAGCAAATTGTTTAATCTAATCTCTACCTTGTTCTAGATCGTAAAGTGATCTGATGGTATGTGTGTATGTGTGTGTGTGTGTGTGTGTGTACAAAAGTCAATTCTGCCCTTGTCTGGTTTGCTTTTGTTTTTAATTTTTGTCCTTGATAAAGATTTAACAAATGCAAAAAAAAAAAAAAAAAAAAAAAAAAAAAAAAAAAAAAAGGAAAGAAGAAGAAGAAGAAGAAGAAGAAGAAGAAGAAGAAGAAGAAGAAGAAGAAGAAGAAGAAGAAGACTCCTGAGCTAGGAAGATGATTTGCAATGCAAGGTGAAGGCCTGAAGTTGAGTCCCCAGAACACGTGTAAAGCCAGATGGTGCAGTAGTGTGCATGTGGAATCCCAGGGAGGCAGAGGCAGAAACACCTTAAGGAGTCTGATGATGAGCTAACTTTGTGTATGGATTAGTGAGCAGCAAGGAGCCACTCTCTAAAACAAGTTGGAAAATGAAGACTGTTACTCAAGGTTGTCTCTTGACCTCATAGATACACAGTGACATGGAAACTCCCACACTTTCATAACTGAAAGCACACACAGACACACACACACACACACACACACACACACACACACACACACACACAGAGAGAGAGAGAGAGAGAGAGAGAGAGAGAGAGAGAGAGAGAGAGAGAGAGAGAGAGAGAGAGGGAGAGAAATTTCATTATTATCAGATTACATCCAGATTGTTATGCCCTCACTTATATCTTCCTATTTCCTCCCACTCTCTTTTGCCCTATTCCCCTCCCCTAGACCTCTGACAGAAGATGATCTTCTCCCCCACCATATGACTACAGCCTATCAGTTCTCATCCCAATAGCCTGCTTCCCCTTCCTCTGTATGCCACTGGGCCTCCCCACCAAGAGGAAGTGCTCAGATTGGGGGCATTAGAGCTCATGTCTGAGGTAACTCCTGCTCTCCCCACAACTGTGGAGAATGAGCTGTCTATTTACTAGATATGAACAAGGCATCTAGGTTTACTGTAGACATTGTTCTTGGTTGGTACAGCACTTTGTGCAGGCCCTCCTGGTACCAGAGCCACCAGCCTTGATGATCTCCTTGTGGGACTCCTGAACCCTCTGGGTCCTTCCATGCCCCCACTCTTCCATACCAATGTCAGTGCTCCAGCACAGTCCAGCAGGGAGTCCCAGCATCTGTCATGATCCCCTGCTGAGTGGAGACTCTCAAAGGACATTTATGTTGGGCTAACATCCACTTATAAGTGAGTATATACATGCATGTCTTTCTGAGTCTGGGTTACCTCACTCAAGATGATCATTGGTAGAGATATATTTTAAAGCTGCTACTTCAATCCTTTCCCATTTGGGGTAGAACAATTTTGTGGAAGCTTGTGATGTCATACAAAGAACAGCAAAGAGCACTGTTCATACCCCATTCTTTGCTTCATATCAAGTTCATGAAAAGTTTATACCAAGCTCTCAATTCTTTTCTTCATGACTGTGAGCATCCTATCTGAGGTCTGATATTTCCTCTTAACCTGTGAAATGTGATGATGATATTAACTGTAACATCACACTTAAGGCAAAATAGCAAAACAAAACAAAACAAAACCAAAAACATAAATAAAAATATTCTGACCTTATTACCAGCAATTCCACTCAGGTTGGATCAAGGACATAAATACTATTTTAGTGTGAAACATCTTCCTGTGATTCATTTGTTGAGCAGAACTGATAATATACATGGAGGCTGAGTTCAAAGAAGCAGGGCAGACCATGGCACTATGTTTCTATTTCCTTTCTGTAGGAAGAAAAGGAGACTTTTGGGGGTTGGGGGTGGGGAAAGAGTTCTGAAAGAAATTTCTTTTATACTTGTATAATGACACCAGAACCCAAAGATTCCTAGACAACTTTCCAGAATTGTTCCAGTGTATCTGGGGTGATGTCTGAGAATCTGCCCTTATAACACATTCTCAGGTGCCATTAAGCACCACACTTAGAATGCTGCTTCCCAATTTTGAGAATACCACTTTCTCACCATCAAGGTCCACTGTGTCCCTAGGTCAAATCATGTAATGGGCAGGCTGAGACAATGTAGAGATGTCTGTCTGTCTTCCAGAAGGTTCTGTTTTCGGGTAACAGTCATCTCACAGGAGAGAGAAAGAGCAACACATGAAGTGGACACCAGGGTAGAGCTTACACATAGTAAGTTTCTCCACCATTTTTCTCACCATGACTCAACCAGACCACATATCCCAGGACAGCATGATGCAGTCCACAGCATCATGCCGCAAGGTCGAAAGGTTATGTGCCCCTGATAGAAAGTCCAGTTTACAAACTGGCCTAAAATAATACAAAAGATATGTTTCTTTTGGCCAAGCTTTAATAGATTCACAGAAAAATGCAGTTGCTGAAGGGTTCAGACATGGACTAGAGTCTCTTTCTCTCCCATAGATGATATTACTGTTGGATGCTTCCTGCTCACACTGCAGTGCACCGCTGACTTTATATGTATTGGTTTATGCAACCCTGAGACATCAAATGGATATTATTAAGAAAGCCCAAGTGTAGGCAGAACAGCTTGCCTGAGGTTGGTTATAATGGAAATGGGACAGCTAAGCCTTGTTTCTCCCAACCATGTGACACTGGAGAACAATAAAACACCCTCCTTGTTGCTCACATCCTCAAAATGGCTGTATTTCCCAGGGAAAAGGCATGGAGAAATGGCAGATTTATTGAGTGCCACACACACACACAGAGAGAGAGAGAGAGAGAGAGAGAGAGAGAGAGAGAGAGAGAGAGAGAGAGAGAGAGGATGGGAGGATGGGTTGTGCTCACAAGACATCACTTCATAAAACAAACCAAAGTCTATGTCCCATACTTGTCAGTAATTGTTTTATTCTTTTTGTGTTTCTATTTTCTTACAGGGTTATTTTTACATCTTATCAAAATGATCATGTGTGTTTTGTTTTGTTTGTTTGTTTTTTGTTTTTGTTTTTTGTCTCTGATGACACACAAGGAACTACTCAGTGTCACTTTAATTTGACATGTAACCCTTATGGCAGCTGCCCCAGTATCGTGGAGCTAAGTGGAATGACTGCCTGGCTCAGGCTGCCTTTGCATGTGGTAGGAGCATCAGAAAAGGTCACCACAATTTGTAGGATGAATGACTTCCATATTTACATACCAGTCTGGGATGAAGCACATATGTGTTTTATGGAGACATAACACAACTGTCGCTGCACAGATTCCTACCCGCCACCCCCCGCCCCGTAGCTGCCCCAGCCACAGTAATTAGCAGCACACCCATCTCCTAGCTCCCTCTCTGTGTCCTAGATAAGATAGACTGGAGGTTATCAGTAATTCGCAGAGCTGGCTCTAACCCCACCTCTTTCCTTCCAGTCAAGAACGCACTTAGAGTGCAAGCAAGGATGACGATGATGTTCCCATGGCAATTATTTGGAATCTAATCTAATTCATTTCTTAAGAAGGGATCATTTCCAAACAGCAGCCCTGTCTTATTAATAATAAATCATTGATGCAAGCACTCCCTCCTGACCACCTCGGTAGAGGATTTGGGGGCCTTCTCCGACATCTCATTTGTCACCTTGAACTGTCTTTCAGCTGACCTTCACAATAATCTTTCTAGATCTGCTGCATTGAAATAAGCTATGTCATGCAATTACTTCTAAGTTATGTCTAGCTTGCTAATCTAGAGAATAGGGCTTGTGGGAGGGACTCTGTGCTACAGTCATTTCCTGAAATAATTAGCTCTGAGATGAAGAAAAAAAATTCTAGACTTTTTTTTTTTTTTCTTGAAGACTTGTGAGAGATTTGGAAGATGTAAAGTTCTGGGTAGCATGTGAGGGCCTCAGCCTCAGATGGTGAAGATGGCAGGGCCCCCTGACTTCTGGACGTCAGAGTTCTTTAAATAGATAAGTCTGCTAGAATAAATTACTTTCATTTTTATGTGAAATAGTCTACCCATTCACTTTTTATTTATTGTCTTTTTAGGCTCTTGAAAACTCAACAAGGGAAATTTTAGATGCTTTGAATCTCCAAAAGGACAACGTAACATTTCAGTTACAATTTCTCTTTGAAATATCTTAATCACTGGGTATTTGTCCTGCCTATCCTGGCACAAAGGTATCAAAAACAGGATATTCTTCCTAAGCCTTCTTTTAGCTATAATGTGGCAAATGACAATCCAGCTTGTACAATATTTGATATGGAAGTCTTGGAATTTCCACACAGTGATTCTGAGCCAACAAAAATACACCAAGATGGAAAGCAGGGAAATTTCAATTTTGTTGCCTGACTTCACTGTGTTACTCCTCTGCAGATAACACTTGCCCAACAGGATACTTGATTCTAACCATGATTTGGAAATGGAAAGCTAGTTTTGTGAACTCGAAGGAAAATATGATAAAAATAGTTTACATCAGATGGTAACGCAGCCTGAGAATGGGTGGTCCTTAAGTTATCTAGGAGGATTTCCTGGACTTTCTTTGGTACAGGAAGACCAAAGATGGTCTGGGGTTGGGCTGAGCTGAAGTTGTTTTGAAAGTAGATGCAGTAGAAACAGTCAGTGGAGACTCAGAAACCTTAACTTCTTGGGCTGGCATTCCTCTTGACTGAGCAAGTCAGTTAGCTTCACTGACCCTTCTAATGGGGGAAAAAAAAGGCATCTTCCATACGTCCTAGGATAAAGGCTCATTAGAAGATTCGTATAAAGGGCCTTAAAATTACATTTATTATGAAACATGTTACAAATGTGAGATAGTCTCGAATGCTTTTCTACAGTTTGATTGGTCTGTGCACACTGTATGTTTAAATTAGATAGGATGGAAAGGCTAATTGGAGTATATTTTCTCAAGAGGATGTGGCATGTTTAGCATTTATTTATACTTACATGTCTATTTTTTGGCTTAGAAAATATTAATAGATCTGTTATAAAACACAAGGAAAACAAGAATTTCTGGTGTTCTAGCTGAGAGTGTATTTGTCTATTCAGTTCTTTCAAAGACCAGTGGACTTTGGGAACAGCACCTCTTCCTGCCTGTCATACCTTTGGAAAGTGCTGTAGACCTGGAAAATGACAAAGCCAAGGTGTCCTCTCACACGTTCTTCTAACGCCATCAGGGAAGCTTTTCTTACATCCTCCTTGGCAGACCTGAACTTTTGTATCTGTTCATTCCTATTTCTGATCCAATCGTGGGTCTCTCAACACTTTCTTTGTACACTTTGCAACTGAGGTCACTCATCTGTAAAATCCCTGATGGTCCTACTTTTACAAAACTGCTTCTTCATCTTTTTATTCTCAGAGAAGCCTTAGTCATTCTCTCCCATATTCTAGTATTTGTCATTACCCATAATATCCCTAACTAAAATCTTGACATCAAGGTTTTCATTCTCTGACCCAGTTCACTTACTGTATTATGATCCCAAGTTCACAGGTCTTTGGCTCCATTTTTTATTGTCCTTGTGTTATTTATTGCACAGATTGCAAAGTCTCAGGGAACGACTTTAGTTAAAGCAAAGGGATAGTTCAGATTAGAAGGGAATATGCTATCAAGATTGACAGGAGGCCCCAAGAGCACTTCACTCCAGGGCCTTGATTATTGTTTGGTGTCTCCTTTTAATGGATTCAAGAGAAAGAGGAATTTGCTTACTAGGGACCTACTTTAGGGGGGGTTTCTATTTTGGCTGACAGGCTTGTATTTTATAACCATTTGCACACCACATGCCTGTTCCCATAGCATCTGGTTTTAATCATATACATGACCAGTAGTTCCTAGGCGTAAGATGGGAAATAGGGAATTGTTTGTAAAAGTCCACTTTGAAGACACTGTTTGTCTCACTGCAATGCACCCCCAAACAGTCTAGCTAAGTATGCCCATTGTCTGGTATCTTGGGATTGTATTTCAGGATTTGTTTGAATAAAAACAGGCAGGTACCAAAGAGTTGCTAAAAGGAGTGAGTTATTTTCATCGTTAAAGACAGCTCTACATACAATACCACACAGGTGGGGTCCTGCGCTTCTAACAGGCTTCTAGGTGCATTGCTCCGAGATGGGTGTGTGCAGAGCCACACTGAGTGGTCCAGGCTGCTGAGGCATTCTTTATGCTTGCCTGCTTTACCTGAACACCGCATTTCAGACTTAATCTCCTTTGTCCTTTATTTCCATGCTGTTTTCATTTGGCAACCTCTTAGCCATTGGTTAATGCACCCAACCTGTGCCCATGCTGAGCCTTTACAGCTGCAGCTAAACCCACTAGACTGAAGTCAATGGTCTCTGATGCATGGGTACTTACCATACATGTGTATATTGATGCAAAATAAGTTTAATTTTGATACATTGATATAGATTCAAATTTAAGATTATTCTTCATACACATTATATATAAATATTTCTACTCTAATATGAGGTACTGTATCTATACAACTCAATTATAATACAAGGTTTACTTCCAATATTTTGAAAGTGCTATGTCAGGCTGTTTAGGATAAGTAAGTTATACAAGTTAACTGTTAATTGATCAAATCATAATCATGTCAGCTACTAGTCTATTTTTATCACAAGAATATATATCCTAGGTTTAACAGATAGATATGATTGTATAGATAAGGTAAAATAGTTAGATAAGGTCTTCAAAAATCTCAGAAACCTAAAAATATGGTATTTAAAGATGTTTTTATTGTTTTAAAGATTCTTTGGCAATAAGACAGGTTAACTCTTGGCAGCACTCAGTCTACATCAAAGAAGATGATGAACATCAAAAAACCTTCCTATGGAGATGGCTTCAAATGTGGCAAACCAGCCACTGGGCAAAATTTTCTCATTTTGGCTACCGACAGAATTCTGTCTAAAAATGGGTAAGGTTGAACCAGGCAAAGTCGATGGCCAAACTCTGGCAAGACATGTATGCAAGTCCTCAATAGTTCCTGCCTCACAACTATGTCTGTCAGACATACTGGGCCAGAAGGCTGAAGATGATGATCCAACATTATAGAGAGGTTTGGGTAACTGTTCAGGCAGCAAACTGTCTCTGTCATTTTTTCTTTTTTCACTTTGGAAGCTGCTAACCTGCACTTCCTGTTTACTCAGGTAATTAATTTTATTCCTTCTCAAATCTCTGATGGGGTTGAATACCAGATAGTTTAGTTTTACAATTAAGCTTAGGTGTTTATGGGTTAAGATATTTTTAGGTCTATATAGATATTTTAAGTTAATAGATATGAGATATGATACATATTGATTTATATTCAGAATTTTAGACTCACCAAGATAAGAAAGATGCTTTCTTCAAGATTGCCAAATACAAATAGCCAAAACACTATGAATGTAACATTTATATAATTCCTGATTGTTTCATGGTTCTTCTTGCGGTATGTTGTTTATTTTATATATGTGTAATAATATAAATGTAGATGTAAAAAATAAAAAATATTAAAAGAAAAAAGATACAAATTGATGTTTGTCTATCTCTGTTTCTCTGTCTTTGTCTGTCTGACTTTCTGTCTGTCTGCCTC
>OU015753.1:69008544-69042964 GCA_907169655.1 Acomys percivali | reverse complement strand
ACACACACACACACACACACACACACACACACACACACACACACACACACACCGCGCTGTGGACAGTTTCATTTTGCAATGATCTTTTTCTCATTATCCTTTCAGGAAAGATAGCCCTCTTTCGGAGTGGAAGGTCAGGAAAAGGTTGAGATTTAAAAACTTGGAAGTGTCGTGTTTCCCAGGACTTCAGCCCTGAGAGCAGCTGAAGGGGTTAACTTGGGGACTTGGCTGCCTGTCTGTTAAACTTTTTCCCTGGCTCTGCCCTGGGTTTCCCCTTGAAGGGATTTCCCTCCGCCTCTGCAGCAAGACCCTTTATAAAGAGAGCCAACTTTCTATTTCACTCACACCAGCCTGGCTGGCTTTGAGAGCTGAACACTTTTCCCAGACACTTTCACGTGGGGCACAAAGAAGGCTTTGAAGCTTCTCTTCTATTTCTTCAGTAAGCAGCGACTTGAAACGCCCGAGAAGATGGTCACGATCTTTGGAGCCTCAACGGTATTTTGGATACTGTTCGCAGCCTGTAAGTTTCTGACCTGTTTCACACGTCCGCAGCTTTTGGTGTGCTATAGAGTTTTGCTATAAAAGCCACTATTGTCACAGAGCTGCAGACGGATGGGTTTTGATACCCTTTTCCAATGTCAAATGAGTAATTTGGATTATATCGGTGGTAAGTCTATCTCTTCAGTTTCCTGTACTTAGCGATGAAGTCAAACTTAGAAAATGACAAAAAGAGCTTTGCGCAGTGGGTTTCAAAGTCAGAACGGAGCCTTCTTCTTCATGGTGACGATTCCAGCACTTTCTCCAAAAGCAGCATCGGGCCTTTGGGGTTGTCTTGCTATCAGTCTGAAACAGTTTAAAAAGTAGATTACCCAGGCTGTGTTTCAGACACTGTATTGCTGCGCAGGAGTGAAAGGACACAGCATGAGACAGACCAGGGTAAAACTTGCTTTTTCCTCTCTCTTGCTTTTTCAGCTCAAGCTTTTAAAATCGAGACCTCCCCTGAATACAATACAATTGCTCAGATTGGGGACTCCTTGTCCCTGACTTGCAGCACCACGGGCTGTGAGTCCCCTTCTTTCTCTTGGAGAACCCAGATAGACAGTCCACTGAATGGGAAGGTGAGGACCGAGGAAACCAAGTCCATCCTGACCATGGATCCTGTCAGCTTTGAGAATGAACACTCTTATCTGTGCACAGCAACATGTGGTTCTGAGAAACTGGAAAGAGGAATACAGGTGGACATCTACTGTAAGTGTCAGAAAAAGGTTTTTGTTTTCTCTCGATTTTCTTGGGAAAAGAAAAAACAACTCTTAATATTATTTAATAGAGACTTTTTAAGAGTATCTGGATTCTTAGCTAGAAAACACATTTCAATAAAGCCAGAGACAAGAGAAGCTAGCTCAGAACCCAAAATTTAACCTCTGTGTCCTTGTGTGGCACACACACACACACACACACACACACACACACACACACACTGGTGCTCATGTACAGGACTCACACTTTCTTGGTTCTAGTTCTTTGCTGCAATGTGAACATCTCAAAGGCTCTGCTAGTTTTTTTTCTCTCTCTCTCTCTCTCTAATCTTCCATCTGGTTGTATTTCTACATGTTCACTTATTCATACATGAAAAGGAATGATGAGTTCTCCATTTCTGGGATTTTCCATTCACTTATTCTTGTGCAGCTTGGATCTGCTTAGAAATTAAGGAGCTCTGTAAACAGACAAGCCTTCTCTGTAGACATAATTAAAACAACTACTGACATTTCACTCATCTGACACTGGTAACTTCAAGAGTTTTTGTTGTTGTTGCTACCGTAAAGACTTGTTTTTATACCTCAAAAGGGTTTTTGTCTAATAAATTATATTTATCTTAGGAATAGGAACAGGTGCCCATATTACACCAGCCTACCCAAAATGCACCCTACCTGCATCCTCAACTCAGCAAATAAAACCGCCAAGGAGAGTGGGGGATAAAGGAGCCCTACAAAAATCATTTGTCTTCTGTTACTTATGTTATCACTTTCAAAACATTTGTCCTTGGGTGAAGCATTTCCTCATAACACCTCATTTGATTCATCTTCTAACCACCTCAGTTTCTTCCTACTGTGCTCAAGTCTGACGTTGCTGATTAACCTTAATTTAAATTTCAGCAAACCCCTTGTGTAGTTAGGCTTCCCAAGCAGCTGAGCCTGGCCGGCTGCTTTCAATTACGCCGGCTGTGCACGCATAGTTTATGTCCAGGCAGCCTCCTGAGCTCCTTGGAAGGTCCTGTTATATAAATACCAAGAAAGAGTAGCAAGTTCTTATATTACCCGTCGTAAAACTGCGTGGATTCTAGGCACATTTCCTGAAGACTGTGACAGACATAAATAATAGGAGTGGAAATTTAAAATACTGTGGTTTTAGATAATAAAGCATTTCCAGTGACTTCACCTTTTGCCCACAATTACTATACATTTGGAGACTTATAAAAGAGAAGTGAGGATCCTTCTGGATTTCATTATGTCGCTTGCTTTTTTTTTTTTTTTCCTCCCCCCATGAAAGATGTAAGAGTGCCTGTTTCTCATTGTTTTTTTAACAGTTCACTCTCCATTCCACAGTTCATTGTACTATTCTGTGGATCTGGGACACCATCATGACAGCTGCAGTAAGAAGGATAAACCTTGCAATGTGATGTGTTCTGTTGTACTGGGGGTTTCAGAACACTTACTCAGGCATTTAGGGGAATAAATACAGAATGGCGAGCTTGCATAGGAACGTGTTTCTGGTGGATGCATTCTTGCCAGAGGTCTCATTTTCAGAAGCCAGCTCTTTAAAGCCATTCTCCTCATTCCTAGGCAATCTTACACTGTAACTCTGGGCATGGGGCTTCTTATCTGGAATGTAGAGTTGTAATGTGTCACTGGACTCATAATGCATAGTGTCAGAATGCATGGGATTTGCTCCTAGCTTCACCATGTACTGGCTGCATAACCAAGGCTGGTTCTAATGCAATCACACTACGTCCACATTTCCTTATCTGTGACATGTGGTCTCTCTCACCCAGGGATATAGCAAAAAGAGACCAAACTTCTTTATGTTACATCTGTAGATGAGTTTCAATAGAGAGTAGGCTTTTCTTTAACAACACATACTCTTTAACAGTTACAGGATTCAAACTGAAATGGCCTCCGAAGCATGGTTAATTCTAATTCTTGCTTCCTGGGTCCACCACAAACCATGAAGAACAGCTACTTAAACAATTAGTTGTGCCGAATTAAGCCTAGTATTTACAAAAATATCTGTTTTGACTTGTGTTGTGTTCAAACAGTCAGAGATGTTATCAACAGGAGCCAAAAGCCTAGTTGTGCATTTGTTTGGCTTCGCAGCATTCCCTAAGGATCCAGAGATTCAGCTGAGTGGCCCACTGGAGGCTGGGAAGCCGGTCATAGTCAAGTGTTTGGCTCCTGATGTTTACCCATTTGACAGACTGGAGATGGATCTATTCAAAGGTGACCAACTCATGAAGACTCAGGAGTTTCTAGAAGAGATGGAGAAGAAGTCTCTGGAAACCAAGAGTTTGGAAGTAACCTTTACTCCTGTCATTGAGGATATTGGAAAAGCTCTTGTTTGCAGAGCTAAATTACACATTGAGCAAACTGATTCTGTGCCCAAAGAAAGGGAGACTGTCAAAGAACTGCACGTCTACAGTAAGTACTTGCATGGTGAGCTCTAGTCTATGGAAATTTCATTGTGGATATGTATTATTTTATTTATTGTTGCAATAAATGTGTCAAGTAGAGCAACAGGAAAGGTGTAGTTTTACTGCATTATTTATGCAGAATATGATATTACAAATGGCATTATTAAAAGAACAGGATACTGGATTTGGGTTTAGAGTTCTTGAGTGTCATGTCTCCCTGTTAGCTGAGTGACCTTAAGGTTCTTTATTTCCTCTACTTTCGTGTCTGTCAAGGAGTCATCATAACACTGTCTGCTTGAAGAGTAGGAAAATGGGCTCAAAGGATAAAATGTTTTACAAAGTTTACATTAAGCCTAAAATACTGGCTTGACAGATTTTTAAAATTGACATTTCTTATTCTCACTCTCTGTGTGTGTGAGACCCATTGTGTGTGCATGCATGTACACACACGTAATAGGTGGGAAGGTGTTAGAGTTTGTCTTCTAGCTGCTGGGGACTGCTGGCAGATGTGAAGCTTGCTTCTTACATCAGAATTGTGTCTAATGGAACTCATACCCTGCTAAAGCTACAATGTTATGCTTCACTCTGAGCCCTATTTTTGAAAGAGCTGGTGTCAAGTACAATGTGTTTTCCCAAAGCATAATGAAATGGAAGAGGCTTTTAACAGACTTATGAGAAAGTCAAGAAAGAGGGTATCTCTCTTTATGGAATATAGCACTTTGAAAGGGAGGTATAGTTAAGTCATTGAAAGGCGGCTGCACAAGAAGGAACAATGTCATTCATCTGCAAAAGCAGACTGCTGGACCATGACCACAAATGCTAGCTACTTCCAGGAAAATTTCAGCTCTGTAAGAGAATTTTTCAATAATTAATGATATTTAAAAGCCAATTTGATAGTCCTGGTAGGTTGTCTCCCTCAGAAGTGCTGAGGCTGACCTGGATGTGCTTTTGGCGAAGTTTCCTACACAGGATTCCAGTTCTCAGGCAAAGGCAGAACCACAAAAATTTTATGGGCCTCTCTTAATTTCTACATATCTGTGGCTCTCTGAAACCATCAAATATTGAAAAACTATAATTTACTGGTTACAAATTAGCTAATTTTTTTAACGACTCAGTGATTCTTGACTTCAACTTGACAGAGTAGTTTATAGGCAAATTTATGTAAATAGAGTCTTCAAGAGGAATAAGCCACCCACACTGGATGAAGGTAATGCTTAATGATGGCTCATACTATGTTCTATCTTTTCAGCCTCCCCCAAGAATACAGCTATCTCAGTCCATCCCTCCACAAGGCTTCAGGAGGGTGATGCTGTGACAATGACATGCTCCAGTGAGGGTCTTCCAGCTCCTGAAATTTTCTGGAGCAAGAAGTCAGATAATGGAAATCCACAGTTGCTCTCAGGGAATGCAACCCTCACCTTAATTGCTATGAGGGTGGAAGATTCTGGAACTTATGTATGTGAAGGAGTTAATCTGATTGGGAGAGACAAAAAAGAGGTGGAATTAATTGTCCAGGGTGAGTAGATTGTGAAGAGATGCCATTATCGGGAGCTGTTCAATAGTGACACGATGCCAGTGTTGAAATTCCTTCCTTAAATTTGCTTGGTGGTGCATACGGTAGTCATGTGCTTCAGTGTGCATATATATTTATCATTCTCATGCATTTTGGAATTTTTTTCTCCAAGCACCTCTACACTGGTCCTTTACTATTTCATGTCATTTCACTGTTGTCCCATTTCATGGCTTGGTTCTTACCCTGCCCTGTGGATGCTGGCGTTCTCATGTTGCTTCTCTTGGTCTTCTCACTCTATACACTCAGGAACTTCACTGCTATATACTTGTTATTATCATTCTGAATTACCTAATCTTCAGCTTTCTACCTCAAAATGATTTCCAATGATCAATCTTCCTTTCCAGCCCATCTTCTTGCCATTGCTTTAGTATATAACTTCTCATTTGGGATTTTGAAAGATTTTTCTGACACAATAGCATTCCTCAAACACCAGCTGTACTCCGGGCACTTTATATGAGCTATCTACAGTCTTCAAGAAATAACTTAGGTGTATTTTCTTTCCATTTTATACATGGGAGAATGAAGTCTCTCATTAATAATGGCCATCAATTGACTGTACACCTACTATTTGCCAAGAGTTCTACATTCTACTTCATATGTTATCTCGGTCTTTACCATGTTCTGTGAGGTAGCTGGAAGACTCGGGTGCAATACAGCACACCATTTTCATAATACAGCTCTTTGTTACATTGATGGGCTCATCTTAATTCAAAACCCCATGTTCTTCTCATTGTGGCTAATTTTCTCTATTTTTAAATTAATTTAAAATAATTGGCTAATCAAAAGTATATGCATACATCGGGTGTGATGTAACATTTTGGTGTACTTACACAAAGTGGAATGAATGACTAAGTCAAACTATATACTTTAGTAAGAGAACAAAAAAAAAGTATGTATTTGAATGTGTCTGTCCATTCAACTGCAAGCTTCTTAAACTCAGAACTCAGGAGCTCATTGTGTTTGTGTGCCTTTGAATGGATTAATGGTGGAGTAGTATAGGACCTGACACATAGTAAGTGGCTAGTAAACATTAGTTACATAAATTGTAAAGACGGAGAACATATATTGTCTAATCTATAAAAACATGGATTTTAATGATTTAGATGATTAAGCAAGTAGAATTTGAACACCACCAGTTGATTAACTCAGGTGGGTTACTATTCTGAAATGGTCAGAGAAGAAATTACATGACTAAAAGTGTGGACGGGTCAGTGTCAGCCCTGGAATAGTTGCATCCCATAACATTGGGCCCCCTTTCAAACAGGCAAAGGAAATGTGTTCTGGGCTTGGGGAAAGGGTGTTTTACATTATGTCACATGAGCTACTACCAAGGTGAAGTGCTGAAGTTAGAAGGGCCTTTCAGCTACTTTCCAGAGCTTCACACAGTGGTAGATCCTGATCTCTTTACAGGCAGGAAGTGAATCTCCTACTGACTTCCCCATTCTCACACTTGCATACATGGAACTTGGACAGCTTGGTTACTGTTCTGAATAATCTCTGAAAATATAACAGCATATTAATGTATTTGGGGGTAATTTGAGGAGGATCTTCTTTAGAAAAAAAACACTACAATACCAGGAATACACAAACTTAGATGAGAAAAGCAGCTTTTCCTGGTACAGAAAAGAACTGTGCAAAACGAAGGATTGTGTGCTCGGATTTCCTCTTGTCTCCAGCTTCCTAGAACACTCTAGTAATTTTCTTTGGGGATTCATATGTCACCTTCAGTGTTGCCCAGCAACTCTTTGGGTTTTCATAGGAACAACAAGATCTAGAACTCTGTATCTCAACATGTGTCGTTTCATTTACACCTGTGCAGCTGGAAGCTGGAAAACATTTTGGACACTTGAGTATCAGGTGTTTTCTCTGACCACTCAGTTTTCTACCCTGAATGGCTGCAAAATATTTTGATAATGCATTCAACATATTTGATGTAACCTTAATGTCATCTTTATTTTGCTTTCAGTGTGATTCTGTGTGACTCTCAAGGATACTACTATATATTGGAATTCCAATATATATAGATATATATGAATGGTTCCTTAAGGATAGGGCATCTAGTTAGAGGGCATTTTGGTGCAGTTTCCCCTGTAACTCTTTTAGATTTCATTTTATATTTACATGAGGGTGTCTTGATTTATTTATCTAGGAACAGAAAAGCTAGAATCTCAAGCCAGACCCATCTCACATCAAAATTTCAGTTATTCCTCTTGCAAATTTAGCTTAAACCATTTAGCATTTCTGAGCTTTAAATGTCTTAAAGAGATATGATGAGGAGATGGAAAAAGAGAAGTGAAAACCCAGGAGAAGAATGAAAAAGTGGAAAAGAAATAATGGTACCACCTAATGAAACTGTTCTGGGAATCAAGTGAGATAACACGTGTACGTAAAACAGAAAGCACGGTGCTTGACACACAGAAACCACTGGACGATTTGAGGTCCTGCACTCTCAGTGACTGGATGGACTGCACAGAGCAGAGGTTGGGTTATTTCCCTGGAAAGATCCCAACCACATTCTTACCGACTGTTATTTACAGTTATACTGATAGCCTGACTCAACAAAACAGCATGGGTCCATTCTTAAAAGACGTGGTCCTATTCCTAATGGAGCCAAGATGGAAAGGAGTAATTTCTTCTTGGCACGGATAGTAGTTGAATAGAGATCAAGAGAGATAAACATTGAATATGGAAATATGATGTAATAAGAAAAGAATCTTATCTGTTATTCATCTTGTTCTTTCTTCCTTTCTTTTTTTTTTTCTTCCTCTTCAGAGAAATCATTTACTGTTGACATCACCCCTGGATCCTGGGTGGCTGCACAGGTTGGGGACTCAGTTGTACTGACATGTGCTGTTGTTGGCTGTGATTCTCCCTCTTTTTCTTGGAGAACCCAGATAGACAGCCCCCTCAATGGGGAGGTGAGGAGTGAGGGGGCCAAGTCCACACTGACTCTGAGCTCTGTGGGTTTTGAGAATGAACAGTCTTACCTGTGCACTGTGACCTGTGCGCGAAGGAAACTGGAGAAGGGCATCCAGGTGGAAGTCTACTGTAAGTGCTTTTCAAAACTGGTGAATCTGATCGCTTCCATTTCCTCTAGTTCCTGTGGAAGAAAAAGGGTGTGACTCTGTAATAATATCCATTTATATATAGAGAGATTTGGCATTGTAAATCATCCCTAGATCTCTGCGTGTGGTTTGATGTGATACAGTTGGGCCAACCATTCAGCATATATTGCATGTGTTTCCAGCATGCACACAATGTGTGACTGGTCCTACACTCTCCTCATGCACTTGACCTTACTCTATGCTCTTCTTCCCTCCTGCATGTACATAGGGTGTATGGATGTGGTGAGTGAGAGCAGACAGGGGATTGGGGAGGAGTGGGAGTTTGGGGAGGAAGGGGGCTGTGCCCATTTAGATAACTGTTAGGTGAGGAGTGATTGCCTTATTTATTCAAATTGTGAGTAAGACTCAAGCCTGCCTTTTGATTTATTTAATTTTGTTTTGAGATGTTAGGGATGGAACCCAGGGCTTTGAATATGCTTAGAGTTATATCCTCAGCCCGCCAGCCTACTGTGTGTGTGTGCATGTGTGTCTGTGTGTGGGTGTGTATGTGTGCACACGTGTGTGCATGTGTGTATGTATGTGTGTATGGTTTTTTTGTTTTTTGCTTTTTATGATCACTTAAAATGTCTTTCTTCCTCTTTCATTTTTGAGAGATAGCTTTACTGTTTGTAATACTCGTTATATTTTTAAAGAATAGAAGATAATGGGTCACTGTGCTTTGTTCATCTTCATGCTCATGTTACTCTGTCTTATCCTTCCCCATCCACCATCCTCGTTTCTTGTCCTACATAGTCATGCATCTGATCAGACATAGCATTCTTTGTATTGTGTGTGTATAATACATTTCAAATAATATATTATATTACTATGTATAGTAATCTATATTTAGTATAGTACATATAATAAATATGTACTATATTTATTAATATGTACTTATTAATATAAGCATATGGTATTTTAGATACTATTAAGACTTTTTCATTAAAGAAGACAGAATGGAAGGCCTATAGGGTGAAGGGGCAGGTGATAGGGGAAGGGGAGTAAGGGGAAAAGACGTCTAGTATTTTAAGGCAGATGTGAAAAGGTGATCTGTAGGATTCAGAGGGGGACAGTGGGAAACAGCAGAGTGCCAGAAATGAAGACAGGCTTTATGTAGTCTGAGTGTGGGATGGTCTGGATAGGGAGCTGCATTGGAAATCAAGTGCCAAGAGCAGCTTTACAGCTGAGTTATACTGTAAACAAATGTTACACGTTTTTCTTGTCCCCTCCTTTTCTGCCACCTTAATAAAAATTATTTCCAAGCCCCAGTCTCCATAAATTTCACATTACTGGAACCGCTTAGTCTACACTGGATGAGCAATGAACCTCATAGTGACCATGTGACTGTTATTTTGTGGAGAGGGTGGTGCCACCTTGTTCCATTCACTCAACTCCATTGTAAGGATTTTCTGTCTACGACCCTGCCCGAACTCATGTTAGCCTTCAGGATTTTGTTCAGAGTGAGAGTGTGCCTGTTAAGAGATTTAAATCTTTCAAAGGAGGGTAAACTTCATTGCTTTATCACGTTACCCACAGTCAAGGATCTGCTGATGTAGGCACATTCCCAACAGAAACAGGAGTGTCATGACAGCTTATTGCAATGTGGGCATGTTTGAAAATCTACCATTTTAGCAAGATTTTACTTAAGGGAAAATGTGTAGTTTTGTTCTGGGTTTTTGTTTTGTTTGGATTTGGGTTTTTGTTTTGTATTACTTTTATCTTGATAATTATTTTAGTCTCATTTTTGTTGACTTATATAGGATGCATTATACATGTTATGTAGATGAGAGAATACCTACTCAGAAGCTAAATAATACGGTTAGAATAGTTATTTTACATTTTTTATTGATGGCTAAAGTTATCATACAAAGAAGTGCCTTTGTGTTGCTAAGCTTTTTTCTAATTTGTTCCCCTTTCCCATTGCCCTCTCCATCTCTGTCTCCTCCCTAACTGCTCCCCTTCTTTCCCACAGTCTTCCCTTCTGCTTTTCTATTGTACATGCTCTATTCACCCTCTGTTCCCCACATCCCACACAATGTCTTTGTCTCCTCTCATGATACTCTCTTTTAGTTCTATGACCTCCAAGCAATCCATATCAATACATACATATATAATTTAAAATTTAAATTTAGGATTCACATATGTGAGAAAACATACAGTATTAAGCCATCTCTCCCTCCCTCCCCCCCCCTCTCAGGTTTCCCTGTGTAGCCCCCAGCTTTCCTGGAACTCATTCTATTAACCAGACTGGCCTTGAACTCAGAGATCCACCTATGTCTGTCTCCTGTAGTGCTGGGATTAAAGGCTTTCACCGCCACACTGGGCTGTCAGTTCATTTCTTTAATTACAAGAATTGCCTAATTGTAGGAAGATTCCTGTGAGTTCAAGGACAGCCTAGTCTACATAGAAAGTTCCAGATCAGCTAGGTCTAAAAAAATGAGCTCTTGTCTTTAGAAAAAAATCTAAAAAGTATTTAAAAACTTATTGCCTAAATTTAGTCATAAAGTAAACCATACAAATTTTGATAAACTAACCAAACTGAGAACTGTATTGTGAGTCTTATTAGATACTGAAAAAACTATATAGTCAAGACTTATAGAGGCAGACTCTAGATATAATATAGTATGAAAAAAGTCTCTTTTGTCCATGTAAGTTTCTTTTTCTAGCTGTGAATTAAATTAAATAATAACCATTTTATCAGGCTGCTCAGAAGAAGGAACTAATGAAGGCTGATGGGGTTAGCTTATTTTTAGTATTCAATATATCATGTCAGATATTTAAAATATTTAAATTATATAGGTAATTGATAATATAGCTGAAGCCATTGTGCTCTTAGAAAAGAATAGGCAAGATGGCATCATTAGAAGAGAAAATTAAGGAGTAAACACATTGATTACTCACTGACTTAAAATACTAAATATTTTGTTTTTATTATTTGTAATTAGTATTATATGTGTATAGTTATACTTAATGGTATTATTTATGACGTGAGACCATACTGTTCCCAATAATTAAAAGCTGTCACTTTGAGACATTTGCATTTTTCCATTAAATATCATATATCAATATTATTTTTGATTGATATCTGCAGCATTCCCTGAAGACCCAGAAATTGAGATGAGTGGGCCGCTTGTGCATGGGAGACCTGTCACTGTGACCTGCACGGTCCCTAACGTGTACCCTTCTGACCATCTGGAGATTGAATTACTGAAGGGGGAGACGACGTTGATGAATAAAAAATTTTCAGAGGAGATGGGCATAAAATCCCTAGAGACCAAAAGCTTGGAAACGACCTTCATCCCCACCTCAGAAGATACAGGGGAAGTTCTTGTTTGCCTGGCTAAATTACGCAGTGGCAAAATGGAATCTGAACCCAAACAAAGGCAGAGTACACAAACTCTTTATGTCAATGGTGAGTGTACACGTGGGGGCAGCTACAACTGAATATGGATTTCTTTTGTATGTTTGCCAGGTAATAGTTGCAGAAGGTTAACGATTAAAACCTCTGTGAAGAAAACTGGGGGAAAAAAAGAATCCAGAAAACAGTGATTATAACAGATCATTCTTCATAATATAAAACAAACTATTTATTTACATATCATTTTATGTATTGACATTCAGTAATGGCTTAGCCAGGCAACTACTCAGCCCCAAAGAGATTCAGTAGAGCTCACCCAGGCATCCTCAGGCAGGCACGCAGGTGGCTTGTCACAGGAAGTTCACTTAACGTGTCTGAGCCTTATGTGTGAGGTCCCACCTGTCATTTTTTAGTGCGATGTCATCCTGAGGGAAGGTAGCATTGATTTACTCTCCAGAACACAGCTGAGAAAGGTGGTGATGAAAGTAGCCCCATAAAGGTCTGTGTCAGGAGCATCTCTCTGTAACCATGTCACTTCACCCACATCCTTTTTGGCCAAAGGTCAATCCAGGTTCAAGGGGTTATGAATGGGTTTTATTCACAGAGATATTCCAATGCATCCTGCTTAGATAATAGATACCAGTGTGTGTATGTGTGTGTGTATGTGTCTGTGTTTCCAACACTCTTCTCTTCTCTCCCTTAGAAATAGAGCCAGTTCTATTTTATCCTGGTTCTTTTTCACTGGGTCACACAGAGGCTTCTAATCCACCATCTTGACCAAAAGTTACACTATACTTGATTTTCTATGCTTTGACATCAAAACCATTCCACAGATCTGAAAATATCCACATTTCATTTGTATTCGAACTCCCATTGTGTCTCCTCCACAGAAACTTCCTGGGCTGGCTATCACAGCTTACAAACTGTACTAAGGCAGAGTCTACTGCCTAGCTTCACAACATTGTCTAGATTCTTTGGAATTCAGGGCGTAAGCGGATCAAGCTAAGTATCTTTTCCTTTTCAGTTGCCCCCAGGGAAACCACCATCTGGGTCAGCCCCTCTTCTGTACTAGAGGAGGGAAGTCCTGTGAACTTGACCTGCTCAAGCAATGGTTTGCCAGCCCCCAAAATCCTGTGGAGCAGACAGCTAAGCAATGGGGAACTGAAGCCTCTTTCAGAAGATGCTACACTCACCTTAACATCCACAAAAATGGAAGATTCGGGCATTTATGTATGCGAAGGGATTAACCAGGCTGGAATTAGCAAAGAGTCAGTTGAGCTGATTGTTCAAGGTGAGCAGGGTACGACTTTTAAGTTACTTATGGCTAGTAAGTACACTGATGGTAAACAAGGTCTTCTCTTTAAAAAAAAAAAAAAAGCCTTTGTGGGCCAAAGAGGTGGTTTGGCTGTAAGGTGTGCCTACTGATCTTACAGGTGACCTGGGTTCTGCTCTTAGCTCTCACGTTGGTAGGCTCCAACTTCCATACCCTCTCCTTGCCTCCATGGGTACTGCGTTCACACACATAGATACATATAAATACGCATAACTTAAAAGTAAACCTTAAAAAGAAAGAAAAGAAAAACCTTTATTTCAAAACTTCATTTATATGCAGAAAAAATAAACATAAAAATATAGAAAAAGCAGCTCCACATTGTCCATGGGATGGATTTTCATTTTCATTTTCACTTGCCCTAAAATCATATTCACCTCAAATATCATGTTCTCTCCAGTAACTAAGGTGGAAGTTCTTGGACACAAAGGAGATCATGGTTTTGGTGACAAAACAAGGGCAAGAATTTACTTAGGATTAAAACCATCACCTTGGGTTGAACAGGGTCCTGAGAAGCAACCCCCAAGAAGCTGCCCAGGAGTTGTTTAGATGCCCAGGAGGGTAACTTTTGTCAACTTTGAGATTAAGGATCACAGTAATTGTGCCATTGGGTCTCTCTGCCTGCTGGCATGGAACCACCGGAGTGAATATAGATACAGGTTTCCCTTCTTGATGGTAAGGGCCCAAGATTGAGAACACAACAGTTTCTGCTCAGCACATTGAAGCCATAGGCTTTCCAGGGCAAAATTATGAAGCAATCAACTTGCATAACCCTTGATGCTTTTTCTCTGGGGGGCATTGAGGCTACTCTGTTTTGTGTCCCTTACTATTTATTATTCCTGATAAGGTATATGCTGGGTTTTGTTGTCATTGTCTCATTTAGCTGAGGTCTGTAATTCAAAAAAAAAAAAAAAAAAAAAAAGAAAGAAAGAAAGAAAAAAGAATTTGGGAAGGCTACTGCATAATCTCAAAGAAAACTGCTAGGAGAGTTTCAGGTCAGCCTGGGCAACACAGTGCCACCATCTGAAGGAAGAGGAAACCTAAGTATGAATATCACGGCCCTGTGGTCTTGTAGGAGGAGCATCAAAGTGACAGCAATAGACGGTCTTAAGCAAATGTTCATAAAACAGACTTTTGCTGTTTCCCTCTAAGGCTTCTTGCACTGCCTCAGGTTAGTTAGATCAGCAAGACTTTGTCATTTGATTAAGTGTTAACTATGTTCTTAATGTCAGTAAACATATTAGTTTCCTGGTCAGGAAATCCCTAGCTCATAAGGCTTTTTTGCACTTCCAGGAAAATTTTGGTGAACAATGTGATTTTTAAAAAAACAAAACTTTTCCACATTTGAGTTCTATGGCTATTTATTAAATGTCTTCTAATGTTTGTCTTTGGCTGGGTCAAAAATCCTATAGAGGATACGGGAAAAAAGCCTGAGCTATGACTTCTCGCGCTTAGAAGAATATGTTCAGTTAGAAGTGGGCAAATGCCCGACTTCTGCTTGCTTTCCTTACAGCTCATGCAGAAAGCATCACAAATAGCTTGGCAGAGACCGCGGGTGTTCTCAGTCTGTACGGGGGGGGGATGGCTGTCCCCCCGCCCCCGCACTGACTGCCCACTCTCTCCTCAGTCTCTCCAAAAAACATACAGCTTACAGCCTTTCCTTCTGAGAGTGTCAAAGAGGGAGACACTGTCATTATCTCCTGCACTTGTGGAAATGTGCCTGAAACATGGATAATCCTGAAGAAGAAAGCAAAGACAGGAGACATGGTGCTAAAGTCGGTTCACGGCTCGTACACCATCCTCAAGGCACAGCTGCAGGATGCCGGAGTGTACGAGTGTGAATCTAAAACTGAAGTTGGCTCACAATTAAGAAGTTTAACACTGGATGTAAAAGGTTAGCTTTCTCTGTTTGCTTTTTTTTTTTTTTCCGCTTTTTTTAAAAAAAAATTATTCAAAGTTTCCAAGGGGAGTAACAAGTTTCTAGTATTAAATGAAGTTGACAAAATGACCCTGAATTCAGTGCTAGTGACTGTTTCTTAATGTTTCTTGAAATAATCAGGCACAGCTGTTCTCATCCTATAGCATTTAGTCAGGAAGTGGACATTAATCATCAGTGAACGTGGAATTCACATTTGTTTTTCAAAGTTGGCAATTCATCATTGGCGTCTGAGGTTTTAGATTCGCTAAGTGTTTAGCCATATATTTCTCAACCTTTCCCCTAGGGTAAAAGGAAACTGAGGAATTGGGACTGGCATAGCAGAAAAAGAGCCCTCTGCATGCCTTGCTCCCCACTGGCAAGAAGCTCTGCTTTCACCGTACAGAATAACTGCATATTTTCTGTGTGGCTCTTTTGTGAGGATGCTAATTGGGGATAGTGGCTAGGATCTGAGACAGGATCTCTAGATTTCACTAGAGTTTCCTTTGAAATCCATGCCCCAATTGTTTTACTTTAACAGATGAAGAAGGGAGGGGCAAGGCCCCTAGAGACATTGGTGCTCCTTAATTCCCTGTCCCGTCTTGTGAGTGCCTCCTAATTTTATTGATGCCAACCTTGACGAATGAGCCTTGGACCCTTCGCACAGCAAAGAGCTGTTGTGTGTTGAAATCCAGTCTGGTAGAGTGGACATTGCTAATGAATGCCGTCTCTGAAGAGGCCTGGCATTGACCATGAGAGTTAACTAACCACATGCCAGTTTAGAGAAAAATCTGAACCTAAGTGAGAAAACAGAATTTTTGGCTAACCAAGGTCCTCAAGATTACAAACCTTAGCATATATTTTTTTCTTTCTTCATAGCACCTCTTCAAATCACAGCTATATCAATATATCCACTTAAAATGTTAAATAAGGGGAAATATCATAACTACATGTCAAACTTCTGGTCACCCATCTGTGGTGATTGTCCTGAAAACAGGTGATCTGGCCAAAGAAAGTATCATGTAGTCAAAGAATGGGACACTGCCTTCCATCATGTTACTAGACGTGTGTAGCTGTTGCCCTCGGCGAGGTAGGCTGAGATCTCAGTTATGAGCAGGCTGAGATGTGCCTTCCTCTGGCTAGCTGTAATTTAGCCTAGCCCCAGGAGATGACACTCCTAACATTTCTGTGTGCATGGTTGTTTCTTCTCAAGACTGGGAAAACCGCGTCTTCCCTTTATAGCTTTCTCTTTCACACATTGCTTTCTCTAATTGCTTAATTACTCTCTTACGTATTTGCCACTTTTATGTATCCTTTAAATGAACAATGAATGCATATTAGTCACCCAGTAATGCTCCAATGTGAAGATGATTTCAAATAGCTGTATCTGAATAAAGACCCAACATTGACCTGTGTTCCCCCACCTCCTTGCTGGATAGTTTGAACTAGTTTTCCTTTGTATTCAGTTGAGTGTTTATATTTATTTTGTCTTTTGGGGTTTTAGCTTAAATGCATTCCATTGATACAAATGATCAGGAATCTTTACGACTTTCAAGGTTTAGGCCATTGCTGTGCCGCTTAAGGCGACATTTCATTTTTGTCCTTCTGTAATTTGAAACAACTCACGCGTGTGATGCTAATAAGTCACTTTTCTATTTAAACATTTTTTATTTAATAATTTATTCAGATTACATCTAAATTGTTATCCCCTCACTTGTATCTTCCCCTCTTCCTACCTCTTTCACCCTATTCCCCTCCCCGAGGTCTGTGACAGAAGGGGACCTCCTCCCTCACTATACGATCATAGTCTATCAGGTCTCATCCTGGTCGCCTGCTTTCCCTTCCTCTGAGTGCCACCTGGCCTCCCCACCAAGGGGAAGTGGTCAAATTGGGGGCACCAGAGTTCATGTCACTTTTCAAAAGTCACTTTCTATGTTTTAAAAGCTCTGGAAGGAATTGTGGTGGTGCTCCAGATCAGATCACTAATTTCTGTTGGGACTCAGACAACATACCCTCCCACTTAGTAAAACGTAGTCTGTGAGGCCACACTGTGGTGTGCCAACAGACAGAAGCAAGTCTTGGGAGAATGTCATGCTGTCTGGAGATGTTTTTTATGAAGCTCAGATGTTTGAGATGTTGCAGTTGTCACATATTTTCTTAGGAGACTTTAAGGTGTTTATATATTGTCATTTTCGGTACTACATTTATGACTCGGTGGCAAAATCACAGGAATTAAAAGAAAAAACTTTATAGCCAGGCAGTGGTGGTGCATCCCTTTAATCCCAGCACTTGGAAGGCAGAGGCAGGTGGATTTTTGTGTTTGAGGCCAACCTGGTCTACAAAGCAAGTCCAGGACAGCCAAGACTACACAGAAAAACCCTGTCTCAAGAACAAACAAACAAACAATCCCCCCCCCCCCAAAAAACCCAAAAATAAAAAACTTTATTAGTTCTCAATATTTTGGGCCTACCTAGAGTGCCAAGTAGTGTCTTAAGTGCTGGCTAGTTGTGAAGCACTTTGTACAAACACAGCTATCTCTATAGAGTTTGCAATCAGGAGTGGAAAACAAATGTAACAGATAATTGCACAGTCAAATGTTGACTCGCAAGCTGTTAGGGGGATCTGAAGGTGAGGTGGCTGGGTTTTGAGGGAATGTTGGAGTATCAAATTTAGATCAAGGGAGATGTAGGTCTCTGGGTAACTAAGACTTGTACTTAAATGAAATACCTGAAGACCATCAGTAAATCAAGAGAGCTTGTCATTTGCTGGAGGCGAGTAACCATATAAAGATGGTTTTGCTTCAGACACACAGAACAGGGGCCAGCCAGCCATTGACAAGAATGTGCTGCCTTTTACATTAAGGCCACACTCTGAGTGTCATGAAGAGGTGGCTCAATTCATGATGGTCAGAGTCACATTGCTCCACCAGATGTTTCTGGTTCCTGCTCTGAGAAGCCAGATCACTAAAACGCGTGCTCTCCCTTCCCTTTCACACCCGAAGCAATCCTTGAAAATGCAAGTTTGTGGAATCAAGAACTGTCAGCTTTCATACCCACCGAGAGCATAGCAACCACAGGCGACTTGTTTGGCTGTTTCAGAAAGAAAATGCGTTATATGAGTGAGTCTTGATGGCCCTCAGCACAGCTTTTATCGCTTCTTCCATGAGGAACTAGTCGTACTGTTACGAAAAAATGCACACTGTGATGAACTTATTCCTTTGTACTAGACACTAATCATATCCGTTTGATTATTTTTCCAGGAAGAGAGAATAACAAGGACTATTTTTCCCCCGAACTCCTTGCACTCTACTGTGCATCCTCCTTGGTAATACCTGCTATCGGATCCATCATTTACTTCGCAAGAAAAGCCAACATGAAAGGATCGTACAGTCTGGTGGAAGCACAGAAGTCAAAAGTGTAGCTGACATCTGAAATGTTTGTGAAAAGACACTATTTATAAACCCCACATCCTTAAGACTCTCATCATTTCACCTCCCTCTCCCCCTCTTCCCCGCTCCCTCACCCAACCAAGCTAGGCATTCAGACTTCCCAGAGCCTTCTCTCAGTAGAGAAGGTAAAGACCTGGCTGCCTGAGCCCTTGCTGGATACAAGAAGCCAACCAGAAACGTTCTACATGACAAGTGACAAGTCCCCATCGTCGAAGTGACTGGAACAGTCCTGTGATATGTACATAAATAGCATAATCTGTATATATGTAAAATAAAATTACGTCACAGCAAGGTTGTTTAGAATAGCAGCATATATGCTGCAAGTCAGCATATAATCAAAAAGTGTTGCTTGGACTGACTATTGTAACTTAATGCATCTTAGGAAAGTTTAATATTATTATTAATGTTAATGTTGACTAGACAGCTGACTAGTGACACCTTTCTTATATTTTATTTTCTTCAATTTAATTTTATTTCCATGACTTTTATTGACAGTGATTTTATACTTAAAAAAAAACAAGGTTTTATATTTTTATAGAAAAATCATAAAGAAGTCAGTGGGTTGACTCTAGGTACTACGTCCTAACTCCTGGCATAATTAATAGCCAGTGTTTTCCACATGATACTGTATGGTACGGGCACACGTTTCTTCCTTGGGACCTTGTGTAATGAATGGCGTGGTTTAAAATGCAACTTCCTTTTACTTATCTTTTATAAATAGTATAGTAAAGTGAAAATTTATGAACACAGAAGAGTTGTGTTTTGTTTGTTATAAATTGTCTCCTTTAATTATTCTCTTGCTGTTCTGGGATTGTCAGTTATATGCATAAAAACTTCAAATTACTAACATAATACAGTTGCTCAACATGGTTTACAGACTTTTTTTTTAAATCAAAAATCACCATGAGAATCTGATAAAAATAAACAGTCTTATTCACATCTTCTCAACTTAATGAATTAAGATCTGTGGTTTATCATAGACCGGAGGCTAGCATAATCGTTATCAGAGGCGGTTTCATCCCACAACTGATGGAAACAGATGCAGAGACCCCACAGCCACACATTAGGTGGAGCTCAGGAACCCCACAAAAGAGAGGGAGGAAGGATTGAATGAGCCAGAGGGGTCAAAGGCACCACAAGAAAACTCACAGAATCAACTAATCTAACTTCATAGGGGCTCACAGACACTGGACTGACAATCAGAAAGCCTGTTCTCTGCATATGTGTTATGGTGTTTGGCCTTCTTGTTGGACTCCTAACAGTGCCTGCTTTGGGGACTCTTTTTCTCCTACTGGGATGCCGCATTCAGCCTTAATATGAGGGAAAGTGCCTAGCTTTATTACAACTTGATATGCTATGTTTGGTTGATAACCTTGGGAGGCCTGCCCTTTTCTGAAGGAAAACTAGAGATGAATGGATTGGGAAAGAGAGAAAGTGGAAGGACTGGAAGGAGAGGAGACAATGGAAACTGTAGCTACAATGTAATGTATGAGAGATAAATAAATAAATAAAAATGTAAAGATCTGTAGTTTGTGATTGTAGTCTGAAACAATTAAGTTAAAAACAATAATTATATATCCATTATGTAGTACATACAATAAAATGACAAAGAATGAACAGTTGGTACATGCTACAAAGTTCTATTATTTTTCAGGTCATCTTGTATGCCTAACACAGATAGCAATTCTCTCCCTGCTGAGCCAGTAAGTCTTGAATTGTAGGCTTGATCATTTTATTTCTCTGGAGGTCTTGTAGCTAGAAAATTAATTCTAACTAGTACATTAGTTTGCTAGGTTTTTGAGTTGTATATAAACAAAGTTTAATGACATGTTTGCCTGGTGGCCTTATTCTTTTATTCAAACTTTGACTCTTGCACAATTGAACCATGCTGAATTATAGGCTGGTATGTTGTAGACCAGTTGTTTTCACTCTTCTCCAGGGTTTTACTCTAAGACTTTATAACTTCTTATTTATCCCTCCTTTTATTTACAAATATTTGGATCCTCACCAGGACTCCTCCCAGTTATCCTGTTGCTACCTTGTGTCATGGAGTTCCCACAGCTTTGGATCAGTAGGGAGGGAGGTGGCTTTCACCCAACCCAATAGTTCACAGGTGATGTAGATTTTTTGGGGGTTGGGATAACTCAAAGCCCTGGATCTGGGCCTGGATGGCAGCTGAGCTGGTAAGCCCAAGGCTCTCCTTTATCTGTGCTACCAGAGCATGCTCTCCAGCATTGTTCTGGCTAGGCCGCTAAATACCATCCGCAGCAGGAGACAGGATCAGCTCCCCTGCTCTCATACCCTCCAGCTGGCTCATGCACACCCATGCCTCCACATGCACCTTCACTGTGCTGCCCAGTCAAGACCTGGGGCCTATTCTTCCAAGTGCTGCAGCCTGCAAGGATCTGAGGCAGTTCTCCCACTGTCACAACCTCAGGGCTAGCTCACCTGCATTTTTGCCATCAGGGCCAGCTCCACTGTGTTGCCCAGGCAAAGCACAGAATGAGGTCCTCCTGGGTGCTGCAGCTGGGGAGAGGCAGGGCTAGCTCTCCTGCTCTCATGACTTGGGGCCAGCCCTCCTGACCATCGGAGGTGGTGAGAGGCAAGCGCAAGGATGGCATCATCCCGCATTGGTGGGGCCAGCTCTCCTGTGCCCCAGCCATCAGGGCTCTCTCTCTCCTGTGCTGACCAGGTAAGCTACAGGGTCCACTCTCCCTAGAGCTGTGTCCAGTGAGGGACAGGGCCAGCTCTCCCGACTGCCGCAGGTGGTGGTGGTGGGAAGGGGTGAGGGCATCAACCCTGCACCTACACACCTCATGACAGATGACTGGTGGGACTATCACTCCACACTGCCACCCTTGGGATTGGCTCCCCTGTGCCTCCACCACCAGGGCCAACTCTGCTGTGCTGTCCCAGAGAGGTATAGGGCCTAGCTGCAGCCAGTGAGAAGCAGAGACAGCTCTCCTGCTCTCATCATCCTGGTGTCAGCTTTTCCTGCAGCCTAACAGCACTGGAGGCAGGGGCAGCTCTCCTACACTCACATCTTTGAGGCTGCCTCACCCACATGTTTAAACCAGGGCATGCTCCATTCTGTTGCCCTAGGGAGGATCAGGGTGTGCTCTCCCTAGTGCTGCCTAAAGTGAGAGGTGGGGCCAGCTGTCCAGAGCACTGTAGCCAGTTGAGGGCAGGGCCAGTTCTTCACAGCTCCTGGATATCCATGTGGTCCTAGTGGCTTCCCAGACCAAGGACATCCCTGTAATCTCTAGTAGTAATATGAGCCATAGATACTAGAATTTTTAAATAATAGGGTAGATTATTAAGATGGAATATTATATTTTCATGTCAGCATAAATGAAAGAACAGAAATTATTGATATGTTCAAATGCTATCATTTTCCTTCTCATGGAGTATTTAAACAATGCTTTGGTTATCAATGTCCATATAGAAATCATTCACAATGATAAAACATATAAAAGAAGTTCCAGAATTGTTGAAAAATGGATTGGTGGCTGCTCTCCTGGATTTATGTGATGTATGCAATAGGCTTATACTTATGGAAGCATCTTGTTTAATTTTATCAATACAGTTAATAAAGATATAAAATATTTTTTCTTAAAATCAAGTAGAATGCAAATAAAGAACATAAAATTAAAAATAAAAGATATCCACAGGGATCCAAGCCATTGCATAGTCATGGGCCCAGACACCAGACATGACTCTCAGCAGCAACACAGGTTAGGCCTTCACCATGGCTTCAGGTAGTAGAGCTGGCTACTCACATCAGGCTATTCCTCTCTACCTTCGCGGCTCCATCTCCATCCCTCTTCATAATGCTCAAATTGTTCCACTTTTCTTTCTTTCCCCTCTGTCTACACACACTTGCACATTGTAGTGGCTCATCATGCAGATGGGCCATGTGGCCTCTGGGTGATCTCTCTTGTCTTCACTGTGGGGCATGGCAGCTAACAGGCCTCTATGTGTTTATAGCCTGCCCATGTGGCATGGCAGCAGGTAGGTCTGTAGACATCTTCCCCCTCTTCCCACTCCTACACCGTGTTGCATGGGAAAAGCAGAGGACAAGTGTGTGGTTGTCTTTCCCAATGGAATTGGGTAATATGGCACTCAGCAGGTCTATGGCTCCCTTCTTATCTGGATACCAGTTCTTTGATCTCCTTTAATAATTAATCAGTTATCCTATACTCTATATTACCCTCACTTGTGACCTATGCATTCATTTGCTTTGGGGTATCTTCAAATGACAATAATTTAAATTTAAAAAATTTTAATTTTACTAATTTATTCATATTACAACTCAATTGTTATTCCATCACTTGTATCCTCCCATTCCTCCCTCCCTCCTGCTTTCACCCTATTCTCCTCCCCTAGTTCTAAGACTGAGGAGGACCTCCCATCTATATGATCATAGGCTATCAAGTCTCATCATGGTAGACTGCTTATTCTTTCTTTGAGTGCCATCAGACCTCCCCACCAAGGGGAGGTGGTCAAATATGGGCTACCAGAGTTTATGTCAAAGTCAGTCTCTGCTCTCCACACAACTGTGGAGAATGTCCTGTCCATTGGGTAGATCAGAGTAGGGGTTCGATGTTTACTATTTGTATTGTACTGGGTTAGTCCAATAGTTTGAGCAGAGACCCTTGGGCCCCGATCCACCCGTCATGATATTCTTCTTGTAGGTTTCTAGGACCCTCTGGGTCCTTCTATTTTCCTATCTCCTATATTTCTTTTACCTAGAGTCTCAGTAGGATGTCCTCACATCTATCCCAATCTCTTGGTAAGTGAAGACTTTCATGGGACATGCCTTTTGGGCTAGTGTCCAATTATAAGTGAGTATATACCATGTGAGTCTTTCTGCTTCTGGATTTAACTCACTCAGTATGATCATTTCTAGTTCAATCCATTTGTCCACAGATTTGGGGATTTCCTTGTTTTTAATAGCTGAGTAGTATTCCATAGTGTAAGTGCACCACAGTTTCTTTATCCACTCTTCAACTGAGGGATGTTTAGGCTGTTTCTATGTTCTGGCTATTATGAATAAGGCTGTTATGAACATAGTTGAGCATATGTCCTTGTTGTGTAGTAGAGCATCTTCTGGATATATTCCAAGTATTGATGAAGTCCTATTCCCAGTTTTCCGAGATAAAGCCAGATAGATTTCCAAAGTGGTTGCACGGTTTTCATTCCCACCAGCAATGAAGGAGTGTTCTTCTTTCTCCACATCCTTCCCAGCATGTGGTGTCACTTGAATTTTTGATCTTAGCCATTCTGATGGGTGTAAGATGGAATCTCAGAGTCATTTCGATTTGCATTTATCTGATGACTAAAGACGTTGAGTATTTCTTTAAGTGTTTCTCAGCCATTTGATATTCCTCTGTTTAGAATTCTCTGTTTAGTTCTGGGCCCCATTTCTCAATTGGGTTATTTGGTTTGGTGGTGTTTAATTTCTTGAGTTCTTTATATATTTTAGATATTAGATCTTTGTCAGATGGGGAAGATCTTTTCCCAGTCTGTAGGCTGTCACTTTGTTCTGTTGACAGTGTCTCTTGCCTTACAGAAGCTTCTCAACCTCATGAGGTCCCATTTATTAACTGTTGACATTAAGGTCTAGGCTGTTGGTGTTCTGTTCAGGAAGTTGTCTCCTGTGCCAATGTGTTCCAGGCTCTTCCCCACTTTTTCTTCTAACTGACTTAGTGTCTCTGGTTTTATGTTGAGGTCTTTAATCCACTTGGACTTGAGTTTTGTGCATGGTGACAAATATGGGTCTTCTTGCATTTTTTTTACATATAGACATCAAGTTAGACCAATACCATTTTTTGAAGATTCTATCCTTTTTCCATTGAATAACTTGGCTTCTATGTCAAAAATCAAGTGTCCATAGGTGTATGGATTCATTTCTGGGTCTTCAATTTGATTCCATTGATCAACCAGTCTATTGCTGTGCCAGTACCATGATTTTTAAATTACTATTGCTCTATAGTACAGCTTGAGATCGGGTATGGAGATTCCTCCTGAGGATCTTTTATAGTATAGTATTTTTAGCTATTCTGTCTTTTTTGCTTTCCATATGAAGTTGAGAATTGATTGTTCAATGTATTTAAAAAATTGTGTAGGCATTTTGATAAGGATTGCACTGAATCAGTAATTGCTTTTGGTAAGATGCCCATTTTTACTATGTTAATTCTCCAAATCCACAAACAAGGGAGATCCCTCCATCTTCTGATGTCATCTTCAATCTCTTTCTTTAGAGATTTAAAGTTTTTTTTTTCAAACAAGTCCTTCAATTGCTTGGTTAGAGTTACTCCTAGATATTTTATATTGCTTGTGGCTATTGTGAAGGGTATAGTTTTCCTAATTTCTTCCTCTGCATGTTTGTCATTTGTATATAGGAAGGCTTCTGATTTTTTTAGTTAATTTTGTATCCAGCTATTTTGCTGAAGGTGTTTATCAGCTGTTGGAGTTCTCTGGTGGAATTTTGGAGGTCACTTATGTACACTATCATATCATCTGCAAATAGGGATAATTTGACTTCCTCCTTTCCCATTTGGATACCCTTGATCTCCTTTTGATGTGTTATTGCACTGGCTAGAACTCCAAGAACTAAATTGAAGAGACATGGAGAAAGTGGACAGCCTTGTCTGGCCTCCGATTTTAGAGGAATTTCCTTGAGTATCTCTCCACTTAATTTGATGTTGGCTATTGGCTTGAAGTATATAGCCTTTATTATGTTGAGGTATGTGCCTTGTATTCCTGATCTCTCTAAAACTTTAAACATGAAAGGGTATTGGATTTTGTCAAATGCTTCTTCTGCATCTAAGGAAATGATCATATGTTTTTTTTCCCTTGAGTTTGTTTATATGGTGGATTATATTGATGGATTTCCGTATATTAAACCATCCCTGCTGGCCTGGAATGAAGCCTACCTGGACATGGTTTTGATATCTTTGATATGTTCTTGTAATCTTTTTGTGAATATTTTATTGAGTATTTTTTGCGTTAATGTACATCAGAGAAATTGGTCTGAAATTCTCTTTTTTCTGGTTGGGTCTTTGTGGGCTTTAGGTATCAACATGACTGTGGCTTCATAGAATGAATTTGGTAATGTTCTATCCATTTCTATCTTTTGGAGTAGCTTGACAAGTATTGGTATTAGGTCTTTTTTGAAGGTCTGGTAGAATTCTGCACTGAAGTCATCTGGCCCTGGGCTTTTTTGCTTGGGAGACTATCAATGATTGCTTCTATTTCTATAGATTAATAGGACTATTTAAATTGTTTATCTGATCTTGATTCAATTTTGGGAAGTGGAATCGATCAAGAAAAGTGCCCATTTCCCTTAGATTTTCAATTTTTTTGGCATATATGCCTTTAAAGTAGGATCTTATGATTCTTTGTATTTAGTGTCTGTTGTTATGTCTCCTTTTTCATTTCTGATTTTGTTGATTTGGATACTGTCTCTCTGCCTTTTTGTTAGTTTGGCTAACGGTTTGTTTATCTTGTTGATTTTCTCAATGAACCAGGTCCTGGTTTTGTTGATTCTTTGAATTGTTCTCTTTGCTTCTAATTTATCGATTTCAGCCTGGAGTTTGATTATTTCCAGACATCTACTCCTCTTGGGTGTTTCTGTTTCTTTTTTTTTTCCTAGGGCTTACAGATGTGTCATTAAGTTGCTCATGTGGGATGTTTCCAATTTCTTTATAAAGGCATTTAGTGCTATGAATTTTCCTCAGCACTGCTTTCAATGTGTCCCACAGATTAGGGTATGTTGTTCCTTCATTTTCATTGAATTTCAGGAAGTCCTTAATTTCTTTCTTTATTTCACCCCGACCCAGGTGTCATTAAGTAGAGAGTTGTTTAGTTTCCATGTGTGTGTAGGCTTTTTGTTATTTCTGTTGTTGTTGAAGTCTAGCCTTAGACCATGGTGATCTGATAGGATAAAAGGTATTATTTCAATCTTCTTGTATCTTTTGAGGCTTGCTTTGTGACCTCCTAGGTGATCAATTTTGGAGAAAGTTCCATGCGGTGCTGAGAAAAAGGTATAATTCTTTGTATTTCAGTGAAAAGTTCTGTAAATATCTGTTAGATGCATTTGCTTCATGGCATTGGTTAATGATGTTATTTCTCGGCTTAGTTTCTGTTTCAATGAGCTATCCTTCAGTACAAGTGGGGTCTTGAAGTCTCCCAGTATTAATGCATGGGGATACATGTGTGGTTTAAGTTTTTTAAATAGTTCTTCTACAAATGTGGGAGCCCTTGTATTTGGAGCACTGATGGTCAGAATTGTGATGTCATCTGGTTGATTTTACCTTTGATGAGTATGAAGTGTCCTTCCTCATCCCTTTTGATTAATTTTGGTTAAAGGTATTTTATTAGATATTAAAATGGCTACACTAGCTTGCTTCTTGTTATCATTTGCTTGGAATATTTTTTCCAGTCTTTCACCTTGAGGTAATGTCTGTCTTTGTGGGTGAGATATGTTTTTTGAATGCAGAAGAATGCTGGATCTTGTTTATGCATCCATTCAGTTAGTTGCTGTCTTTTTATTGGAGAGTTGAGACCATTGATGTTGAGAGATACTAATGACAAGTGACTGTTAAGTTCCTTAATTTTTGATGTTGGTTACAGTAGAGAGTTTGTGTGGTTGTGTTTTTGTTATGGTGTAGTTATCTATTTCCTGTGTAGTTTTGGTTGTAATTTGTCCTTTTGGGGTGGAGTTTTCCATCTAGAAACTTCTGTAAAACTGGATTTGTGGATAGGTCCTGTTTGAATTTGTTTTTGTCATGGAGTATTTTGTTTTCTCTATCAATGGTTATTGATAGTTTCGGTGGGTATAGTAATCTGGCCTGGAATCTGTGGTCTCTTAAGGTTTGCAGGACCTTGTTCCAGGCCCTTCTGGCTTTTATGGTCTCTGCTGAGAAGTCGGGTGTAATTCTGATAAGTTTGCCATTGTATGTTACTTTGCCTTTTTCTCTTGCTGTTTTTAATATTTTTTCTTTGTTCTGTATATTTTATTTTTAATTATTATGTGTCAGGAAGATTTCCTTTTTTGGTCTATTCTATTTGGTGTTCTGTGGGCCTCTTATATGTTTATATACATCTCCTTCTTTAAATTGGGGAAATCTTCTTCTATGTTTTTGTTGAAGATATTTTCTGGGCTTTGGAATTGGGTCTCCTCTCTTTCCTTGATGTCCATTATTCTCAGGTTTTGTCTTTTCATGGTGTCCTTGGTTTCTTGGATATTTTGGGTCAGGAATTGTTCAGATTTAGCATTTACTTTGATGATTGCTCTGAGTTCTACAATTGTATCTTCTAGTCCCAAGATTCGTTCCTCCATTTCTTGGATTCTGTTAGACAAGCTCACTTTTCTATTGTTTACTTTCTTCTCTAAGGTTTCTCATTCCTCTTTTTCTTCTGTCTGTGCTTTTATCACCATTTCTATTTTGTCTTCAGGTCTTGAACTGTTTTATTGTTTTGCTTCATGTGGTTGTTTGTATTGAATTTGCTATCTTTTACTATATCATTTAGGGGTGACCTTATTCAACAATTTGGAACCTTTTATATACTTAAAGTAGGCAGTGAGAGGATAATTATTCCATGTAATTAGCTACATGTCACAAATTGCAATGTGCTGTATTTCACTCTCACTCTCTAAGTCCTTGTGTAGTTTCTCCTTCAGAAAATGAGTTATAAAAGCAGGTCCCAAGTATCTGGGAACTTTTCATTCAGTTATCTCTCCATCAATTATCTTTAGTTTAATTCCATTTTAGTCTGTGATCTTACTTCTCATGAATAAAACATTAATTGAATTTATTGAGGTTTGAGGTATTGTTTGGAATACAATCTTTCTTGATGTGCAGTTGTAAACAGTGTATATTCTCTAGCTCTTGGGTAGATGACATTATAAATACAATCAGGTCTAATCATTTGCTCAACAGTTTTCCAGCCTTGTGTATTGTATTTATTCTTGGTCTGTACCTCCAGTCAATCAGACAGCATTCTCAATTATCCATTTATAATTGTGAAATTTTCTATTTCCCATGTTGAGCCCAGAGAAAAATAAAACCTATCAAGGTGAATACAGCAGTGAGAAAGGTTAGTCCCAACCATATGTCAGACACCCAATGAAAAATAGTCAGAGAAAGATCCTGTTATTATCAGCAATGTTGACTGCCCCAAACTAGAAGTTACCCAAAAGTTCATCCACAAATGGATGGCCAAATGCTGTATTTGTGCAGAAGGATATTATACAGCTTCAATAAGTAATGAACTTTGAAAAGCCAAGAAAACATAAACAAATCTCCTTACTTTGATGAATGATGAATTGAAGCTGTCATAGTGAGTTCAAAGTCAGCCTTGGGCTACATAATGAGTCCTAGATCAGTGTGGGCTACAGTGTAATGGCCAGATTATGTTGGAGTCCATGCAAGAGGAACAGCAAAACAGCTCTAGAACTCATGGAATGTGGCCCACCGGTTAGGAAACCCACGATGGGTGTGTCTCAGCAAGGCATTACCCCCGAGAACTACGTGTTCTGAGGTCTTCATGCTGTTACGGAGCATGGCTCTGCTTGTTACCTTTGCAGTCCTTATAATCTCCTTAATATGTGAATTGTGTGAGTACTATAAAGGGGGCTCCCCACTCCTCAATGGACAGTATCTTTGGCATACTCATTATCAATGCTTGATCTCTTTCAGGCATTGCTGCTGAAGCATATTAATGATTCAACCACCATCTCTGAAAACAACCTATGGATGTAGATTGTTAACAATGATTACTACCCTTAGAAAGAATTTGGAAAAATAGATTGTTCAACAAGGCTAGGTAAAGATGTTTTTGCTAGTGGTTCTGACATAGAATGTCTTAGGGAAGAATAGATTGTTTAGCAAAGTAAGGTAATGATGTTTTTGCTGTTGGCCCTGATGCAGGAAATCTTAGGGGACAATTGACGTTAAGAGAAAGTACACTCTTAGTAGTAAAGCTAGACTTTTTGATGTTGGCAAAGCAAGAACAATGGCCCATGGCAGCATTGGTTGATGTGACTCTTTCAAGCTGGGCTGGTGTCTGAGATTATGATTGAGTTCCTTATTCTATTTTTCTGACCTCAGCTTCCTGATATGATTTAATAAAACATATTAATGAGTAGATGCGCACCTTTAGGACTTAAAATAGACATAGCTGATTATTTGTATGTAGGAGTTTAGATTTGTGATTCCTTTAAGATCATCATAAGATTACTTCTTAAGATAATTGATTCCTAGAGGGTCCTAGAAACATACAAGAAGAACATTATGATGGGTGGATCTGGGCCCAGGGGTCCTGCTCAAACTATGGCACCAGCCATGGACAATACATGCAGTAAACTTTAAACCCCTACCCAGATCTACCCAATGGAAAGGACATTCTTCACAGTTGAGTGCAGAGTGGAGTGTGACTTTCATACGAACTCTGGTGCCCCATATTTGACCATGTCCCTTGGATGGGGAGACCAGGTGGCACTCAGAGGAAAGATAGCAGGCTACCAAGAAGAGACTTGATACCCTATGAGCATATACAGGGAGGATACAAGGGATGGAATAACAATTTAAATGTAATATGAATAAATTAATAAAAATATTTTTACACAGATAATTGATTCCTTTTTTTTAACCACAAATTGCAGTCTGCCATTAAAGAAAGACTGGCTGAGAAATTCATTTTCTTGCTTCTACTCTGTTAATATGTAACAAGTTGCTTATGTACAAATGTATGTGGGTTCTCAGAAATAACTTGTTATTCATGTTTGTTCCTTACCCATAATACGTAAAACACTTGGTCATATGAAGGTATTGTGGAACATGAGTTTCTTACGTATATCCATTGTAATCATTTATTTATAGAGAAATAGAATGTAAACAGATTGTGATTTTTGTACTGCTTAAAAGATTTTGTTGGGGTATATAAACTGTAAAAGGAAAAGGATAAAGACAGAAACAGGAAGAAGAACAAGAACAAGAAGAAACTAGAAGAAGAAGGAGGAGGAGGAACATAAACATAAACAGAAGAAGAAGAATAAAACAGATAAGAATACAGATAAGGATGAAAACAAGAAGATAATAAAAAAGAAGAAGAAGCTTGTTAAAACCTACCTACTGGAGTCTGTCTTTGTCATCTAGTGTAAGTGTGTGTGGGTGTGTGTGTGCGCGCGCATGTGCATGTGTGCATGCACACATGGTTCTTTTCTCTCCTTTCCCTTTCTTTTTAGATGCTTGCCACTATCAGCAGGAGCTATTGCCAGTAACTATCTGGAAAGTTGCCCTCGGAGAAAGTCTACATGGTCACCAGCCAGCCAGCCACAGGATTCATGCCCCACCTCAATTTTCCCCAGCTGATGTTGAAGCTGGACTTGGATAAGATTACATTAATTACATAAATTCTATAGCATGAAAACTAATCAATAGTGGATGAAGTTATGTGTCAGCAGCTGCTTTGGGACAGGGTGGAATGCAGGGAAACATTAATTGCAAAGACCTCTGGAAAAAACTTTAGGGGTGACATATGTTCATAATATTAATTTTGATGTTTGCATAGCTTTGTGAACTTTAAGTTGTGCAGGTCATTGTGTATCAGACCTATTCTGACCTTTGCCATTGTGACATATTTATCTGACCAAAAGCAATGTGAGGAGGAAGTGGCTCAATTGGTCAACACTTCCAAGTCAAAATCCATCTATGCGGTCACTAATCTTTTTTGAGAAGGTAAGAGTCTGGATACCTATCTAATGTATTAAGGAACTTTAGTTGTTTTTGTTTGTTTGTTTGTTTGTTTGTTTGTATGTGCGATTAAGATCTTTGGGGCTGTTAAGCTTCACGTTTCCCTCCAGTTCTTAAGCAAAAAGATTCTAAGAAAATTTACACACATGACATCAACAACCTAAATTTCATTTTCTTAAATTATGTATTTATTGTAGGTGGCAAGGAGGTCAGAGAACACTGTGCCACAGTCAGTTCTTTGCTTCCACTGTGTGGCAATCAAGCTCAGGTTATCAGGGCTGTGACAAGCACCTTTACCTGCCCAGCCATCTAGCTGGCCCACAGTAAAACTTTGCTTCCTTATTTTAGATAGTTTCTTTTTATATTTCACTTTAACAATGGCCTCTTCAGCTTTTTCCTCATACTTGCTTAATCAACTTTAACAGTCGTGAGAAGAAAAACAAAAGACAGACAAGTTCCAAGACCAGTTTATAGTTTCTGCCGGGGTTTCATTAATATTGCTTTTCTCTGCAAAGGAAATGAGGCATTTGTAACGTCCTTTGAAATGGCATTTGCTTTAGTCATGGTGTTTTTGAGAGTGTCAGTTCTGACAGATAAAATACATTCAGGGTCTTGTGAGGCTTTGCCATTCCTGAAGTGCAAGCTTGCAACGTGACTAATGTGTGAGTCTTGCTTGAGGTGTGACAAATTAGGCCCTGAGCTCTTTGGTGAAGGCCAACACTGTTGGCAGAGAGCATTTTACCATTTGCAGTGCTTTCTCTATTGCCAGGGACTCTAAGAGGCATTGTGGACATCAGAGCAAGTTGATTATGTAAATTAAAAGGCACAGTTTTAATCTTTGAACAGAAGAGAATAATGAAATGGCATTGACTTTGTGGGGGGACGGGAGATGCCGTGAATCACTCTTGAATTGAATTGTATTGTGGAAAATTTCAACTAACTTTCTCAAGTGAAAGTTTCAGTCTTGTAAAAGAAAAAAAAAATAAAGAACTTTGAAAGCAAAATGTATAATTAAGGACTGTTATGACTTCTTTTACTTAATTCAATTTGCATGCAATTAAAATGCACGTAATTACCTGGACATTGAGTGCTGTCATGCTGAAAACCCAACAAAGAGTGCTATTAAATACAGAACTTCAAATGAGTGATTAAAAAAAAATAAACATTATTACTTTGGCTTGAGGCCATTTATATGCTTAGGAGTTTAAGAACACAGCCACGAGTTACTGAACGATTTAGTAATGGATTCTAGGACATATAGCACGGTGCAGTTATATTGCTGTGCAAATATCATGGAACATGCATACACAAACCCGGATGGTGCAACTCACTACCCACTCAGGCTACCAAGCATTGTAGTCACTTACTGTATGAATACCAGCATGCAGGCAATCGGATCACATCGTGTCTGTGTGTCTAAATACAGCTAAATTCAGAAAAGATGCAGTAAAAGTATAGTAAAAATGATATAAATCCTGCAGCTGTATGGAGCACTTAGGAAGACAGAGTTTGTAGACCTGGAAGTTGCCATGTCCAGTCAGGGAGTGAGGGGTGGGTGGTAAAGGGAAGACTGAGGACATTACTGTCCATTGCCCAACACAGAGGCTGCACTAAACCTACATCAGAATTTCTCTTCAATAGTAAATGAATGTTAGTTTATTATGACTTGTTACTCTACAAAACATTTCCTTGGAGAGAGGGTCTCTCTCTCTCTCTCTCTCTCTCTCTCTCTCTCTCTCTCTCTCTCTCTCTCTCATGATGGAAGTAGAAATGAAATTCTATTAACTTGAGCATCACTTCTTGGTAAATATACTGAAATTTTTTAATAAAAGAATTAGCTCAACATAATAAAGGACATTTATAATATTTCAGTCATTAGCATTAGTCTGAATGGAGACAATATGGAAGCTTTCTATGTAAATCCAGGAAAATTACAATGATTCAAGGGTTGTCAGTTTATCACTATTTTAATTAGCTACTAAGAACTTTAGACTGAACAGTGAGGCAGGAGAAAATCACAAAGTATCTAAATGAGGAAAGAGGAAGTCAAACTACAAGTGTTGCAGATGACCCTATCTTATATATAGAAAGCTCAACAATGAAAACAAAACCCACTAACACTATTGAGTATATTCTACCTAGTAAAAATATTATAAAGCCAACACAAAAATTGTATTTTTACATGACAATGATAAATAGTCTAAAAAAGATCAAGCAATCTCTTTTGCAAGAGCAACACAAAATAGTTTTATTAATTAAACACTTTCTTATTTTTTTACATATACATTTATATTATTACATATACATACAATAAACTACCTATAGTAAGAAGAACCATGATACAATCAGGAATTATATGAATGTTACATTCTTAGTGTTTTGGCTACTTCCTGGAGATATGAATACCCACGAAGTGCAAGGAACAGAGACAGGGTTTCTCTGTGTAGCCCTGGCTATCCTGAAACTTGCTCTGTAGATAGACCAGGATGGCCTCGAATGCACATAGACCTGCCTCTGCCTCCTGAGTGCTAGGATTAAAGACTTGCAAAACCCTTATTTTTTATTAAAATTAAACCATGGTTTGTTTTAATAACACAGCTTAAATACATTACAAAACATTTTCTTCATATTCCTACTTATGTTTTTTATTCTATGTAGTCACGTATTTTTAAGCTTCTGTTAAAAGCCCAAGACACAAAACGCACATCATGGAGACTTTCCCAAGGTAAGGATGACCAGTGTGATGTCTTCAGTTTACCTTTCATTCTATTGGAGGATGAAAGGAAATATGGATGGAGTTGTCATCACCTATAAAGAGGCCTCTTTCTGCTTACCTCCTGAAGGATATGAAGGACCGCCCTCAGGCTCTTTCATAGTTAACATTTTTTAAGTACACAGGAATATATTCTAAAATAAGAATATCATGGAAACTATAAATTAGTAAATAGTCATTTATCTCATTTTAAAGTTGTTTGCATATACATAACTAATTAACATACCATGCTATGACTGGCAGTGCAGTGCAGGAGGCCTATTTTCATCAACATATAAGAAATGCATTGTGCTGACTCAACAATGGCTATGACATAACCAGCAGTAGGAAGTTTTCAGAGTCATTATGTTGCACACATATACTTTGAAATATGTAGCCTGTCACTGAATGAACATCTTTATGTGATGTCTGACTATGTGCAAATAAAACCCATCTAGAGAAGAGCAAATCCCAGGAGTTGCTTTTCACTGTGG
>OU015753.1:68991301-69008534 GCA_907169655.1 Acomys percivali | reverse complement strand
CTCTCTCTCTCTCTCTCTCTCTCTCTCTCTCTCTCTCTCTCTCTCTTATTGGAAGGAGGGGGTCAAACAAAGAATAAAGATGAAAATATATCAGGTGCCAACATCTGGGTTACTATCTACTGTGAGGCCAAGTACTATGGGGCGCAGTGTAAAGCTACCAAGTTATTGCAGTAAGTCTGGAAGAACCACAGAACCACAAATGCTAATATTCTGTGGGCAGTTGGAGCTTCACAGAGCACACTTGAGCTGAGAATTTTTGGATGTGGTGGGAAGTAGGAATAATGTAGCACTAGGAAAGAAGACCGAAGGATGGAGTGGGCCAGGGGTGCCTGGAAACAGAGTCAGTGAAACACAGTCTTCCTGAGGATCGGACACAATGATCATAATGAGTGAGTTAACCCAGAAACAGAAAGACTCAAATGGTATATACTCACTTATATCTGCATACTAGCCCAAGGGGCATGTCCCACAAAAGCCTTCCCTTACCAGGAAACTGGGACAGAGGGGAGGACATCCTATTGGGACTCTAGATGAGAGAAGCATGTGAGAATAGCAAAGTAGAAGGATCCAGTGGGTCCTAGAAACCTACAAGTAGAACATTATGATAGGCAGATTTGGGCCAAGGGGTCCCGCTCAAACTAAGGCAATAGCCAAGGACAATACAGGTGGTAAACTTTAAACCCCTACCCAGATCTAGCCAATGGTCAGAACAGTCTCCACACTTGAGTGGAGAGTGGGATATGACTTTCTCACATACTCTGGTGCCTCACATTTGACTATGTCCCCTGGCGGGGGAGACCTGGTGGCACTCAGAGGTATGACAGCAGGTCACCGAGAAGAGACTTGAGCATATACAGGGGGAGGTAATCCCTCTCAGGAACAGTCATAGGGGAGGGGAATAAGGGGAAAATGGGAGGGAGGGAAGAATGGGAGGATACAAGGGATGGGATAACCATAGAGATGTAACAAGAATAAATTAATAAAAGTAAAAAAAATTTAAAAAAAAGAGAATCTTCTAAAGTTAATAGCATAATGCCTACCAAGAATGGGTAGGACCTTCTGTGTCACCCAAATTTAGCAGAATGAGAGTCATCAAGCAGAGGCCAGGAAGACCCTAACAACACTGTGAGGACCGTGAGACTCCTGTCGCCTCCACTGGTCATATTAAGTTGCTTGATAGTTTTGAAATCTTTAGATTTTTGTCTGCCTTTTATCCCAGTTATTGAGAGAGGGCCATTAACATTTCCAAACACGCTTTTGGATTTGCCTTCCTTCAATTTTAACAACTCACTTTGTGTACTTTTAAGTTCTCTAATAAGTTTATAGCTATTTAAAATTGTGTTCTCTTGAAAAATTGAGCCTTTAAGAACTTTATAATTTTTTTCCTTAAATATAACTTGCCATATATGAATGTGACCATTTTAGCCATTATTGTAGGTATAGCTTCATCTTTTTATCAAAATGAGTTTCTCTTAATAGAAATGTTTTCACCATTTACATTTATTATTGTTGTTATAGATGGGTTTAAATCTACCGCTGTGTATTCTTTATATGTCCCATATGTTTATGTTTATTTCCTTATGATGATGACCTTAACATGTATTCACCCTCAATATAATTTAAGTGTGTAAAACATTAATAATTGGAAGTATCATTTTTTTTTTGTTTTTTTTGAGACAGGGTTTCTCTGTGTAACTTTGGCTGTCCCAGACTAAATCAGGCTGGCCTCGAACTCACAGGGATCCACTTTCTTCTGCCTCCCAAGTGCTGGGATTACAGGCATGCACCCAGCTGGAAGTACATTCTTAATGGTACATCTCTAGAGTGTACTCATCTTTGGTGTTTGGAACTTCACATTTACTGATTAGCAACTTCATATTTCCTGCTCACTCCAGCAAGCTGGCAAAAATAGGAAGATGTATAGCAGAATGCAATGAGAACTGAGGTTAGAAAAATGAGCTGCAGTAAATTAAGGAAGGCCTTGAATATCATAGCGGGATTTGGGCTTTGCTCAACAATATAGCAAATTGATGAGAACCAACAAGAAAATGCAGAAGCTTAAGGGTCCAGAATGTCATGTTTATCTGGTAGTTGCCGTATATACATCTGCCCCCCATCTCTCCACTAGCTCCTCCCAGATTCACACCTCCAGTGTCAGCTACCTTTCTATTATTTAGTTCCAGCTTTGCCACATTAATGAGAAATAAGAGAATAATGAGAAGGTTTCATATGCTAGGCACAAATACAACAAAACATTAAGCTAATAAAATAGAATTCCCCTAAACCATGCCTGGAAATAAATGAGTAACAGCAAAGTATAAATTGTATGTATATTTGAAGTTCTTAATAGAATGTGCAATGTGCAATGTAATATGAAAAAATAAATCAAAGTGCCAGTATTGGTAAGAGGATTTAAGGTTTTTTTTATTTGTGATTCCCCACTTAGCAGACTAGATTATATATCAACTATAGCTAGTAAGAAAAAGTCATGCTTTTTAATCTTAGTGTGTTAACTGTAGGATGTAATCTCAGGATTGCAATCAGCAAAGCTCCTACCTGAATTTGAGACCTGGCATTCTCAAATATCTACACATACTCTAGATTTGAAGACCCAAAGCCCACTTTGGTTTCTGGGTTATCTGACGGTTCTAAAAAGAATAAAGATAAGAGGTAAAAACTCACGCAGCCATTCACCACTGAGCTGCCTCTCTGGCTTTCTAAACATGACTTTGGGTGAAAGGAAGACACAGCCGGCACACCATCACTCCACACTTCCCCATTCCTCAGGGTTAGAAGGTCCCAGGCTTAGCAGTTTGGCAAAATCCACACTGAAGGGAAACACGGAGGCTTAAACCTCAAGTTTGGCACACTCATAAATTCTCCAGCTAATTATTCTCACATTGCTGTCTTAGGCAAAATTTGATATCATGCCTCAAGAATCTCAGGATTAAACACTTCACAGCTATAAAGATTGATTATTCTTTTATAAATTAAGGAGGACTTTAAAAACTCCCAAGAAAGAAGACTGTCCTATAAAATCACTGTATATGAGCCATTGGACTAACTTATTAATCTGTTTGGAAAATTTCTAACAAACAGATCTATAACGTCAATGCCAAAGACATAGGAAATTGGCCTCATGTCTACATCTCAGGTTCAATCTTTTAATAAAAACTTTATTTTGTGTTCATGCTTGTGTTCTCACACAGGAATCTTCATGCTTTGATGCATGTGTGGAGGTCAGAAAATACACAACTCTTAGGAATTAGTTCTTTTTCAGGCTTGTGTGAAGGCACAATTATCAGCTGAGCTATTTGCCCTTCTTCAGATTCACTATTTATCTTTTCCTGTATATGTGGTATGAATACATATATGCACACATGTGCATGGTGCATGTGTGTGTGCAGTGTGCATGGAGGCCAATCTTTGATGTCAACAGCTTCCTATATAAAGATCCACTTTGTGTGTGGAGGCACTCAGAGGTCACCAATCTGACTAGTCTAGCTAGCAAATGCAGTGATTCCTTCTCTTCTCCACAGACACCCGGATTCAGGCAGGCAGTAAAGAATTCAAGTGCATGCTGGGGACCCAAACTCTTGCTCACCTGCTTGGCAAGCATTTTATTTACTGAGCTGTCTTCCTAGTATGCTCCATCTTTACCTATATATTACTTATTTATTTATTTATTTATCTGTGTATTTATTTAGTCAGGATCTTGTTGCTATGTAGGCCTGGCTGACTTGAAATTTATGATCATCCACCTGCTTAGCCTCTCTACTGCTGAGATTATAGGTGTGAGATACCACACCTGACTTTTGGGTTCATTCTCTTTGAACAAGGTCTTTATGGGTTTTCTTTTTGCCATTCAATGGATGCGTGGACTTCTCTAGAATCTATCTGGGTAGCAGTAGTCCCTAATTCTTCAAGCTCTCTAAACCAAGTAAATAAATGTTTATACTCTTAGGAAATATTCCCAGAAAGATTAAGGTAAAATGTGATAGCACAGAAATTCTAGACAAATAGTTCTTTTTCTTTCCTGTTTCCTTTTTTTTTTTTTTAAAACAAAGTATATCCAGGCACAGAATCTCAAGATAATGTCAACACAAAACAGTTTACTTTGTTTTAATCAGTGAATAAACAGAGACCAGCACAATGAACAAGATGAGAGAGTCCCTGAGTTTCCTGTTGTCAGTGTTCTGTTGCTTCAAGGTTGCCCTTGCTGTAATATGGTCCCCAGCTGACCAAAAACAACAATAAGAACTCTGGCATGCCTCACAAATACACTATAATTTTGTGTGTGTGTGTCAGAGGTCTACTATGCAACCCTGGATGTCCTATAACTTGCTATGTAGACCAGGCTGGTCTCAAATTCACAGAGGTCTGTCAGCCTCTGTAGCCCAAGTACTAAAATTAAGATCATTGAGCCAACATGTTTGGTAACATAACACATTTTTAATGGATGTGTAAAAAAGTACTGGTAGTTAATATTTGTTGAGAAATAAATGCATAAGTTCTAGAGGAAGGGCATTGAATGAATTGTTTTAATTAGTAACCATATCAACTTAATTCAGCATTACTATTTGACCAATAAGAAACTACATGAGTATGTATATAATTTTCTAAAGGTCAATTACAAAATGGAGCTGTGATTGACAGTACTTGGTCTGGATTCAGATTCTGCATTATTGTTCTATGCACTGTGCCACTTTTTAATTTATTTACAATATGCAGACTTCCATAAGCTTAGACATCTCTGATGGACAGATGGTCAGAAATCTAAAAAAGCCAATTTAACTTAGATATTCAGTTTTTTTTTTCAGAAAGAAAGAAGTCCTGGTGCTTCAGAATCTCAGAATGCAGTGCTGAATTTCTAAGATGGATTCACTGGGCACCTATCTTCTTGTGTTGCGTTCTGAAGCTTGCGGGTTACTATGTTTAAACAGCCATCTGCCATCAAGAGCAAATTCTTGAGGAAATTGCTTTGGACCTAAAAGTATAAAACATGTTTGATCTCAATGTGTATCGTATGTTTACAATCTGAAAGCTTAAAAGAAAGAAATAAAAGGGGGTATATAAGAAGAAAAATGGAAAAACAGGAGCAAAAACAAACCAAAAGGAAAACTGCCATTAATTAAATAAATAAAAGGAATCACTTTAAAAAGATTCATATTGTCCTTTACCAGTGGGGGCAAGAGACAGAATTTTAACTGACCAAATAAACAGAGCTAGCTGCAAGATATTATACTGAAAGGTCCTATTAATATATGCCCAGGAAAAGTGGTCAGTTGGGGAAAAGGATAGTTCAAACATTATGCATGTTTTATAGGCTCTCAATCATGGCTCCTTAATGATGTCAAGTCCTAATCTCTAAAACTTGTGGATGTGTTACCTTCTATGACAGAAATGACTTTGCTTATGTAATCAAATGAAAGCTTTTTAATTTTATTTATTTATTCACTTTACATCCTGATAACAGCTCCTCCTCTCCACCCACTCCTCCTCTTCATGCACCGCTCACCCCATTTCCCCCTCTACTTATCCTCAGAGAAGAGAGAGGTTCTTCATGGGTACCAACCTACCCTAGCACATTAAGTCTTTGCAGATCTAAGTACATTCTCCCCAACTGAGACCAGACAAGGCAGCCCTGTAAAGGGAATGGGATCCAACGGCTGCTCTCAAAGTCAGAGAGGGCCCCATTCCAGTTGCTGGGGTAACCATATGAAGACCAAGCTGCACATCTGCTACATTGTAAATAAAAGCTCTTGAATTTAAAATAATCTCCTGAATCATTTAAACGAGTCTACAGGAATCACAAGAATACTTTTTAAAAATTTTTAATTATGTAATTAATTTACTCAGATTGCATCTCAACTGTTTTCCCCTCACTTGTATGCACTCGCTCCTCCCTCCTTCCCTCCTGCTTTCACCATATTCCCCTTCCCTAAGTCTATAACCAAGGTGAACCTCCTTTCCCACTATATGGTCATAGGCGATCTATCAAGTCTCATCTTGGTAGCCTTATTATCCCTTCTCTGAGTGACACCAGGCCTCCCCACCACGGGGAGGTCAAATATGGGGCACCAGAGTTCATGTCAGAGTCAGTCACCACTCTCCACATAACTGTGGAGAATGTCCTGTCCATTGTTTAGATCAGAGCAGGGGTTCAATGTTTACTGTTTGTATTGTCCTTGGTTGGTGCAGTAGTTTGAGCAGACCATGGTGGGTCCAGATCTGTCCATCATAATATACTTCTTGTAGGTTTCTAGGACACTCTGGGTCCTTCTATTTTGCCATTCTCACATACTTCTCTCACATAGGGTCCCAATAGAATGTCCTCACGTCTATCCCAATCTCCTGATAAGTGAAGACTTTGATGGGACATCCCTGTTGAGCTAGTGTCTAGTTATAAGTGAGTATGTACCGTGTGAGTCTTTCTGCTTCTGGGTTAACTCACTCAGTATGATTCTAGTTCCATCCATTTGTAGACAAAATTCAGCATTTTCTTGTTTTTTAATAGCTAAGTAGTATTCCATGGTGTAAACGTACCACAGTTTCTTTATCCAGTCTTCGACTGAGGGACATTTAAATTGTTTCCAGGTTCTGGCTATTATGAATAAGGCTGCTATGAACATGGTTGTACCTTGTCGTGTGGTGGAGCATCTTCTGGGTATATTCCAAGGAGTCAAATAGCTGGGTCTTGAGGTATCACTATTACCAGTTTTCTGAGAAAGCACCAGATAGATTTCCAAAGTAGTTGTACAAGTTTGCATTCCCACCAGCAATGAAGGAGTGTTCACCTTTCTCTACATCCTCACCAGCATGTGCTGTCGCTTGAGTTTTTTATCTTGGCCATTCTGATGGGTGTAAGATGGAATCTCAGAGTTGTTTTGATTTGCATTTCTCTGATGACTAAAGACGTTGAGCATTTCTTTAAGTGTTTCTCAGCCATTCGATATTCCTCTGTTGAGAATTCTCTGTTTAGTTCTGAGCCCCATTTCATAACTGGGTTGTTTGGTTGAGTGGTATTTAATTTCATGAGTTTTTTTTATATACATTTTAGATTTTAGACCTTTGTCAGATTAGGGTTGGGGAAGATTTTTTCAAGTCTGTAGGTTGTCACTTTGTTCTGTTGACAGTATCCTCTGCCTCACAGAAGCGTCTCAACCTCATGAGGTCCCATTTATTAATTGTTGACCTTAAGGCCTGGACTCTGGGAGTTTTGTTCAGGAAGTTGACTCCTATGCCAATGTGTTCCAGGCTCTTCCCCACTTTTTCTTCTAACCAATTTATTGTCTCTGGTTTTATGTTGAGGTCTTTAATCCACTTGGACTTGAGTTTTGTGCATGATGATAAATAGGGACCTACTTGCATTTTTCTACATGTAGACATCAAGTTAGACCAGCACCATTTGTTGAAGATACTATCCTTTTTCCATTGAATAATTTGGCTTCTTTGTCAAAAATCAAGTGTCCATAGGTGTATGGATTAATTCTGGGTCTTTGACTTGATTCCATTGATCAACCAGCCTATTGCTGTGCTAGTACTATGGAATTTTAATGACTGTTGCTGTATAGTACACCTTGAGATCAGGTATGGAGAGTCCTCCAGAGGATCTTTTATTGTATACTACTTTTTAGGTATTCTGGGTTTTTTGTTTGTCCAAAAGCTGAGAACTGATCTGTCAATGTTTTTTTAAAAAATGTGTAGGTATTTTGATAGGTACGGCATTGCATCTGTAATTGCTTTTGATAAGATGCCCATTTTTACTATGTTAATTCTCCAAACCCACGAAGAAGGGAGCTCTTCCCACCTTCTCGTGTTATTTTCAGTCTCTTTCTTCAGAGATTTAAAGTTTTTTTTTCAAACAAGTCCTTCACTTGCTTGGTTAGAGTTACTCCTAGATATTTTATGTTGTCCATGGCAATCATGAAGGATTAGTTTCCCTAATTTCTCCTCTGCACAATTGTCATTTGTATATAGGAAGGCTACTGACTTTTTTGAGTTAATTTTGTATCCAGCTATTTTGCTGAAGGTGTTTATCAGCTGTAGGAGTTCTCTGGTCAAATTTTGAGGTCACTTATGTACACTATCATATCATCTGCAAATAGGGATAATTTGACTTCCTCCTTTCCCATTTGGATACCCTTGATCTCCTTTTGTTGTCTTATTGCTCTGGCTAGACCTCAAGAACTATATTGAAGAGATATGGAGAAAGTGGGCAGCCTTGCCTGGTCCCCAATTTTGGAAGAATTTACTTGAGTATCTCTCCATTTAATTTGATGTTGGCTATTGGCTAGTCTTTATTATGTTGAGGTATGTGCCTTTTATTCCTGATCACTCCAAAACTTTAAACATGAATGGATGCTGGATTTTGTTAAAACTTTTTTCTGCATCTAAGGAGATGATCATGTGATTTTTCTCTTTCAGTTTGTTTATATGGATGGATTTCCATATATCAAACCATCCCTGCATGCCTAGATTGAAGGCTACCTGGTCATGGTGAATGATATCTTTGATATGTTCTTGTATTTGGGTTGCGAATATTTTTTGATTAATTTTGCATCAATGTTCATCAAGAGAAATTGGTCTGAAAATCTCTTTTTTGTAGGGTCTTTGTGAGGTTTAGGTATCATTGTGACTGTGGCCTCATAGAATGAATTTGGTAATGTTCCATCCATTTCTATCTTTCAGAGTAGCTTGGAGAATATCTGCATTAGCTTCTCTTTGAAGGTCTGGTAGAATTCTGTGCTGACACCATCTGGCCCTGGGCTTTTTTTGTTTTTTGAGACTATTAATTACTGCTTCTATTTCTATAGGAGAAATAGGACTGTTTAGTTTGTTTATCTGATTTTTATTCAATTTTGGCAAGTGGAATCGGTCAAGAAAAGTGCCTGTTTCCCTTAGATTTTCAAATTTTGTGGCATATATGCCTTTGAAGTAGGATCTTATGATTCTTTATGTTTCTTCAGTGTCTTTTGTTATGTCTCCCTTTTCATTTCTGATTTTGTTAGTTTGCATAGTGTCTCTCTGGCTAATGGTTTATCTTGTTGATTTTCTCAAAGAACCAGCTCCTGGTTTTGCTAATTCTTTGAATTGTTCACTTTGTTTCTAATTTATTGATTTCAGCCTGGAGTTCAATTATTTCCAGACATCTACTTCTCTTAAGTGTTTCTGTTTCTTTTTTTCTACGGCTTCCAGATGTGTCATTAAATTGCTTATATGGGATATTTCCAATTTCTTTATAAAGGCACTTAGTGCTATGAATTTTCCTCTTAGCACTGCTTTCAATGTGTCCCAAGAATTTGGATATGTTGCTCTTTCATTTTCATTGAATTTCAGGAAGTCCTTAATTTCTTTCTTTATTTCTTCCCTGACCCAGTGGTCATTAAGTAGAGAACTGTTTAGTTTCCATACTTGTGTAGGCTTTTTATTACTTCTGTTGTTGTTCAAGTCTAGCTTTAGACCATGGTGATCTTGTAGGATACAAGGTATTAATTCAATCTTCTTGAATCTGTTGAGGCTTTCTTTGTGATATTCTATATGATTATTTTTGGAGAAGGTTCCATGGCGTTCTGAGAAGAAGGTATGATCCTTTGTGTTTCAGTGAAAAATTCTTTAGATATCTGTTAGATCCATTTGATTCATGACATTGATCAGTTTCATTATTTTTCAGTTTAGTTTCTGTTTCAATGACCTAACCTTCAGTGAAAGTGGGGTGTTGAAGTCTCTCACTATTAATGTGTGGGGATCGATGTGTCATTTAAGCTTTGTTAACAGTTCTTGTACTAATGTGGGTGCCCTTGTATTGGGAGTGTAGATGTTTAGAATTGTGATGTCATCTTGCTTGTCTTTACCTTTGATGAATATGAAGTGACCATATTCATCTCTTTTGATTAATTTTTGTTGGAAATCTATTTTATTAGATATTAAAATGCCTATACCAGCTTGCTTCTTGTGTCCATTTGCTTGGAATACCTTTTTCCAGCCTTTTATCCCGAGGTAATGTCTATCCTTATTGTGGAGATGTGTTTCTTGAATGCAGAAGAATGTTGGGTCTTGTTTATGCACTCATTCAGTTAGTCTGTGTCCTTCTCTTGCAGAATTGAGACCATTGATGTTGAGAGATATTAATGACCAGTGACTGTTAAGTCCCTTGATTTTGATGTTGGTTGCCCTAGAGTGTTTGTGTGGTTATGTTTTTGTGATGGTGTAGTTATCTATTTCCCATGTAATTTTGGTTGTAGCTTGTCACTTTGGGTTGGAGGTTTCCTTCTAGTAACTTCTGTAAGGCCATATTTGTGGAAAGGTACTGTTTGAATTTGTTTTTTTCATGGAATATCTTGTTTTCTACGTCAATGGTTATTGATAGTTTCACTGAGTACAGTAATCTGGCCTGGGATCTGTGCAGGATCTCTGTCCAGACCCTTGTGGCTTTTATGAACTTTGCTAAGAAATCAGGTGTAACTCTGTTAGGTTTGCCATTACATGTTACTTGGTCCTTTTCTTTTGCTGCTTTTAATGCTTTTTCTTTGTTCTATATATTTTATGTTTTTATTATTATGTGGAGGGAAGATTTTCTTTTCTGGTCTATTCGATTTGGTGTTCTGTAGGCCTCTTGTATGTTTATATACATCTCTTTCTTTAAATTGGGGAAATTTTCTTCTATGATTTTGTTGAAAATATTTTCTGGGCCTTGGAGTTGGGCATCTTCTCCTTCCTCAATGCTTATTATCCTCAGGTTTCATCTTTTCATGGTGTCCTTGATTTCTTGTATGTTTTGTGTCAGGAATTTTTCAGATTTAGCATTTTCTTTGATGGTTGCTTTGAGTTCTATGATTGTATCTTCTAGTCCTGAGATTCTTTCCTCCAATTCTTGGTTTCTATTTGAGAAGCTCAGCTCTGTGTTGCTTGCTTTCTTGTCTAAGGTCATTCATTCCTGTGTTTTAAGATATAAAATTTGTAATAATTTTTTATAATCGCAATAGAAAACTAAAGAGGAATCCAAAACTTCATTATAGAAAAACATGAATTCACTATCTCCAAGCCAATCTGTGTTTCCTCTGACCACATCTCTTCACCCTATTTTTCCTCATCCTTGTCCTTTGAACAGCATCTGCCTGTTCTCTCTAGATTATTGCCTCCACTCCCTTAGCCTAACTGGAGTATGCCCCCTCTGCCAGGATGACACTGCTAAGTGGCTACGTAAGAACACTGACTGGCCATTGGATAGATCTGAATAGGGGGTCTAGGGTGTGGGGAGTGGGTATTGACTTTGACATGAACTCTGGTGTCCCCTATTTGACCACTTCCCCTTTATGGGGAGGCCTGGTGGCACTCAGAGGAAGGGGAAGCAAGCTCTCTGATAGGCTGTGATCATATGGTGGGGGAGGAAGTCCTCTTCTGTCGGAGGCATGGGGAGGGGAATAAGGTGAAAGAGGGAGGGGGAATATGAAGATACAAGTGAGGGAATAACAATCAGGATGTAATCTGAATAAATTATTTAAATAAAAAAGAAAGTTGGTTGGATATATACTACTTAAAGATAAAGGTCTACCCTTCACAGTGACATCCAGGACACTCTCTCATTCCATTCTTTGTATTTTCATGCACTGTGACCAAAAACACACCAAATCCACAGCAGGAAGCCCTGCCCATGTGCCTGGCATACTTTTCTACCTCTGGATCATTACACACTATAAATGTAGCTCAAGTCTAAAGATAGCCTTCTCTAACCATTGACTAGCTCTGGCTTCTGGTGTCTAACTCGTTACAATTGTTTCCACCCATCAAGGCCAATCCCAGTTGTTACCTTCTGTAGAAAACTTCCTCAAACCTCTCAGCTCAAAGTCAGTAATCTCATCTTGAAACACCCTTACTTGTAAACTTGTTAAAGCACCTGTCACATTCTTTCTCGTCACAATCACTCCTGTGCACACATATTTTCTTTATATAAGTGATTAAAAGCAGACAAAGTGTTTTATACATTACTATTACCTGACTCTCTGTAGTCAAATGTATACATTATTTGATAAATTATAGGGTTATTAAACTACCAAATTTCATGGGCTTGGGAAGATAGCAACATATCTGCTACTTTTCTTCTTCCAGCTCAAGTTATTAGTATAATGTAAGCTCCTAAGCATCATGGGAAACTGAGTGTAGTGAGTCTTGGTGCCAGTGATAATCACTCATGGCTTCCTTTTTATGAGCAGAGCAAAACCATCAGTCACTATAAGCCTAAAGGCAAAAGGGACAATGATTTTAGAGGACTGACTCTTTGGATGGGGAAGAATGGGACAGATTATCAAACTGGTACCTTGTACTGTCCAGGAAATCTGTGTGATGTTTATCACTAGCCCCAGTGGTAGAACTGCATCTATTTTCAGTCTCCTGTGAACCTGCCAACACATAGGGGACTCCACTCCACCAGATTCAATCCCTAATAATCTCGTGGGAGAAACTGTCCTCTTTTATGGAGTAGGAGGGAGGGAGGAAGAGAAATAGAGAAAGAAAAATGGAGGGAAGGAGGAAGGATGACTCTTTAAAAAAATTGTTAACTTAATTGATCACAATAAGTTTTGAAGGGAAAATATCAAATAGCATTGAGTATTTATTATTAACAGTGGCACCAAATGAGATGAAAACAAAAAGAAATTGGAGCTGGAAAGATGGCTTGAGGTGAAGAGTGCACCCTGCTCTTGAAAGGACCCAAGTTCAGTTCCCAGCAACCAAGTTGTACTGACAGATGCTTGTAACTCCAGTTCCTGGGGGCTCTGGCACTGTTGTCCTCCAATGATATCTGTACTCACTGCACACACACCCACATACACGCACAGGCACCTATACACACCCACACTTATACAAATACCCAAGCACACCCACATACGCCCTCTCCCGACACACTACACACCCCATACACACAACCACACACACCTCCACACAGAGAGAGACATAATTAAATTGTTTAAAAGAATAAAAACAAACAAACCATAATAAAATAATTTGCCTAAATTCAGTTAAATAGCTATTAGACTCCATGATGAAACACTAAGCTGTCTTGAAGTGAAACCACGTGGGGCAGGAGCACACACTGACATCAGTACTTGTGAATATGCCTCAGAACTAGTAGAAAATACAAGCCAATACAAACGTGAAATGACTGGTTTGGAAAAATTAAATTCAAGTTGCAAATGACTAAAAGCCTAGAATACCAGACCAATTTTAGCAAAACAGAAACGATGTAAGGTAGTTGTTTAGAAGATAGGATGAGAAGGACCAATACCTTTTTTTATGCTTAACAGTAAAATTTAGAAGGAAAAAAAGCAGCCTTTCCTAGCAACAAGAAACACTTTAAAACAGCTAGGAAGATCTTTACCAATAATGCAGATTATAAAGAAAACGATAACATTTTATTTAAAGTTATAAAACAAAATGTAAAAGTAAAAAATTCAACAATAAAAAAGAAGAAACTGGTTCATTTGGGAAGAATAATTGGACTGTTAAGGCCCAAGAGTAAGTAAATGTTAATGATGCACAAAAGGCTAATAAACTGATGAGTAAGTGAACTGGAAAGTGATCAGCCTGTGTGGCAAGTTACAGAAAGCAGAAGTCACAAGGTAACACTACCTGTATGGCCAGAACCAGCTCAGAAACCCAGAATAGAGCCAAACTGATGGAAAAAGTCAATAAAATGATTCCTATAGGTGTCTAGACCGATTGTCACCAGAGAGGCTTCCTCCCACAGGGATCAGATGGAGAGACCCACAGCTAAACATTTGACAGAGCTCAGGGAACCTCACAGATGAGGGTGAGAGTGGATTGCCAGAGCCAGAGGAATCAAGGACACCAGGAGAATATGGCCCAAAGAACCAACCAAGCAGGGCTCATAGGGGCTCACAGAGACTGAAGCAGCCATCACGGAGCCTGCATGGGTCTGAGCTGGGTCTTTTGCACATAAGTTATGGTTATGTAGCATGGTGTTCTTGTGGGAGTGGGGGGTGTGTCTCTGATTCCTTTGCCTGTTCTTGGGATCCTTTTCCTTCTACTGGGTTGCCTCGTCTAGCCTTGATATTGGGGTTTGTGCCTAGTCTTATTGTAACTTGTAAAGCCTTGCCTAGTTGATATCTTTGGGAGACCGGCTTTGTTCTGAAGGGAAACAGAGAAGTGAACATGGGGGAGAGGAGAGCTGGAGGAACTCGGGGGAGGAGTAGAAGGAAGAGGAATTGTGGTATGAATGCATTGTATAAAAGAATGATAAAACATTTTTAAAACAAAAGAGCTGCTTAGGATACATTTTGGATTTTCCTAATGATTACTGGTGTGGATTATCTTACCATATGTTCATTGGCTGTCCACACACTTTCTTCAGTGAAGTATCTATTGGGGTAAAAAAAGTTTTCAAACGTATAAAAATGCACACAAGTCAGAATAGTACAAACATGTAGTAATGAAGTTTTATTTGAAAAACAGATGCCTATTAAATATTAACATTAGACACAAAAGATTGGCAGGGAGCTATGGGGAAAGAGGTCCTATTATTACGAGAGAAAGAGATGTACTTCAGTGTTTGGGGCGGGGCACCTAGCAACAATGATTAGTAAAGTGGAAATAATTTCCGTCTGAGTATTCTCTACAGTTGAAAAAAAATACAGGATCTGATACGGAGGGCGTACATGTTAGGATATGCAGCAGCATTAGTGATAGGAAAATCTAATAAGGTTTTTAAAAAATAAATTGTATTTATTACTTTTCTCTCTGTATGTGTGTTGTGTGTGTGTGTGTGTGTGTGTGTGTGTGTGTGTGTGCATGGTGTGTGTGGGAGGGTGCTCATAGAAAAATCAGACAGAGGTCAACTTTATGGAGCTACTTTTTTCCTTCTTACCTCTGTGTAGGCTCCAGGAATTGAACTCAGGTCTCCAGGCTTGCATGGCTAGTGTCTTTCCTGTCTGAGCTAGATGATAAGGGTTTTTGCTTGTTAGTGTTCTCTTTCCTGCATTCAAATAGAGTCTCTTGCTGAACTTCTCCTAAGGGCTGTGTTCTGTACTAGATACTGGGAAGTATGACAAAGGCCTCCCACTTTACAAAGGCTCTGCCGGTAGCTGAGGAGTGATTGCACAGAGACATAGCCACAGTGAGCGGGTATTTTGGACCCTGTAAATAACCGGAAGGATGGTGGTGCATGGAGAGGATCTAGGTCCCCTGCTCAGATGTGGTTGATAGGCAGCACAGTCTCCTTGTGGGTCCCATAATATGGGGAATACAGGCTGCCTCTGACATGGACTCTGTTGCCCACTCATTGATTATTTCCCCTGGTGGGGCAGCCTTGCTAGGCGCAGAGGAAGAGGATGCAGGCAGTCCAAATGAGACTTGATAGGCTGAGGTCAGATTGTAGGGGAGGAGGATCCCCCTTTCTGAGGACTAAGGGAAGGGAGGGAAGAAGTGTGGGACCAGGAGGAGATGAAGGAGGGGGCTACAATCAGGATGTAAGTTGAAAAAAATTAAAAAATAAACAATTTTTTAAAAATTTTATTTTATTAATTTATTCATATTACATCTCAATGGTTATCCCCTCCCTTGTATCCTCCCATTCCTCCCTCCCTCCCATTTTCCCCTTACTCCCCTCCCCTATGACTGTGACTAAGGGGAACTTCCTCCCCCTGCATATGCTCATAGGGTATCAAGTCTACAAATGGATTGAACTAGAAATGATCATAATGAGTTAACCCAGAAGCAGAAAGAGTCAAATGGTATATGGGCATACTAGCCCAAGGGGCATGTCCCATGAAAGTCTTCACTAACAATTTTTTTTTTTTTTAAAAAGAAAGGATGGTGGGTAAGGTAGGTTGTTCTTGGGTGGGGCACGGAAGGGGGAGCAGTGAGCTACCAGGGAGGACAAATTATATCTCAGTTATTTAAAAATTGGTAATCTAAAAAACATTATTGAGGAGCTTGACATGGCCCTTTGCTGAGACTCCATTGTTCCTAAACAAAAATGCAGTGGCAATAACCACAACTTGGAAGGGGCTATGGAATAAAGCCAAATTAAACTAATTTTTCACTTCACATGAAGTCTCAAAGTGAGGGAAATGGGATAGTCATAGTGAAAGCAGAATCTTTTGTGCAGATGTCCAACAGTCATCATGGCTGATTAAAAGACTCCGCACAAAGTGTCCTGTCTGGGTGAAGGGTCAGGCACATAGAGGGCATTTCCTAGGTAAGCAGGAATAGACAGGCGCACAGAAGAAGTATGGCAGTAAATTGTCTGTGATTGGGAACCCACAGTGAAATGTGAATTAACATGGGCTTACTGCTTGCCTCTAGGAAATGTCTTGCCATCAGTAGTCAGGTGGTCTGGGGACAAAGGAGAAAGAAGGGAGCTGCAATTACCAGTGAGAAAGACATGCACAGTCCCCAAGTGTCCACAAAGAACCTAGCAGTGCACACAGCGGCGTGGGATAATCTGCACAGAAGCTATTGGTCAGTGCTGAGCTGGAGCTGAGGGGCTAATCTCCTTCTTACCCCCAAAGGCAGTGTTGTGACCTGGAAGTTTGATGAGGCTGACCCTGAATGTTCAATTCCCGCACTAGGTGATTATAGGAGATCCCAACCTGCACCACGAAAAGGGAAGGAAACGGATCATCATAGATCATGGAAAGCATCAAGCTGGTACAAACTTGTCAGAACATAATCGGAACACTGTACTGAAAACGTGCACAGCAGCCTTTGTATAAAGGACAGTAATTAAATGTCGCTAAGCTAGAGGAAGTCAATCAGGCTGAGGCGGTGATTAAAGGAACTGAGCTGTTGGAAAGAGAAGAGCTAGGGTTATGAAATGCGCCTCCAAATATACTTATTTAATGGGAAAAAATAATAGAACATGCTGAGGTAGGGGATGAACTTCAGGATTTCTTTGAAACTTGAGATTGTAGGAAATTGTAGTGTGATTTTTTAGAAGGGCTAACTTTGGAATGCCTGGGGCCCATTCCTCTTTTATCAAAGACCAAGACCGGAGTAGACCCCTAAATTGCTGGAGCCTTTGCCAGCAGAACTTCCTGTAGTGGTAATTCTAAAGGAGGGCATCCAGGGGACAAGCCCAGGGGTTAGCTCACAAACAAGAAAGTTGGACCAATGCCACAATGATGGAACAGCAGCACTCCAGTAGTAGTAGGAATAATAATAATAATAATAATAATAATAATAATAATAATAATAATAATAATAATAATAATAATAA
>OU015753.1:68979500-68991291 GCA_907169655.1 Acomys percivali | reverse complement strand
AATAATAATAATAATAATAATAATAATAATAATAATAATAATAATAAATGCAAAAGTAACCAGAGAAGCCGAACATACAGGATGCTATAACCAGGGGTTATAAAAAAAAAAAAAAACAAAGACTAGATCTGGGTAGGGGTTTAAAGTTTACCGCCTGTATTGTCCTTGGCTGGTGCCTTAGTTTGAACGGGACCCCTGGGCCCAAATCTGCCTAACATAATGTTCTACTTGTAGGTTTCTAGGACCCTCTGGATCCTTCTACTTTGCTATTCTCACATGGTTCTCTCATCTAGAGTCCCAATAGGATGTCCTCCCCTCTGTCCCAGTTTCCTGGTAAGGGAAGGCTTTCGTGGGACATGCCCCTTGGGCTAGTATGCAGATATAAGTGAGTATATACCATTTGAGTCTTTCTGCTTCTGGGTTAACTCACTCATTATGATCACTTATAGCTCAATCCATTTATTCACAAATTTCGGGAATACCTTGTTTTAATAGCTGAGTAGTATTCCATAGTGTCATTCTCCACAGTTGAGTGGAGAGTGGGGTATGACTTTCTCACGTACTCTGGTGCCTCACATTTGACCATGTCCCCTGGAGGGGGAGACCTGGTGCCACTCAGAGGAAGGACAGCAGGTTACCAATAAGAGACTTGATACCCTATGAGCATATACAGGGTGAAGTAATCCCCCTCAGGAACAGTCCTAGGGGAGGGAAATAAGGGGAAAATGGGAGGGAGGGAAGAATGGGAGGATACAAGGGATGGGATAACCATTGAGATCTAACAGGAATAAATTAATTTAAAAAAGAAATAAAGCCCATTGCAAAACTAAAAAAAAAAAAAAAGAATAAAATCGGTGTTGGAGAAGGGTAGCAATGGCTAAGTTCAAGTCAGGTTAGGAAAAAGCTTACATCATGTCTGATCATGCGACCACCATATCAAAGATAATTTCTGCTCAGCACAAACACTAAATAAACATGTGCTATTTGTCCTTGTATTTTTTAAATATCTAGCTGAATGAGACAAAACAAGGTATTTTATTTTGTATTTATTATTTTTAAATTTTAATTTTATTAATTTATTCAGATTACAGCTCAATTGCTATACAATCACTTGTATCTTCCCATTCTTCCCTCCTTCCCATTTTCACCCTATTCCCCTCAACTAGGTCTAAGATTGAGGGGGACCACCTCCCCCACTATATGATCATAGGCTATCAAGTCTCATCATGGTAGACTGCTTATTCTTTCTTTGAGTGCCATCAGGCTTCCCCACCAAGGGGAGGTGGTCAAATATGGAGCACCAGAGTTCACGTCAGAGTCAGTCCCTGCTCTCCACATAACTGTGGAGAATGTCCTGTCCATTGGGTAGATCAGAGTAGGGGTTCGATGTTTACTATTTGTATTGTCCTTGGTTAGTCCAATAGTTTGAGCAGAGCCCCCTGGGCCCTGATCCACCCGTCATGATATTCTTCTTGTAGGTTTCTAGGACCCTCTGGGTCCTTCTATTTCCCCATACCCTATATTTCTCTTACCTAGAGTCTCAGTAGGATGTCCTTACATCTATCCCAATCTCCTGGTAAGTGAAGACTTTTGTGCTAGTGTCCAATTATAAGTGAGTATACACCATATGAGTCTTTCTGCTTCTGGGTTAACTCACTCAGTATGATCATTTCTAATCCCATCCATTAGTCCACAAATTTCAGGATTTCCTTGTTTTTAATGGCTGAATAGTATTTCATAGTGTGAATATACCATAGTTTCTTTATCAATTCTTCAACTGAGGGACATTTAGGCTGTTTCCATGATCGGGCTATTATGAACAAGGCCGCTATGAACATGGTTGAGCATTTGTCCTTCTGTGGTGGAGCATTTTCTGGGTATATTCCAAGGAGTGGAATAGCTGGGTCTTGAGGAAGCCTTATTCCCAGTTTTCTGAGAAAGCGCCAGATAGATTTCCAAAGTGGCTATACTAGTTTGCATTCCCACCAGCAATGAAAGAGTGTTCCTCTTTCTCTAGATCCTTGTCAGCATGTGGTGTCATTTGAATTTTTGACCCTAGCCATTCTGATGGGTGTAAGATGGAATCTCAGAGTCATTTCGATTTGCATTTCTCTGATGACTAAAGACATTGAGCATCTCTGTAAGTAAAACCAGGTATTTCAAATGACCAGGACATGGTGCTTTAATTTTTCTTCTGTCCTTTCTATAAAACGCCCCAGGAATAAGCAACTTTGGGGAGAAAGAGGCCTTTGTCACCTCACACTCCTTGGCTACAAGTCTATTACTGTGAGGAAATCAGAGTGTTAGGAGCAAGAAGCAGCTGCACACATCACAGCCACAGCCAAGAGGGATAAATGAATGCCAGCTGTTTGATGTGCTTAGCTTGATCTCTCCACTCTTACATAGTTTTGGACACACACCCTCTCCCAGGAATAGTGCTTCCTACTGTAGACTAGGTCCTCTGGTATCAGTTAATTAGCGAAGCCCCACAGATGTGCTTACAGGCCAACACAGTGTAAACAATCTGTTATTGAGATGTTCTTCCCCAGTGGTTCTGGGTTGTTGCAAGTGGACAATTAGAGCTACCCATCACACATAGTGAGTCAAGAATGTGTTGTAGAGGCTTGAGCACAATCTGAGAAAATAGGAACATTGCTCTATGGGTATATGTGATGCTCTCAGAGCTTTTGAACTATGGTGTGCTTTAGGAATAGTACTCATTTAATATTTGTAAATAAAATATGACTAGGATAAAAAAAAAACAGGGCCAACAGATAAGGCTTCTCATATAAAGAAAAAGAGAAGTATGTAACTAGAGTATGGTGGCACATGCCTATAATCCCAGTATAGGCTGAGGCAGGGGAATTGAGTTTAAGGCCAGTTAGAGCTATAAAGAGAGTTCTAGGCCATACTAGGATAAATAATGAGATCCTGTCTCAAGAGAGTAAAAAAAAAAAATAACGTTGGCTTTAATTGGAGTTGAGGGGAGCAGGGAGAAGTATAGGCTGCAAGAAGAAAATCAAGAGTGCTAATATAAGTGCACCTTGCCTGGTTAAGTCCATGGAAATTCTATCACTAATACCTTCATCCAGGCTATGACAGAGCAGCCCAAGAACAACCAGCCCTACTAAATCCCACTAGCTGAAGATGACTTCAAAACAAAGGAGTCTCTGGATTAAGAATTCTGAAGCACTTGCATCAAAAAGCTCTTGCTCTTTGTGAGGCTTTTCATCAGTTACAGACAAGCCTGGAGAAAGTTTAAATGATATTTGAATCTCAGCCAGTGAAGACTGATCCACTGAATAGGTGGGGAGAAGGGAAGACACTGTTCTCAGAGAAGTGTAAGTAGGCACTCTGCAGGGTAAAGAGCGTCACACTGTCAGTCAGATGTGGAGAGGGAGCAACATAAAGGTTGAAGGGGGGCCAAGCAGTCAGAATCAAGGCATATGGCCCACAGGTTTATTATATATTAATGTCAAGATCAGAGGATATGGTGTGATCTATTAAACACATGGTGGGAAAGACAAAAATCTTGTAATCATTAGTGAAATTTGGAGAGATGGAGTTCAAAGTTGTAATATAATGAAGGAAGGATATTTCCAAACATTCAACGGATCACTTAGTACAGCATAAGACTTCATTGACTTGATGGAAAAGGCTGTTAAGAAGGTACACAGCATTTAAGGCAGAGAGATTACAGTGAACATTTGGATGGGTACAAAGTGAACAGCGTCTTATTTCATGAGAACAGAATTAGCTCCTAATAATGCCTTACCTAAAATACAAACTGTTACGAGAGTACTTCATTTCATCTTGCATTTATCCATGAAACTGTGACAAACCAGGCCTTTCCTTTATAGGCTAATTCTACAGCCAGGAATTCCATAGGAAGAGCTTGAGAGGTAAACTGGGTCCTGAAAGATAGAAAATGTTACTCCCAGGGAAGAGATGAGGAAGAACCTTCTAGTCAAGATTTCAAGTTAGAAGACACGAGTGGGTAGAGATATACCTTTGCTTGTGAAGTCTTTGCAGATGATAGGGGGAAAAATCTCTCTGGTAAATAGGAATTCCTTTAGTCTATTTAACTAAACACTGAGAAGAACAGGGGCAGATCATTAGAATTAACGATAGATAGATAGATAGATAGATAGATAGATAGATAGATAGATAGATGAGTTTGTTTTATCTGTGTCGCTCTGGGTGGCCAAGTTTCTACTTCAGATGAGAGTCTCCATAAGACAGAAGACTGGGTCTAGTTTATGGAAGCTCTTAACTTTCTGGCCTGGGAAGAAAGACATTCCTTTCCTTTTATAAAATCCCCAAGTCAGGAAGATGGATATACTTTCTTTACTACTCCAAAATAGAGGCTTCCTGTCTGAGACATGCCCATGGTGGGAATGCTAACTAGCTGTCTCTGTATGCCTACCGCAATGGCACATCCAGGGGACTGTAAGTCACTATGAGTGATGAGTGCGATCTTTCAGGAGGTTGGGAGCAAACACCCCAGCTATGTTCTTAGCACAATCAGAAGCTAGTTATGAGATCTAAGAAGAGATGATTCAAAGACAGAAGGGTGGAAAATTAGAAGGTCAAATTGACGAAATTGCTGATAGATTCAATGTAAAATGAAAATAAGGGGAAAGATAAAAGAAAGGAAAAAAAAATCTAAGAGTCCTAGACTTGGAACTTTGACAAAACAAAATGAGAGATGATAATAATCAAAACAGAAAACATGATTCAACAAGAGACCCTGGATTGTATGAATAAAGAGGTCAACTGCGTAGATGAATGTAGAGATTGGAGTCAGGATTAAAAAAAAAAAAAAGACAAATGAGCGATAATCGACAAAACACAGGCAACTATTTCTGTACCATTTGCCTCACTGAAACTTATAAAGCAACAGAATATCATTACCTTTGACAACTAAGTGGTCACTGGTGAGTTTCACCAAGTACTGTCAAGACAGCTGGGTGCTTTGTAGTCATGATTTGAGCAGTAAAGGAGAGGCAGGTGGGGAAACAGCAAGTGTGCATTAACTTTTGTGAAAGTGTGCTCATGAAAATGTCATTTAAAGAAGAAGGGGAAGCAGGCTATCCGGATGAGACCTGATAGGCTGTGATCACATGGTGGGGGAGGAGGTGCCCTTCTGTCAGAGGTCTAGGGGAGGGGATAAGGCAAAAGAGGGAGTGGGGTGGGGGCAGGAAGATACAAGTGAGGGCATATAACAATCGGGATGTAATCTGAATAAATTATTATTTTTTTTTAAATGCCATTTAAAGAGGTCAGAACCAAACCAAAGAAAGAAATGAGTCATGGGATATAATTTGATAAAAAAAAAAACTATCAAACTTCTTTTCAAAACAATCATTTAGTTTCCTGTTGCTACCACAGTAAGAGTCCCTCTTACTCCACGTCCTCACCAACATTTGATATTTCTGTTCTTTTTCATTTTAACTGTCTCAGGAAATAGATTATTGTTTTTTTTTACTAAAGAGTTTCATTTCTAAAGATTTGTTTTTTATTATTTTTTTCATAATCAGGTGCTCTGATTACATGCTTATCTATACACCATGTGTGGGCAATGCCAAGGAAGGCAAGAAAAGGGTATCAGATCCTGAGAAACTGGAGTTACAGAGGGTTGCTAGCTACCTAAGTCTTCTCTCCAGCCCCAACTAAAGTGATTCTTTATGGCCAAGAAATAAGCCATTTGTCAGATATACATTGGAGAATATTTCTTCCCAGTCTTACACTTCTGGGCATCATACTGAGAGATAAGATTCTTAATATTCATATATATATATATATATTTTTTTTTTTTGAGACAGGGTTTCTCTGTGTAGCCGTGGCTATCCTGGAACTCACTTTGTAGACCAGGCTGGCCTCAAACTCAGAGACCTGCCTGCCTCTACCTCCCAAGAGTTAGGATTAAAGGTTCGTCAATTTTTCTTTATGACTATTGCTAAGAAGTCTTTGTTTTTCTTAAAGTCATAGAGATGCTTCCTATGTTTTATTCACAGTAGTTTCCTAGAGTTCTAAGCATTTTAGTTCAGTCCTATCAGCCATCTCAAATATTTATGTATTGTTTATTATAACAGCTAATATTTATTTTTCTATATACATTTCTCAATATTACAGTAACATTTGTTGGAGGGAAATGTCTTTCTTCATTGAATTGGCTTGGTGATATAATTGTTGAAATGTTGAGGGTTTAAATCTATCATTTGCCATTTGTTTTCAAGTTTTTTCTTCCCTTTGTCTTTTCTTGAGTATTTTTAATTTTTTTATTCTATTTCCTCTTGTGCTGAACAACCTCTCCATTATCATTATATTTTGTAGTTTCTTTCAAGATTATAATAGGCACCCTCAATTTGTCAGTCTACCTAGCTTTACTATTTCACTGTTTCATGTACGCCCTGTGCTAAAGTTGCTATTCCTTTTACTGCTACAGATGTTTTGAGCTTCAAATGCGCTTTAAATATTTTTAAGTCAAATATCTTTTACAAAAATTAATAAAAGACAGATTTTGCATTTATGAACATATTAAAGCTTTTTAAACTTTCCTCTCCATCCAGATTTCTGTTCTTTTTCATTCCTTTCAAGCCAAACACTTCCTCTTATACTTCTTCCAATATACAGACACTGACAACAGAGTCACTCTGTTTTTGATTATCTAAAGATGTCTTGTGTGTTTTCCTTTTTTGAAACTTGTTTCTTTAAATATTTTCTTTGAACTAAAATGCATAAGCCATACAACTTTAACAGTTGTTAAGTGCACGGTTTAGTTTCATTAAACACATTTGGAATGTTGTGCTATCATTACCACTATTAATTTTCCAAACATTTTAACATACCCAAAACCCCTCTATAGCAATCAGTAAACTGTAACTTGCCATTGCTCTTAACCCTTGGTAACCTCAAATCTGTTTCTTTCTCTGTTCTAAAGATCTCCTATATGTAGAACCATACAGTGGTTGTGTTTTATTTGAGTTACTTTATTAAGTATGTTTTTGAGTCTCATCCATACTATAAATTTGTTGTTCCTTTTTCTGTGACTAAATTGAGCCACGTGTGTTCATCTATGTATGCAACCCCAGAATGTAGGAGGAAGATGCAGGCAGATCTCTGTGAGTTCAAGTCCAGCTGGGTCTATGTAGCAATTTAGGTGATCCAGTGGTACATAAGGAGGCTGTTTGTTAAAAGCATTGTGTGACTAAACTGTATATTACACTTTGGTCATCCATCCATCACTTACCAGGCACTTGGGTTGTTTCTACTCTTGTAACACTGAAATTAATACAAGGTATAAATACCTGCTAAAGTTCCATTTTCAAGTTTGGTGGTCTATGAATACATTAGTTAATCCTCTCATTGTGACAAACAAAACTTAAGGAAGGAAGGGTTTGTTTTGGGTTCACATTTTGAAGAGATGTGTTTTATCATGGTGGAGAAGACATGGTAGCAGATGCATGAGGTGACAGGTCATCCTGTGCCCTCAGTCAGGAAGCATAGGTAAATGCTGGTACTTTCTCTTTTTCTCATTATCCAATCTAGCACTACCAGCCATATGGTGGTGTAGCCACATTAAAGGAAAGTGGTCTGTTAATTCTTTCTAGAAACACCCTTAAAGACACACCCAGATGTGTGCTACTTGGTGAACCCACACCCAGTCAAGTATGCAATTGAGAATGACCAGGATCACACCTAAGAATAGAATTGTGGGATCACATGATGGCTCAGTGCTTAGCTTTTCTAGGATAGGCTAAGCTGATTTCCATAGCAGCTACCACTTCACACTACCACCAACAGTTTCCAGGCATTTTATTCATTAATGTTCCTGCACACACTCTTTTTCTTTGTTTTGCTTTCTTAAAATTATAGCCATCCCAGTAGATGTGAAGTGATGCACAATGCTTTGACTTACCTGTGTGGCAGAAATTACCAATAATATTGAACAGCTTGCGTGTGCTCACCAGCTTCTTTGCTATCTTCTTGGGGAAAATGTCTCCTGAAGTCCTTTGCCCATTTGAAAGCTTGGTTGCTCTTTTGTTGCTGTTGTTGAGTTGTAAGAAAGATGATAGATCAACTAATCCATCAATGGATGGATAGATGGATGGATGGTCTGGATTTTAAACCCTCTATAACACATAGTTTGAAATATTTTCCTACAACGTAGGTTGTCTTTTCACTTCTGGTTGCTGGCACTCTGGAGAGGAAATGGAACCTTTATGAGGTAAAACCTTTCTAGAGAAACTACTTCACTGGGGTTAGGTGGCCTTTAAGAGATTACAGCCTCCCCCGCTTCTTGTTCTTCCCACCCTACAGCCTCCCCCTTCCAGTATGGATAAACATGTGATCAGTCAGTCCCCTAATCATGCTATCAAGCCCTCCCTGCTCTAACAGACTCTGTTGCTCTGGAACAACAAGCTAAAATAAATAATTTCTTCCTCAAGTTGCTTTGGTCATAGCACTTTATCTCAAGAACAGAAAAATAATTAATACACTGGCCAAACACACCCCTCGATACCTGTCCATCAGCTTTCTCCTTCCTCACATGTGTCAAGCCTGCTTTAGTGCTGGATGCTTCTACTTAACCTTACTCTATACCTGAAGTCTTTTACCTTTTAGGTTGTATAATGACTTGTTTTCTCACTTTCTTATGAATTTTGTTTAAACTAGGCATCCTCTTAGGGCCTTTTAAGACTCTCTAAAAGCAGATTCTCACACAGGTATATTGTTACCTAACCCTTTATCCTGACTTTTTCGTAGCACTATTTCTTGATATCACGTTATAAATTCTGAGCTTATTTAGTGTCCTCAGGAGCAGAACACCAGCTCCCGGGACCGGAAGTGCTATGTTGTTGTTGTATTTGCAGTTCCTGGAGTAAAGTGCTCACAGCGCTGCGGCTTGTTTGAATAGCCTTAGACACATAGTTTTTCCGTAGTTTGTTTTAGTTATTTAACCGTCAATTAAAATGATGAAATAGACCATAAAAGACCTTTCAGATATTTCCACTCTTTCCAAAGAGAATATTGTGGTATTTTATGTTTCCCACTACTGGGCCATGCTGGAAAACATCCTGCAGGATAAACTCAGCCTGAAGAATAAATATGTGAGTTATTTTGTTGTTGTCGTCTGCACAGCAGACTAACATGAAGTCCAGCTTCCGTGAACTTCCTGCTCAGCTCTCTGCCCTTCGAGTGAAAGGGCACAAGACGCTTTCTGCTTTCTCAGCTCACATTGAACTTCTTGTTCACAGAAGTGCTGACCTCATGCTCAGACCTGCTCACTAAGCATTAGTAAGTTAACTGCCAGATCAGTGGGATTAGCACAAGGCATCTAGATTTTAATAAATAAGATTTACAAACCAGCTCACTGTGAAAGCTTCTCATAGGAATCTGTAACCCGCTTAATGGAATCAAACTCATTGTACACAACTCTTTCTTGGGGACTGTATTTTTTAATCATTTGTACAGTTTTGAAAGTTATAGTTAAAAACTTCCTAGAGTATCTAATTTTTTTAAATTTATGTATCTGCTAATATAAACAACATGTGTTCTAACATCATAAAGATTAGCCATCTATTTGCATCATGTGTGACTGTTGTAAATGTTAGCATTTAGGTTAGAACTGTAGCAATGCTTACATATGTTCTTAGAGTAAGCTACAAAAAAATAGTATGGCCAAGTGCTCTTTTTCAAAGTAGGCAACTGGACTTAAGGACATGTCACTGTAAGAGTGCTCCTGTGTGCTATGTGTGTGGGAGCGACAACTTGTTTTGTTCTACCTGTGAGAAAGATTTAAACCTATAGTTCCTGTGTTTTGAAAATGTACTATCTGTAGAGTAAAAAAAAAAAAACAAACCATAGAGCAAATTTTAATTCTGCATTTTTTCCACCTGTCACTGATATTTTGTCTAGGCTTTGTATATTAACTTAATATGTGGTCTTTAAACACAAAGTTATCTTTCTGAGGATAAAAATGACACATAATCATGAAGGAAAACTATGGAAAGAGTCATAAAAGTCAAAAGTAAATGAAGACCTTGGTTGTGACTTGAGTGAAGACTTTGCCAATAACCTAACCAATGTCAGACTACTGCATTATCAATATGTGAATCTTTATGTCTTAAAAATAGCTTTATATACTACATTTTACTAATTGAAAAGTATTTGCATATAAGATGTGATGCATGTATATAACATAATTGTACTGTCCCTTAATATTTAACAGAGTTTCCTAAATTTCAGATATTCTAACTAATACTGAAAATTTATGCATTAATTCTTACCAACTATTTCTTTTAAAACATGAATACATTAGAAGCAGAATTCGGAAGATTAGTTGGTAAAATTCTTGCTGCACAAGCTTGAAGACCTGAGTTCGATCCCCAGGACACGGGAAAAAACTTGACTTGGTAGCTTATATTTGTCATCCAAGAGCTGGGGAGGTGGAGACATGCCACCAGCCAGCCTGCTTGGCCAGTTCCAGCCACTGAGAGACACACCTTGCCTCAAGAACACAAGCTGGACTGCTCCTGAAGAACAGCAGTAAGGCTGACCTGTGGTCTCTACATGCACAGGCACTGCCTACCTATGTGTCCACACACAGGAGCGTGCACACACTAATAGCTAATTAATTAACTCAGGGAGGCACTAAAAGGGAGACTTCTGTCACACGTTTTGTGAATGTAGGGGCTAGCAATGATATTCTCATTAAGCTTCACTTTGACTGTATTGACGTTTTTATTTTATTTTATTTTATTTTATTTTTTCTGTAAGTAGTACTCCTTTCTACTGAGTTTGCTATTAGGTTCTTTTCCTTAAGGTTTTATAATGCTGAGGATATTAACCTCTTGCATTTTTCTCATATACATTTTCCTGCAATTTGCAGAACATGTGCTACACTCATTCTTGTAGTAAAGCAGCACATCACTTCATATGGGTGTGTACCAATGTAACCGGAAGAATAAAGTTCCCTCTCGCAAATTAAAAGTTCTTAACTTGGGACTCGTCTAGATTATCATAAGCCATACAAAGTTTTAACTGAATAGCTAAAAGTGTGGCCTTTAAGTATGATTTTGTGCATCATTAAAGTCTCCTTCTCTTGCACATGGATAGTCTGTGGCGGGTTTGACGGAGATTGAGAATAGAAGGGATTTGAGGATGAAGGAAAGCAATGATCTTTGTCCTGCGAATGAAATGCTGACTTGAAAATGAAACATTTATGCCTTGCACGGCCAGTGTGGAGGTGTCTGAGACTTTATTTTCAGGTTCTTCCAAGAGTGGCCCACATAATACAGTCTTTGATTCACAGAATATAAGTGGGCTTGTGTTTGCATATGTATGTGTGTGTGTGTGTCTTTGTGTGAGCGTGACTGTGTATAGGCCTCTATGTGCGTGCCTGTGTATGACTGTATGAATATCTGTATGAGTTTGTTTGTGTCTCTGTGTGTGCCTTTGTGTGCCAGTGGGTATATGTGCACAAAAATGTGTTCTCATGTATGTGTGTGTGTGTGTGAATGTGACTGTGTATATGTCTCTGTGTGTCTGTGTGTGTGTGCCTTTGTGTGCCTGTGTGTACCTCTGTGTCTGTGTGCATGAATATGTGTGTGTGTGTGTATGTGTGAATGTGACTGTGTATATGTCTGTGTGTGTGTGTGTGTGCCTTTGTGTGCCTGTGTGTACCTCTTTGTCTGTGTGCATGAATATGTGTATGTGTGAATGTGACTGTGTATATGTCTCTGTGTGTGTGTGTGCCTTTGTGTGCCTGTGTGTACCTCTGTGTCTGTGT
>OU015753.1:68948102-68969602 GCA_907169655.1 Acomys percivali | reverse complement strand
TGTGTGTGTGTGTGTGTGTGTGTGTGTGTGTGTGTGTGTGTGTGTGTCTTTCTGTTTATTAATGATTCTGGAAAGAAGCGGTGGTGAATATCATGGACAAAGGAAAGGAAGGAAAGGGTTCTGTTAACCTACAGCTCCAATGCCTAATGATCCCATTTGGGCTTGAGAACTCTGCTTTGACTTGGGAACTCTCATGCCTTGCTCAGGCCTTCCCAAAGAGCTGTGGGGGATGGGCGGGAAACGTGGTGGCATCTCCCTGAGCTTGAATTCCTAAGCCATCAGTGCCAGCCAGAAGCTCATTCCACAATTGTTCTGGAGGTGAGTGGGAGATGACAGCAGGCCCAAAATAGCAGTGCTGCTCACCTAACTATTTGTGTCAAAATCCTGCTGGAGAGACGCCTGTTTATTTCAGTGAAACACTTTTGAGGCTTTAGTTATCAGAGGCACGAAGCTCTGTGCAGGGACCATGGCATCTATCTCTTATGATTGAGCTATCACTCGAGAATAGCAATATATATATACTTGTTAACCAGTGGGAAATTTTCTCCCTTCATTCAGCAGACATTTTCAAGCATTTGCTACACGGCAAACTCTATGCAAGTCACAGAGAATACAGATGCATGAAAGCATGAGCTATTCTATGTGGTGCTCTCGATTTAGTAGGAAAGTGACATATGAACAGATAAGTTATTACACAATGAAATGCATATTATAAATAGAACAAAGTGTTCTGCTAGTCCCCTAAACAGATGGGCTTGGCCTGCAGCTTCTAGGATGGTTTTATGTAAGGGCTGAATGGAAACTCGGTTTCAAGATAATTCCTAGATGGAAAAAGAAAATCAAAGGAATTGGAGGAGACAGGCATGCTTATAGAGCTGACCGTGCTTACAGTTTCATGAGAATAAACTCACCTACAAACTCACCAACTTGAGTACATTAAACATATAAAGCTTTTGCATGTCAATCAAACGTAGCCAGACAGGAGGCTGGAGAGATGGTTTAGTGGTTAAGAACACATAGTGTTCTTGCAGAGGACCCAGGTCTGGTTCCCAGAAACCGACTTGGTGGCTAACAACCATCTGTGATGTCAATTCCAGAGGATTGGTCACCTTCTGGCCTCTGAGGGCACCAGGCATACACATGGTACACTTACATACACACAGGCCAAATACACATACACATAAAATAAAAAGTAAATCTTTTTTTTTAAATAGGAGTTTTATTAGTTTTTTTATTTTAAATGTATTATAATTTGTTCAGATTACACCCTGATTCATATCCCCTCATTTGTATCTTCTCATTCCCACTCTCCCTTCTTCTTTCATCCTATTCCCCTCCCCTAAACCTCTGACATGAGGGGACTTCTTCCACAGCCATTTGACCACAGCCAATCAGGTCTCGTCTGGATAGCCTGCTTCCTTTCCTCTGTGTGCCCGCCAGGCCTCCCTACCAAGGGAAAGTGATCAGATCTGGGCCACCAGAGTTCATGTCAGAGGAAGTCCCTTTTCCCCCCACAACCATGGAGAATGGGCTGCCTGTTGTCTAGATCTGAACAGGGGGTCTAGGTTCAATGCATGCTTTGTCTTTGGTTGGGCATCTAAACAGAACTTAAAGATCATGAGATAGTCTGAAAAGAAAAAAAGACAGTTGGCAATTAGCCTGTGACTGGGGAAGGAAACAGTTCTAGATAAGACTATCAGGGAAGATGGTTCAAGGAGAAACCTAGGTCTAGATCGTAAGGTGTTTTCCAGGCCAGGTGCTGACACTGGGTTACTTTCCCTGAAGGGTGCAGGAAGCTAACAAAGATTTGTAACTATAAAAGTACATGTTTGGATTTATGGTTAAGCATGTAAATTCAGGCTATGGTGGAAAAAATGAATTGAATGGGGAGAAAGCACTGGCATGGAGATAGTGGGAGCTGGTAAAGAGAGCAGAAAAACCATTAACCTTGAAAGTAATTGGTACTGCTGTCTATAAAGCAGGGCACTTACAGGAAGAGTTATATTTGGAGAGCACAGCACGGAGAACTCAACAAAAGGAGCTGAACACCAATGAAAGTCAAATGTTTTGCCCATGTTTATGACATATTCTTCTTCCTTCAAAGCCTAATATCTCTCAAGCCTATATGTGCTAAATCAAATTTCAGAGTAAGCAACCATTGCCTGCTTAGATTTTATGGCTCCAATTAAGTCAGGAGAAGCAACACTTGCAGGAAATGCTGTGACATGACTATATCCGCAGTATCAGATTTAAGCTTAATGAACAGTGGAGAGCAATTCAAAGATGTGGCCTTAAAAGATAACCCTGGGTAAAGCGAGCAGCTGAGATCCAGTGCACAGGAAGGGGGATCCTCAATTGGGGTCCTCAATTGAGATTAATGTGTGGTAATTGTTTATTAACTACAGTTAATGGCTACCCACAATCTGATGAGATGCTAATGGTTGAAATGGTCATGCAGGGACTATTGCAGAGGAATAGCTCATTCTCCTCCCCCTCCTCCTCCTCCTCCTCCTCCTCCTCCTCCTCCTCCTCTTTCTCTTTTTACAAAACAATAACAACAACAAGAAGAAGCATGCTTACCGGACATGTTTACTTAACTTTTCGATAAATCATCTCAGTTTCACCTGAGGAAATGTCTGTCTTGTTTGGTCATCTTTCCTGTAGAAGCTAATGAACATGACCCCCCCCCCCACTCTATCCCACAACACAATACATCCCACACTGATGAACAATTGCAGCCTCTCTGAAATTGGCTGGATATGAATGCAACATTAGACCGTGCTGTGTGCAAACTCCCAGCCCGTCACCATGGTCACTTGCTCATGGACCAGTGGGCAAATATAAGGGAGGGGGGTTAGCTTTCATTCACAGAATGAGTCATACTCCTTACTAGATTATGTAACTCCTCATCTACTAAGAGCACCATTTCATGAGCATTTACAGGGAACACAATAATGTCATAACCTTTGTCTGTTTTAAGAAAATTAGCCATATATTTCTTCCTCAAATGTCTCCCCCACAAAGTTCCTAACCGTGCTCCTTCTAAAGCTCCAACTATCCAGGCAAACCATTGGCTACAGTCCAGGAATCAGGAATGAGGAGTCAATCACATCTGTCCATTTCTCCTTCCAAGTAAACTGTACAACCACGAGTACTTCTTGAAGTTCCGATCTCTGTGAAGATTTCCCTTCACCAGTGTCCTTCAGGATTGTCTTAGAAAGGGGCTGTAGAACTGCAGCTGTCAACTTCTGAGTGGCACCTGCTTCTGGGAACCAAGTTCTATTCTTCCCCCAGTAAACGGATCATAGAGAACACCCTTTGAGGCCAAAAATACATACTTGAACACAGAAGGCATTTTATTAGTAATAGGAATAATAGGCAATTGGAAAACTTCTTTTTTATTTTTTTGCCTTGGGTTTATTTGTAAAAACAGCATAGGATACTGGTCGTCTGTAAACAGTGTGTAGGTAGGTGTGTCACACCCGTCCATCTGTCTTTACATTGACAGAAGTCTTTTCTATGGCGCCTTTACAGGGCACAGGGCACAGGGCACCTTTGGGAGCCTGAGCTGGGGCTGAAGCCTGGGCCAGAGCTGGGGCTGCCGCCTCTGCCTTGGTTTGTACCTTGGGCTTTAGTGGGCAGAACCTAGGACCTTTGGCCATGTAGCTTCAAATCCACTTCCCAAGCTTAGGGTGATTGATGAAAACAAGATGGCTGCCTTTGCGGCTGGAGCCCTTTGCCATCTCTGTACATACGGTGTTTGCCTGCATCTTCCTCAGGCCTTTCTTGTTGTGCTTCTTGGCAAAGCGCATGTTCCTCAGGGACTTGTGGTCAATCCCTTTAAGAGATTTGTATTTGCGACCAGGGTTTCTTGATGCCATTTCTGTGCCATTTGCGGGACTGGTTGTGTGTGGTGTGGTTCTTGGACTTGGCTATGTCTGTACGGTAACCCGAAGCTCCCGCAGAGTGTAGGACCAGAAGAGAAAACTGGAAAACTGTCTAGCAGGCCCTAAACAAACCTGATTGTTTACTTACCCTAGTGAAAGGCTATAAAGTGTTTCAGGGGGAAATGAGGGAAAAATTAACAGCAAAGCCTTTGCAGCATTGTAGCAAGGTCCTTCCTCGAGGGGACCTGACCTCTACTTCATATCAGAGGCCCAGAGTCTATAAACTGCCTCCAAGTCTAGAAATTCTTTGAAGGGTCATGTTTGCTGTTGGTAGGATTCACTGTAGACTTTTTATTAAACTTATTCTGGAGTTGCTGTTCTGCCTGTGAATCAAACTATCCCATAAAAATTTCAGGATTCATTGAGTAATGCTCTAAAACCAAACCAAACCAAACCAAACCAAACCAAACCAAACCAAACCAAATCAAACCAAACCAAACAGGTCTTACTGTGTAGCTCTGGCTGGCCTGAAACTCACAATTTAGAGCAGTTTGGTTCTGCTCTCTGCCTACCTTTCTTCTCCAGTGCTAGGATTAAATGCATGCACTACTACAGCAGTTGAGGAAGTGCGTTTATGGTCATAGCATAATACTTAGGAATCTAAATTGATTTCTTCCATTCACAAATTTGGGCTCTTGTATGTAAAACTGAATTTCACATAGTGCTTGTCTTCAACATTGTACTGAATGAGATAAGCTGAATAAATTTGGAAATTTCAGAAGGGTCACTTTAAGGCATTGACATACTTTAGCCACATTATTTCTAGGCCTTTCTGTGTTATCTCATGTACAGAGCCCTCCTGGGACACTATCTGAGAAGCCTGTTATTAGTGACACACTTAGTGCTGAAGTATGCTACTACTAAAGGAATCTTAATGGGAGTTGAGCCAAGCAATGATTGTGAAATTGGAGGCAAAATGCTCAACAATCTCATGAGTTAGGGGTGGAAGTGGTGAATGCTGTGATCCCAATGCTTGGGAGGCAAGGTCAAAAGAATCAACTCAAGATCTGGGCATGGTGGTTGTAAGCTTTTAGTCCCAGCACCCAAGAGACAGAGGCAGGCAGATTTCTGAGTCTCAGGCCAGTCTGGTTTAAATAGTGAGTTCCAAGACACACACGAGATGGGGAAAGGAGGTTGGAAAGGAAGGAGAAGGAGACACAGCTCAAAGCTATCCTTGGCTAGGTGGTAGACTGAGTCCACCATAAGATATATAAGACAAAAAATAAAAATTATGCTCAGCTCCAAGGAGATGCCCTGCTCCAGAATGTGATCCATATCCCATCATACGGAGCTAGTAATTTCTACCTTTACTTCTCCCTGAGTGTAAATACCAGTCAGGCTGATTTTGAATGACCTGGAAAGTAGGTTGAAATAATTAAAACTTACTATTTGGTGCTCTTTCATGTCTATTTTCTTAAAATAGAGTCAGGGATCCGAGTCTATGGGATAGCCTTATCCTTTATTTGTTTATTATTATGTAAGGGAAAAAAGAAAATGTGTGTAAGGGAAGGTTATACCACAACAAATGAAGTTATTTTAATTTCAAAGTGACATATTTAATTTTACTCTCAATTTGTTGGGCAGAATCAATTGCATGGTCCCATTCCTAACAAAAAGCTTCCTTTTGTCCAAAACACAGCAGAAGCAGGAATACTTGACACATAGTATTGATAATGGCCCCGACATTAAGCCTGAGATGGGATTAACTGTCCTAAAATAATAAACTTGAGTTGGAACACTTATGACAATGTCTTTTAAGCTCATTTGCATGATTCTTTGTTTCTTACATCAATCAAACAGCTGGGCTTTGGATATAAGACAGAGATGTAGAGTCCACCTGAGATTAGCAAACCAGTAATTTTTATCCATGATCCATCAATGCTTCATTAAATGGTAGCATTATAGAGTCACAAGTTCTCCCTGGAAAGTGACTCTGAAACAGACCTGGACAGGAATGGCATCTGCTCTCCCTCCAATAGGTATTATTCACTTTTCTTTTTTAAAAATATATTTTATTAATTTATTCATATTACATCTCAATTGTTATCCCATCCCTTGTATCCTCCCATTCCTCCCTCCCTCCCATTTTCCCCTTACTCCCCTCCTGTATGACTATGACTGAGGGGGACCTCCTCCCACAAGGGAGAATGGGGAAATAGAAGGATCCAGAAGGTCCTAGAAAGCTATAAGAAGAACATTATGATGGGTGCATCTGGGCCCAGGGGTCCAGCTCAAACTATGGCATCAGCAGTAAACTTTGAACCACTACCCAGATCTAGCCAATGGACAGGATATTCTCTCCCCAGTTGAGTTGAGAGTGGGGTCTGACTTTCACATGAACTCTGGTGCCCCATATTTGACCACGTCCTCTGGATGGGGAGGCCTGATGGCACTCAGAGGAAGGATAGCAGGCTACCAAGAAGAGACTTGAAACCCTATGAGCATATACAGGGGAGAGGAGGTCCCCCTCAGTAACTTTTCAAAAGTTAGTATATACATGTGTTCTCTACACTTATGCAGACATATTCACTATATATTTTCTAACTCTAAATATCCTATGTTCACCAATACCTATGCATGAATAGTTTCCATGGCTTTTTTATATTTCTAAATACTAAACCTATTAAATCAAAATTTCTCACTAGATCCTCATAGAACTACCAAATAACCCCAGTAACACAGAGCATCTATTGGCACCAGAAATGCCATAGGATGGGTAGTGGTTGCTGTACAGGGAGGGACTGAGGTAGTTCAGCGGAAGGAATATTTTTGTAATGCGCTGTGACTACTGTCAAGCTGTCAAGGAGATGCTGAGCTCAGAACTTTGGGGCTTGATGCTTAGTAATGTAAAGACAACTGAACTGGCTTGTATTCTTCTGTCTGCCTCTCATTCCAGATTAGAAATAGAGCATCTGTTATTGGGGCGACCATCAGTTGCAGTTATGTGAGACTTCTGTCAAAATCTGGCAAGACTGTAGTTCATAGAGAGGAAGGGCAACCCTAGGTTCACAGAACACCCCAGAGACCATCCTTTAAAGTTCTCAGTGCAGTGCTAAGGAGAGAGGAGTCCACTGACTTCATTGACACCTAATATACATCACTGTGCCACTCCAGTTATATACATCCATCATATGACTGTGGTACACATCCCCCACCATCTGCATACCTGACTCTAACGTTGGTACATGGGAGTGTATTCGGAGAACCTCCCTTGAAGTCTCTTTGCTGAGCTGTCCTAAGAGGAAAAGGTAACTGGCAGACTCTAACCAATGATGGCCTGGTGCAGGAGCAATGAAACTCAATTAACTACTATGCCTTACTATGACTCAGTTGGCTCTGGACACTGGAAGGTGGCAGGAGGAAGAAAAATAACAACACTGACCACAGTAGAGTGAAGGTATCCAGAACAGAGATGACCTCATAAGAGGAGGAAAATGTCCTACAAGAGGCACTGTTATACCCCTTCTTCCCAATGGCGCATGCACACACACACAGAGAGAGAAAGAGAGAGAGAGAGAGAGAGAGAGAGAGAGAGAGAGAGAGAGAGAGAGAGAGAGAGGCAATTTAGATTTTGACAGGAAAAACCTCAGAAATGCCAGTCAAACTAACATTGCTATGTCACGGGCCCAATTTCAAAGTTGATCTTTGCTTATGAGCTTGATTCTCACAACAATAGTGACAGTACAAATAGAAAACACCTCTCCTGACAAGACTCATTTCCTAGGGTGGTGTCTCAAGAGTCTCCCGATGTCTACCTTTTACCTATTGGACATTTAAATAATGGCTTAATTCCTGGAGACATGAACTCCAGAATCAGTACTGTTGTGCAATTTTAGTTAATTGCTGATGTCTTTAACTAAAGTTGTGTAACTGGTGAGCATTATGTAGGTGTTAGTACTATACGCTGCTTGTGAATTTATTTACATGAACACATTTTATCATAGGGTGTTACACTTACAAGTTTTACTTAATTTCTGTGTGAGAACAAGTTTAGACCCTGGATATCATGAGGAACAGATTGCTGAGGGTGACACTTACATGACTTGTGATAAGAGGTTAATTCCTGTGTAAAATAATCTCATCCTTGTCCTGGGCCTGAAAACAAAGATAGCAACATGTACAGCCTTTGTAAACTAGCATCCCTTCCTGAATTGAAAGTATATATATATATGTGTGTGTGTGTGTGTATGGAAGATAAATATAGCCAAGTTCAAGGACTGTAAAGTTCAAGTGGACAGAAGAAGGTAAATGAAAATAGACCACACAGAAGATAAAGCAAAAGAAAAGAAACAAAAGGAAGGAAACATGCTTAAGAAAGACATTACCATTGTCAGAGTGAAGGTAACTCAATAGAAAAACAAGAAAAAAATTTCCTGTTTTGATACTATTGAGGTAACATACAATTGTCATAAAGAAAAAAAAAGCCTTTAAGAAATGTATTGTGTCTGAAAAAAATAAAAGTTTTTCATTGTATAAATCAGTTTTGAATAAGTCATAGCTGATACTTATGCACTGCATTCTTTTTTAAAAATTAGTTGTGAGTTTCATATAATGTGTTTTGATGGTATTCACCTCTCCCCAAGTCTTCCCAGATCTACCTTCCCTTCCCTACTCACACAACTTTATGTCCTTAAAAAAAAATTCAAGACCAGTTTGTGCTACCCAATTATCCTTGCATATATGGTCTTCCATTGGAGTGTGGGTTACTTTACCAGAAGCTACACTCTTAGAGAAAACCATTTCTCCTTCTCTCAGCAGCTAAAAGCCACCAATAGGTCCATGGCTAGGGGTAGGGTTCTGTGACCAGTTCCCCTGTCCATTCTGGAATTAGGTCTGGCTTGAGCTTGCACAAGTTTAGGATGATCTATCACAAGCACTGTGACTCCATGTGTGCCACTATTCTGCTGTGTTCAGAAGACACTGTTTTCTCGTAGTTGTCTACCACTTCTGGCTTTTACACTCTTTTCATTCACTCTTCCTCAATGCTGCCTATATATGTGTGTGTGTGTGTGTGTGTGTGTGTGTGTGTGTATGTGTCTGTGTGTGTGTCTGTGTGTGTGTGCGTGCGCACATGTATGTATATTCCATTTAGTACCAAATAGTCTGCAGTCTCCTGTTCTCTACACCTTGGCCAGTTGTGGGTCACTGTGTTACTTACCATCTACTGCAAATAGAAAACTCTGAGATGAGGATAAAGAGATATGTTGACCTATAGGTATAATGATAAGGGGTCAGCTTAATACTATGTTCATCTAGTAGCATAATAATAGCAGGTTCTCCACTAGGGCCTATGATTTGTTTAGCTATAGATTCTGAGCCTAGTTAATGGTGCAACACATGAATCTCATTTAACGGAGCAGGGCTTCAATCCAATCAGAAAATTCTTGGTTGCCCCCATGATGCTCATGCCAGGACAGCATCAGTAGGGTTGTCCCTCTAGAGCAGTAATTGCTGTAGCTCAAAAGGCTCATGGCTGGATATGACTGATAATTATTTTTCTACTCTGGTAGCTTGCATAATACTTTCCTTCATTATTAAAACTAGCCAGTAAAGGATGACATTTCCAGGTCATACCAGCCTGATTTTGCTATGTTTTATGACTCAAGTTTATAGGGGGTTTACTTCTGGAAGGTAACCAAAGCAATGGCAATAGACTATAAATGTTTTAGGGTCTATGGACCTCACTGGCCCACAGTTGCTTAAGAAGTAACCCTTTACTGGCCCCATGTTTTTTGTTTGCCACTAGTGTTTAATAGAAGCATTTTTGCCCTTTTATAGGGTAATTCTACTTTAACTCCTTATGTTATAGATCATATAATGAACATGCTCAAGGCTTGCAAATTTTAATATCACACCAAGGCTATATTCTAGACAAACATTATTCAAATGTGACTCTGTGTAAACTAATTTCAATGGGCCAGTCTCCAGAACCCACAGTTTAGAATAAGCAGTGCTTGGGGCACTGTGCAGGCACCTATTCTAGAACTGTGCTAGAGAGATGAGTTAGATTACTCTAAGTGCTAACAAAGGTCATTGATAGTAGGGGGACACATAGACCTTGTTATTAAACACAAAATCTGCATAAACTCATTCTGAAAAGTATTGATAGGAAAGAGAATCAACCACAAACAAAAGTCATTAAGAGGTTTGGCAGATATGTGAACTTAGGTGAACTTAGAGGTATTTTTGGGACTGAAGCCTTACTCATTGGCGAGAAAGTGCTTCTAATGTATTCAGTCCAGTTATGGCGAGAAAGTGCTTCTAATGTATTCAGTCCAGTTAGAGCTGTTTATATCACTGGGGTTCAAGGTCTGAATTAGCCACAAGACTACAGGCAGTGTGCGGAATCATCCTTTGACCCAATTTCACTACGACTAAGGTCTTTTCCAAGCACAACATGGCCAATTCTTTTATGGAATATGCAAGTAGAAAATCAGATACTTGGCTGATCACAAGGGATATGACAGTGATGATGATAAACATTTTCCTCACTCCTCAGAATTATGGTCTAATGAGGGAGAACATGTTTTAAATATAAAAACATGTCCTATGGAGGATTTACCCTGGGATACTTACACTGAGAAATGGAACATGCCTTGCATTTGAAGCAGAAACATGTCTTTGGGAAGAGAGAAAACCAAATCAAGGGCTTCTTGAAATGGTCTTAGAGTTGAAGGGAAGATGATGATGAGCAAAGAGAGGATGATAAGCATACAGGAAAACCAAGGCTGGACAGTTGTGGTGTCTTCATGGTACCCTTAGTCCCCAGAGCCACCCAGAAGCATAGAAGCTTTCTTGGAACAGTATTCTTACTCTCTAAGTTTAGCTCCTAAGAAGGTCTCCTGGCCTCACTTTCCAGACAGGTCCCCCTAATAAAATGCTATGTGAACCCAAACTAGTGAAACTCAGGAATTATTACATGCATAGTCATTAAATGTTTTGAAACAATGACATAAAGTAACCAAGTTTCCATTTTAATGTCTCATTGGCTTCTCTGTATATGACACATTAGAGGAGGCATCTGTCCAGGTATCTGTCCAGCAAGCTACAGATGATAGTGATGCAGCTCAGGTAGTCTGCATCTTTTGATGTACATTTATTATAGCGAGGCCAACTAGTGATTAAAGACTAGTCTGTACTTCTGGAGAGAAGCAGGTGATTAAATATAGTCAAAAGGTAAAGTAATAACTAATAGGACATTAAAGATGGATGATATAGATATTTTAATATATTTCCTAGAGCTACTACAAAATATTAATTTTGTAAAATTATTCCTGTATATTTATATTAATTTAATTAGAGAAATACTTTCTGAGTATGCTAATTATCTAAGCCATGATTATTTCAACCCATAGTAGCCTTTGGAGAACTTATAAGCAGTAGCCACTGAAATATTGACCAGAACTGTGTCCACAGGGAATAACATTAAACAGTCCCTAACTTGGCACTGCAAAGAGAAGGAAGCATAAAAGTATGCTCTGTCTACTTTACAAATTTCATACAGGAAGCAGAAGATGAATGACATGCCCCAGACAGCTCATGCTAAAAATAAAACATGTCTCCTTAAAATAAAATTTTTAAAAAGGTCAGGAATTTAAACTTTGGTCTCATCAATATTCAGATTTCACCAAAAACAGTTAGTCACCCCGAGGACTGATGGATGGCTTGCTTCATTTGGGGACCATTTCCACTCTGATGAGCAAGAGCACCAAACTAATATAATAAAATAAAAATGGAATTATTAAAAAGAAACGTCTCTAATATCTGACTGTGAAAATGGAAATTTTAATTTCCAAATATAAACCGGTAGTGATAGCTTACTCTGGGGTCAGTTCGTATGTGAGAATCAGGTGACCTGTTGCTTCCAAATTAATTCTAAGGGCCTGATTGGTGTCTTCAAGATTAAGAGTTCAGACTGGAGATTTCAAAGCAGCATTAGAGAGATCAGCTGTGGTGAATGGAGACCGTATAATCCCTGTCTAGCCTTCCTGCTCTGCTCACGTGCTGGTGTGCCTGCACAAGAATGGCTGACAACAGAGGCCGGATGTCATAGTAGCTGTCTTCTTGGTTGTTTGGTGCCTCTTTCCATACCAGATGTTCATATGTGGGGAGAAGAAAGGTCTTCACACTTCATGTCTAGTCCTTCAGGAGATGGCCCATACGCTTTGCCTTTAAACTCTCCTATCCTTCACCTTCAGGTATTTCTTTTTTCTAGGCCCCCTAATAAACAGTTAAGAAAATACTTTACTTGTAAATCTATATGTTCTTATTTTGGGGATACTTCTGCCCAAGGAGAAAGATTATGTCTATAGTGACCTACTCATTGAGAAGATAACCTTTACTGCTGAATTTTAGGGCCAGTTGTCCATAGGACCATGGAACCATGGTGCAGCAGTCTTTAGAAGTCTGTAGCCACACACTGAACTGACATAACTGTAAGTTAAGACTGCCCTTTTTTATCTTTCAGCAGCCTGCTGTCGATGCAGGTATAAGCTGAGGCCGCAAGGACCTTTGCAACAATCATTGATGACAATGTGGTTCTGGAACACTTGTTCATGCAGCTGCCTGTGTCCTGTACCCATGCTCAGCCATTATTTCAGGCATTCATGACAATATCATAATTGTGTCTACCTAATCTTATGACTCAGTGGGTCTGACAAACTCAACATTTAAGAAGCATCTCTTGTCACGTGTTTGTTATTTCCCTCATTTATAAGGTAGGTCTCTTGATTTCATGGTTGCATGCCACTTAGGCATCAATGATTTCTCCTCTTCTATCCCTCTGTTACTGACAATAGAATGGCAAATTTCTAGGCTTTTGTTGGTAATTAGATTATTCTCAAATGTAATAATGTAAATTCTAAAATAAAAATCGATAGGTGACCAAATTTGAAAAATATAGCATGGATAAAAAAATCTATGTTGATTTTGTGTAGAAAATTAACAAATCTGTCTTTTTTTTCCCACTGGTTACTATCACATACAGATGCTTTAAGCACACAAAAATGTTGCACGGTTATATAGTGAGATTTGTTGATGTTTTGTTGTTCTTATTTTATTAAAATGACAACTAAAGGGTTTTTTTTTTACCACCTTACAATTTCTCATTACTGACTGCATAAAATCAGTCTTGTAGACTATTGGTAGATATGTGATATAGTTTACGGATAATAAAATAAGAAAACTGTTATTAATTTTAATATAATACTCAAAAGTAGATAGGCGATGTGTATAACATATGGCTGAACACATAATATTTCAAAGTTTCTCAACTCCTATTTTTTCTTAGAACTTAATGACAATGTACTTTTCATTTCTCCAGAATTTCAAGGTGTGTGGGACTTCTGGAAATGAGGTCCAAACATAGAAGAACCAACAATTTAGAGACATTGATAATAAAGATCTTTTAAAGAAAATTCTTAAGTTGTGTGAACAGAGTTCATGGGAGAATTAGCACGTGATGATGTCATAGACACCAAAGCAAGAAAGTAGGTGGTGGCGGTGAGGGGTTAGGTAACATACTGTAGTTTAAAGGTAAAAGATGTCTTTTAGATTGGAGGCTAAGATTTCACTCATGCCCTTGAGGAGGGCAGGTTTAGTACAGGCTGAGTATGGAATAAAATTGTGTTTCACCTGAGAAGCAAAAGTGAGCTGAGAAAAACACAAAGTTATCTTTTTCTTTTTACCATTTAAAAAAATGTTTTATTAGTATATATAAATTGCACATAATTATAGGTTTACTTATGATAGATTTACACATGTATATAATGTATAAGAATCTTCATTTATAATGAATTAGGAAGTATTTCTTCCCTTCTATTGTCTATAAGAAGCTATGTGCAATTAGTTATTATATCTTTCTTAATGATTTAGTAGAATTACCTTTTAATACCATGCCCCTTTTTTTGTTGGAAGTATTAAGATTAAATTTCTTCATTGCCCCTGGGAGTACAAACTTGTACAGCCACTATGGAAGTCAATGTGGTGGTTCTTCAGAAAATTGGGAATCAATCAACCTCAAAGTGCTCCATCCTACCACACTTGCTCAATTATGTTGATAGTGGTTTTATTCATAATAGCCAGAAACCATAAACAGCCTATATGTCCTTCAACTGAAGAATGGATAAAGAAAATGCACTACATTTATACAGTGACATAGGAATAGTGTTATTGTGGTCTCTGTAAAAATTCAAAAGCTAATTTCTGTGTCCCCAATATGTGATTGCAATCCTTGTTCTGAGAATCTCCTGTCTAAACTTTGCTCCCCAGTTACCCCCTGATATGTTAATAAACCAGCTTAACAGTCAATCACTGAGGAGGGAAGAGAATAGAGATGGACTTCCTGCTAGCCAGGGCAGAGGAAGAAAGAGGTGTGCGCCATCACTGCCCAGCTGGGGAGGCAGGCTTGGAGTGCTGCCAGGAACTGACATGTCTCACTGTCAAAAGATCCTTTTATTAATAAAAACATCTGTAAATGCAAAAAAAAAAAATGTAAAAGTTTCAGGTAAACTTCAGCTTGGCAGCATTTCCCATGTATTGTGGTTTTGATTTCAGTCCATAGAAAACATCTTCAGGTTTTCTTTGTGACTCTTTGTTTTTTAATTTTAAAAATTATTTTCATTTTACATGTATGATTGCTTCCCCTGCATGTATGTAAGTGTACTGCATATATGCCTGATGCTGAAAGAGGCTAGGGGAGTGCAAAGAACCCCCTGGAACTGGGGGTTATAGACAGTTGTGAGAGTTGGACTCTGGTCTTCTGCAGTAGCAGTCAGTATTCTTTTTTTTTTATTTTAATTTTATTAATTTATTCAGATTACAACTCAATTGTTATCCCATCACTTGTATCCTCCCATCCCTCCTTCCCTCCCATTTTCACCCTATTCCCCTCCCCTAGGGCTATAATGGACCTCCTCCACCCCTATATGGTCATAGGCTATCAAGTCTCATCTTGGTAGCCTGCTTATTCTTTGAGTGCCATCAGGCCTCCCTGCAGTCAGTGTCCTTGTCCCTCAGGCATCTCTTCAGGCCTACCGACTGACATCTTACTGATGTTTATCTACAGGTTTATCAGCATCTAAGAATCAGGTCTATAAGCACAATTTGTCATTCTTTGTTAATCATATTAACTCTAAATATAGTTTTAAGGTATATATAGCTCTTTACCAGTGGCAAGTGTCCTGTGTTATAGCCCACTTTGATGTTAATAAAGCAACCTGTGTCTCTTTGTCTTAGTGTTTGCAGTATCATTTTACTTTACAAAATCATATCACTTTAATTGTGATCTACATATGATTCTGTATATAAGCAGAGATTTTTTTAGAAGTCACATGATCTTTATTTTTCATCCAATCTAACAATTTCTGATTTTTAAGCGGGAGTGTTTAAACTATATTTCTGCGATTATTCATATAAGCAGTTTAAGTCAAACCCTTTGCCATGTGTTTTTGTGTTAGCCTTGCTTGCTCAGTTATTACATGCTGTGCTTCTGCTGATAATATTAGCTTATCTCCACTTCCTCTTCTATAGCAACTTCTCAGAAGCATGACATATGCATCCTTAACTTTTCAAATCTTACCTTCATGTGTCATGTAAGGAAGGATGGTCCATGCATTTCACTATGATCATCACTGGACTGACCTAGGCTGTGCCACAAAGATACTAGCACTTTTTCTTTAAGCACTAATAACTCAAAGAGATTAAAAATTAGAAAAAATATGCCTAATATTTCTTGGATTTTTTCTATCTTTATGTAGATACATTTTCTATGTGGTGTTATGCTCCTACAGCCTGGACAAGTTATACACACACCATATTTGTATATATGCATGCATATATGTATGTATGTAGCACTGAATATCATATTATATTTAAGAGCTTCTTTCCCCAGTCTCTGTCAGAAGCATGGATGGCGTTTTCTCCGTTATTCGTTGTGAGAACCTTGTTGGGCTCCTTCAGTCAAATGCACAGAACTGTGGGACTCCCCTTGTGACTGTACACTCCTAGAGATTTTAGCTTTCAGACTTGTCTCTGGAAGTGCATGGATTGGTTTAGCTTTTCCTACCAGGTTCTGTTTCCACAGGAGCACCTGCCTTGTGACTCTCATATTTATCTGTCTTTCTAACTTTGAGAGCAATGACAACACTATGACACCACTTCTCTGGAAAATGGAAAAGGACATTTTGGGTTGCAGTTTGTTTAGCTTTTCATTTATTGTTAGGATGGGATGTTGATTCCAAATGCCTTACATACTAGGCCAGAAGCTGAAATGCATTATATTTTAGTATGATTATTATTTTTTACTCTACCAAATTTGTCATGTTAGAACTGGTATCATGTTGTGTACTCTACCAAAAGCCGGAGTTCTGGCCAACGAAGCAGGCTGCTTTGTGAGAAAGAAGTCTTCAGTTTATAAAGGAATAGAGATCAGAATTAGAGGAAGAAAGCCTGGATCAGAGCATTTGTCATGGCTAATCATATCTGTTCCTTTGATTAAGTTGCTTTAATTACATATCTCTAATTAATACTGTCCACATATTAAGTGAGCTTAATAGAAACATTAGAGATGAAGATAAATATAAATGAAAACCTATTTCAAGTACTTGCAAACTGACTTCTTAAATCTGTACACACGTTCTCATTCAACAACAACAACAACAACAACAACAGCCCATCCTGGGCCTGAGGAGATGGTTCGGCAGTTAATGCAGCATACTGTTCTTGCAGAGGACCCAAGTTCAGTTCCCAACCTTCATGTTGGTCCAGTCAAATGTGCCTATAACTCCAAGTCTAGGGGAATCCAACTCCTCTGGCCTTCAAGGACATCCCACACCCAGAACCAGACATACAGACACACACACACACACACACACACACACACACACACACACACACACAATTAAAAATAAAGATAAAAAAAGAAATGTTAATTCTTTTGTAGTTCATAAGCAGGATGACTGTGTCACATGGTTGAGTGATGTGTGCCTCTCTCAAACCATGTCACAGTGTTGGCACAATATCCAACTAGTGTGAACTTAGAAGCAGGGAAATAATGTCAGTCTTCTGCCAAGGAATTCCTTTGATCCCCTTGGCTTAAATGACAAACAGCCCCTGGCTCCAGCCAATCCTTCCACCATAACTCTGTTTCCTTCCACACCTTAAAGTGAGCCCCACAGAACTCAGCGTGTTTCTGGAACAGGCCACAAATGTTCATTATCAGTGTTGAAACAGTCACTTAACTGGAGCCATATGATACAGCCAAGCATTTTCTAACATTAACAATTATACATGAGGAGTAATTACGCTGAACTGAAAAAATGTATCAAATGGTTTCTTGAGGAAATGTTACAATCTGTTGCGATGAGTAAATGTGTGTATTATATTAAGTAGTGATTAACTTCAAGTCACCATTAATGCGTCGGTGTCACATTAAGGGAAGAAATAAAAGCATTTTCCCTTGGAGTTACTTAACCAAGATCAAGGCCAGATTGGAATTCTCTAGCTCATGCCCCAGGTGTCTTGGTGTCTTCTGCTGTCTTTGTCTGCATGGACCATCATGAAGACTGTCCTTATGTCTGTCCCTGTGTCTGTCTGTCCCTGTGTTTGTGTGTCTCTCTGTTGTATGAGCTCAGTGCGTTTTTCCCTAACAAAGGGCTATATTCTGTATCTACTGACTGGCATGGAAAATATCACATGGGGAAAGAATGGGATCGTTTACAGAGAATTTCAACAGCACAGCTTTTACAAGGATTAAGTCACGGACTCCAACTGAGGAAGGTAACAAACCATGACTGGTTGCTTTCTAGTGAAAGACAGAAAGGGGGTGGATCTGCATGGGAGGGGAGATAAGGAGGAAGTGGGACGGGTAGAGGGAGGGGAAACTGTAATCAGGATATATTATGGGGAGGGGGCAAGTCTACTTTCAGTAAAAAAACAAAACAAAACAACAACCCCAAAAAACGCCCATTGTGGTCACTGAGGAGATAATATTTCTCTGAATAAGTTTGTAGATGCCTTACCATATGCCTTGGACAAAAGTCATACATCTCTCTCCCCTGAACAGTGTACATACAGCAGCCATTTTTTTGTTTGGCACTTCAGTGGTTGTATGGAACCATGTAGACTGCCTCTCTCGGTGAATCGGGTCTGAACGGTAGACTCCTGTTCTAGGACAGAAGCATACTGCTTGCTCTCTGCGTACTCACTGTCTCTCATCTGAATAATGCTCACTCTGTTCATCTCTGCTTTTATTTATGCAAAGAGATAAATTCTGCACTTTATTCCCCTAATTGTCATAATAAACTAATGAAAGGACATTTAAAAAAAAAAAAAAAGGAGAGAAAGAAAAGAAAGGCTTTTTCTCTGTCTAACTGCCTGGTCTTCTAAGTGGTACATTAACCAGCAGCATTAATAGCTCCATACACTTGTAGTCAGCATTAGCTTTTCATCTTAAAACTAATTACTGCATTACAAAGGAATACATGAATATAAGAACAAAGACAGCAGACATGCTGAGCACCACCTCACCACACACAGGAGTCGAGCATAAAACGATCAGCAGAGAGAGCTGCTAAAGACAAAGCCTTTAATTTAACACCAAGGCGTGGATAGGAGCTTTTATCGAGTTCATTAATATAAAAGGCTCAACACTAAGTTGTTACGATCTCTCATTAGAAATATGATTCACTGTCACTCAGGTTATGTATTTGGTAAGGAGATGCTAATAATTAAATTAACTAGGTTAAAAAAGAAAGTCTAATAACTCACATTGGTGTACTAAGGCATGACTCAGTTCCTAGGAGTCAGGGCTTTGGGGGTGTCCAGGTTCTTTGTTTGTTTGCTTGCTTGGGTAGCTAGTTAAAGAAATGTATGCTCATCCAGGCTCATCCAAGACTGGCGGCCAAGGGTATAGAATTAGGCTTCAGACTACCTGGAAGAGGTTTAACAGTGTGGCCCCAACCCCAACTCCACCTATTAAGTTAGTCTTTGCCAGAAGCTCAGGTGGCTACTTATTGGCAGTTCTCCAGATGACTGCATGGAGCACTTAGAACTGAGATCCAATTATAAACTTCCATGTTGATTTAGGATTTAAATTCTCTCTCTCTCTTTCTCTCTCTCTCTCTCTCTCTCTCTCTCTCTCTCTCTCTCTCTCTCTCTCTCTCTCTCTCTCTCATGCGTGCATGCGTGAGTGTGTGTGTGTTAGTCAGAAAACAACCTCAGACGTCTTTTCCAGTTATTTACTCATTTTTTTATTAGTTGAGATGAGGTCTCTCACTGGCCTAGAACTTGACAAATAGCCTAGACTGGGATAGTAAGCCACTGAGATCTGCCTATTTCTACTTCCCAAAGGCTGGGATTAGAATCCTTGGCCACTACTCCATTTTTATTTTAAATGTGCATCCTGGGAGAGCGAGCTTATGTCTTAGTACTTAGAAACCAATGGAACCAACTCCCAACCCTAATACTGTTATGTTGATGGCTTCTCTGATTCAGCCTTAATTATAGGGTCTTTAAGGAATATATTAAAAACTAAACACAATGCCAGGTATTTTCAAAATAACTTGAAGATGAAGTGATTACTCTGGTTTACCTCATAAATACTGTTTTATTAAGTTGTGCAGTACAGAGAGGATATGAGAAACTCAGTGTATTGTCGGATAAACAGTGTTTAATCAGTGTAAAGCCTTGCTTGAAAATGAACTGAGTTTTGTAGCCATAAGAAAACCTAGATTAGTTGATATTCTGACAGCTCTGCTGTCTTTCTTAGGACAGTATCTCCCACCCCAGTCTCTTCCTTGGTTTGATCCCACACTGTAATACATTCTTGGCATATTTTCCTATTACTTTTCATGACATAAATTCTCATTTACATTAAAAGACTGTCTTTTTTTTTTTTTTTCAAGACAGAGTTTCTTTGTGTAGCCTGGACTCACTTGTAGACCAGGCTGGCCTTGAATTCAGAGATCTGCGTGCCTCTGTCTCCCAGGTGCTGGGATTAAAGGAGTGTGCCACCACCACCTGCTTATTTTATTCATTATTTACTATTTTCTTTACACTCTTTTTCTTCGAAAGCCTTTTATTCTTTTTCCTTCTCAACTTACGTCAAATGACATTGTTGAGGTCTTTTTTAATACAGATTTTTACATTAAAAATATCCTAGGTATTAGAGTTAAGTATCTATTTTACATAGTTAATATATCTTTAATATGATTAATGAGAAAGTTTTGATCATTTGATATTTGAAGAGCAAAAAGTAGAAATAAACATTCAGTGACTTCCTCAGATGAAAAATAAAAATGGAAGCAATAAAAGATCCATTATTTTCCAGGGTAGGAGTCATCAAATTCAGCAGTGTGCTTATGAGCCATGGTAGGTCACTGATGACAGGTGAAACCGAACCATCTCCATCATAACAAGGAAATAGAAAAGACATTAGACTTGATTTGATTTTAAATTCCGTTCTGCAGCTTGCTAGTTGTATGATGATGGAAAACTCTTAACCTTTCTAGGTATAACTGCTTGTGGCATGGAGTGCCCCGCCCCCATTTTAACCTTTTTATTGATTCTTTGTGAGTTTCATATCATGCATCCCAGTCCCATTCATTTCCTCATCCCCTCGTATCCACCCTTCACCCTTGCAACCTCTCTCCCAAAATGAAAAACACACACATACAAACAAAATAAAATCAAAATAAAAAATAAATGAAACAAAACAAAGCATAGAAAACATCTAGTCGTGGAAGCTGTAATGTGTCACAGTACGTTCCATAGTACAACCCTCTGTCCACACATCTTCACTTGCAAGTGTGCATTGCAACAAGTCATTGGTCGGGTTGTGGTCTCTGGCTTCTGTGATACTATCAACAGTGGGACCTTGCTGGGACTCCTTCCTGTTATCCTGTTCTTGCCCTGTGTCATGGAGATCTTCCAGCTTTGGGTCATCAGGACTGTCCCTTTTATGCACCCCAACAGTTCACAAATGACATAGATTTTTGAGGTGGGCCATGAGAGTAGGTGAGTTGGCCCTGCCTCTTGTCGGCTCTAGCTCTCAGGAGAGTGGGCCGTGCACCTTTCCTGGGCAGCACAGTAGATCTGGCCCTGGTAGAGGGAGCACAGGTGAGCTAGCCCAAGGGTGTGAGAACAGGGGAGATGTCCCAGTTTCTCAATGGCTGCAGAAGTTGGGAGAGTGGGCTCTAAGCCTCCACTGGGCAACACAGTGGAGCTGGCACTGGAGGCATGGGTGCAAGTGAGCCCAGCCCTGAGACCAGGAGAACAGGTGAGCTGACCCTACTTCCTATTGAGAAATTTTACACCACAAAGATACATCCCTATCCCTAAATGCAGTTGTTTTAGTGAATGGAAGTAGCCATCCAGTTGAAGGCAGTTTTCAGCTCAAACCATATACCTGCTTCCTGCAAGCTTTGTAACTTTGATGAGATTACTAACCTTCTCTGAGCCCACTGGGGAATAATATCAATCTCAACTCACTCAGTTGTGGGTAAAAAAAAGAGAGAGAGAGAGAGAGAGAGAGAGAGAGAGAGAGAGAGAGAGAGA
>OU015753.1:68902746-68948092 GCA_907169655.1 Acomys percivali | reverse complement strand
AGAGAGAGAGAGAGAGAGAGAGAGAGAGAGAGAGAGAGAGAGAGAGAATTATGGAAAGAATAGGAAATCAGTAAAGAGGTAATTTAAAAGAACATGTATTGGTTATTTTTGCATTGCTGTGACCAAAATACTTGACAAAGAAGGGTTTATTCTTGCTTACACTTTCAGAGGTTCATGGTAGAATTCATGGCAAGAACATGTGACAATAGCTCCTCACATTATGGAGGCCCAGGAAGCAAAAGATGTAGTAAGAGTTCCAGGGATGAGCTACATATAACCTTCAAAGACCCACCCCTAGTGACCTATTTGCACCAGTCAGCTCAACATCCTAGACTGGACAGCCGTTTGAAAACAGTGCCACCATGTGGGGAGCAAGAATTTAGAGGACAGCCCAGCAGGTGACAACACATACCTTCCGGAACTAGAACAGTGACTGGCTCTGGAGTCCAGTAGACTTTCTGGCAAATTCCTTAATGACTTTGAATCTGTTTACTCTGACCATTGCAGAGATTAAATAAAAGTACCACACTTATGATGTGACTAGTTTGTTTTCAATGGTCATTTAGTATTATTATGCAAGAATGAATATGGTGAGATGTTAGCCTACTGCTTTTAGCATCCATGCTTTTTGGGGATAGGGACAGTGATGCTTCCTAAGAATTCCCACAATGTGTAGTCACAGTTTGTTGAAGTCCTGAGACTTCAGATCATTGTGGTATAAGTAGAAGCATCATGTTTGTTATGATGACCCAGTGTCTCCTGACTAATACAGCTACCTCCTTACCTGGAGATGTTCTCAAAGTAATAGAGAATCTCTAAATGTGCTAATAATATATCTAGCTACGATGCATATCCAGGAGCCCTCAGGAAGGGGTTGTAGTCACCTGCTGGCTTCTTCCATTTTCATCTCTCTCCCTCAAAAAGCCAAAGCTATACATTGTAGTGTGTGTGAGTGTGTGTGTGTGTGTGTGTGTGTTTTAAAGAGGTATGTGGCCATTTGTGTGACATGAATTATAGGTCTTTCAGATTCATGTTGCTGTTAGTTGTATGCTACTGAGTTTTAGTGGAAATCACTCCTGCTTCTCTCTGACCCTCTCTAAGTGACTTGGGGCTGAATAACCTTAAAGTGTTCCCTCTCTTCTGATAACTAAGGCTTTGGTGTTTGAATGAGTGATGTCTGACTCTTCTCTTGGGTAAACTCTCTGCTGGGACCATCTTTTCAGCACCTTAATGGCCCTGGTCAACATGCCTGAACTACATGATTGGATTTTTCTTAAACTGATGCTGAGCTGTCCACTCATGCATGTATGTAAAACCAGGTGGAATGCTGCCATGTAGAAGCATCCTACATGGTAGTGTTGTTATTGAAAGTTATCACCAGCAACTTATATGGTAGATGCCTCTGATTTAAAATTTCCTTTCTTCTATAGGTGATAGTGCACACCTTCAATCCCAGGAGCTGGGAGGCAGGGGCAGAGGAATCTCTGTGAGTTCCAGTCCAGCTTGGTCAATGGAGCAAGTGCCATGCCAGCTAGGGGTACATTGAAAACCTTGTCTCAGAAATAATTAATTTGACTTATTTTAATGAACATTCCTTTCTGTCTTTGCACCTATTCAGTATGGTATGCTTTCGAATCCTTACTGTCAGAAAGTTTGACTGATTTTGGTTTTACGTGATCTCATGCAGCACCATGTCCTGGACACTGAGGTGGATTGACTTTTATATCTGATAGGAATCAAGTCAGAGAAATGGACTGAGTTTCTCACATCCAGTCCAATTCATTATTGGTCCAACCCACTATTGTTTTAAGATAGGTTTTAAAACACATTGTTGGTGAATTTTCTTCTGGTTTTCATCAAATATGAATCTTTAAATTTGGCAAATTTGATGAACTATGGTGATTTCCCAAGGAAATCGAGAGTGTTTGATGCTACAGGAACTTTTTAAGGGTTTTGATCTTTATTTAAAGCACTCTTCAAGCAGAACATGTGTGCCAGACTTTCACTTAGTTGATATTGCCATTGACATGAATTGTCTCATTTCCTTCAGAAAATACTAAAGGGAATTTTCTGTTGCTTTTGTAGACAAAAACAGGCCCTAGTATAATAAACCTTTGGGTGTTACTTTTTCCTGCATTACTGTAAACAGTCCCACTTACAAATTCATTAAATCAAGCTATTAATACCTACAATAATAATTTGACCTTTTAATTTTTTCTAAGCTTGTTTACTGATTACAAATTTTATTGCAAATGAAAGTCTAAATAAATAATAGAATAGTTGGACTGAAAGAAAGCTTATTTAACCTAATTACCTTTCCTTTCTCTCTTGTGCTGTGCTGGGAACTGGGCATTGCCCATTCTCTGGAAATGTTCTACCGCTGAAATACACTCCCAGCCCTAACTAAAGCATCTTAGCATACATATGAAATGCTAGCCAGAGATACTGCATCATTTATCCAAACATGTCACTTTAGTCCATTTGGAATGCAGCAATAACATACCAAAGATTAGTTGGCTTAAGCCAGAAACCACTTTTTCTTATGGTTCTGGAAGTCCTGGAGCTCGTCATCAGTTGGGATTGTGTGTAACAGGGCTTGCTTTGTGTTTCAAAGACCACAGTCTTCTTCATATGACTGTTTCTCTAATGAGTGCAGAGCTCTAGGCACAAGCAACCTACTGCTAAAGCCCTTTCTCTCACATGTTTATTGTGTTTTACATTTGAAACAACTCCTCAAGAGCCAATGTGTTGAAGACTTGCCCTCTTTCCCCATGTGCAGGGATTTGCAGGGATCTGAGTGCATCATGGAGACTCGCTTCATCTGTGAGTTAATTGTTAACTGATGGCATCATAATTTGATGAGCTACAAGGAAGTAATGGAGGTTGGGAAGTGAGGCTTCGATCTATTCTACCTGCCTGTCTTCCTTTCTTGTTTGCTTGCTTACCTCATCCTTCCTTTCTTTTCTTTCTTTTATTTTGTGATAAACAGTCTACAGTACAAACAAAACAACACAGAGAAAAGAAAGAAAGGGCTAATGTGGCTTATGCTTCCAGGTCAGTTTATCACTGAGGAAAGTCAGTGGAGGAACTGATGCAAAAGCTTAAACCAGAAACCTCGGAGGAGGGCTGCCGGCTGGCTCACTTATGCTTAGCTACACTTTTTATGCAGTCCAGAACTACCTGCCTAGGGGATGATGCCACCCACAGTGGGCGGGACCTTTTGAATCAATTAGGACAATCCCTCCCCTCCCCCAGGGCCAGTCTGATCTGGGCAATCCTCAGTCGAGAATCTTTGCTCAGATGACTCTAGATTGTGAAAAGTTGATCGTTAAAGCGAAGATCGACCTCATGGAAGAGAACTGGGTACTTGGGACTAAATCTTGTCCCTGTCTTCTTCCCAACCTTCCTGGCTTCCCATGGGTGCGTTTTTTTTATTGTGCCCTTCGGCCATGCTGTTTGGCCTCACCACAGATCGCCTCAGAAACAAAGGAGCCGAGGTACCACAAACTCAAACCTCTAACACTGTGAGAAAAAGTAAGTTTTCTTTACATTGTTCTTCTCAGAATTGCATCACAGCAATCTAAGACTAACACAGTGTTATTGATTTTTAGTATTGAAATCCTGTGACACAAATAAACATATTATGTCATAAAATACCTATATGTTTATCAGTCAGAATGAATAATCTTTTAGCTTATCATGTTTGGAAAATTTTAGATCCCTATTTCCTCAAAATTGTTCCGTGCCCCTTGCTCTCTCCCTTACCTTTTCCCTTTTAGAGAATCCAATTGTTTATAATGTTATGTTATTCTTATTTATACTTATTTAATATATTATATTATAGTTAGTACCATCCTACAGTTCTTTGTGCTTTATTTTTAAAATGATTTTTATGTCTTGGTTTAATTTTTTAATTGTATTTATTTATTTATGGAGGCCATGTGCATGGCATAGTATTCATGTAAAGGTCAGAGGAGAACCAGTGAGAGCCAGCTCTCTCCCTTCACTGTCTGAGACCAGAATTAATCTCAGGCTATTAGACTTGGCAGCAAGTGCCTGGACCTCCTGAGCCATCTCAGTGACATATTTTGGTTTTAATCCAGACAGTTTTTATTGACTTACTCCTAAGTGCATCACTCCCTTTTTCTAGTGATCAAGCTACTCTTAAACATACCAAATGTGATTTTTTTTTTACTTCAAATATTACACCTTTCTATTTTAGAACATTGAAGGGTTTGTTTGTTTTTAATTTATTTATGATTAGTCCAACACTCTCTTACATCTTTTTTAAAAATTAGAGCAAGTTAACTTGGGGCTCAATGGTGTTTCCTTTTAAGATATTTTAGTTCATGTTTTATTATTAGAATCTAATTTCCACAAGAATGCAAAAGACTACATTACCCAGCCCACCTCATCCTTTTTGCTTTCTGAGAAAATTTTGCTGTTGTAGTTAGAAATTTGCCTCTAAATTTTATTTAATATTCAGGGTTTTTCTCAATACCATTCTGTCTCATCAAAGACACTTATCATTTAACACTGCGTTAGCTCAGTCTCTACAACAAGGAGAGACTAGTTCTTCCATTGACTTATTCACATGCAAGGGGTGTCCGCCCTTCCGTCCCGGGAGAAAAGCAGCCAAGGCTCTTTGATGGAACATAAAAAGCTCACTTCCTTGCACAATTTAGTTTCAAAAAGCTTCTCGGCTTAGCCCTGTTGGAATCTCAAGGAAGAAAGACTTCATAGTTCGGTTCTACAGACCACTGCTGGGGAAAAATACCAGCGGCAGGAGCGCAGGACAGCTGTTTACATCATGTCCATAGTCAAGTGTGCTTAGCATCCTCTTTTCTTCTACAGTCCTGGATTCCTTGTCTAAGGAAATGTGCTGACCATGGTGGGTTGGGTCCTCCCACATCAAGTAGTGTATGACAATGGGGACAGGCCCAGCGGATCAGTCAGCTCCTCACAGAGATGCACTTTCCAGAGGATTCTAGATTGCATCATGTTGACAATTAGAATTAACTATCACACCACTAAGTTTTTTCCTCCTTGGTCCCTTTGCTCCATCTCTTGCTAAAGTCAACTGTGAACTTGAGCTTTGCATTACTTGAAGCCTTGTGCTTACGTGATTTCAGAATCCACAGAATATATTTTTATTTTGAAATTCAGAAAATTGGGATCACACAGTATGAATTGCTGCCAGCATTTCTACATTTTAAGCCGAATCTCCAAATAAGGATTCTTGTCTGTTTCATTCACACCTGTATCTGAATTGGTCATTGGCCTTAACCCATGGCAGGGATTCAACACATCTGTGTTGCTTGGACAAATGGGAGGGAAACCTTCAACTTCATCTTCTCTTCATATGTGAAGCTTAGACATTTTGCTTAGTTGCCTATCTGAACATGAAGGTCAGATGCTTTGGAGGCAGATTACTATTCTTCCTAATGTAGCCATTTACTTGTTGTTAAATAAAACTAAGGTGTAATAAGTTAATCCATTTTAGTAATATGAAACATCCTCCTGCTTATCCTACTGTGTGACTATACTGTACCTAAGCTGGAAATGACTTCTCAAAGCAATGAATTTTGCCCATCGCATAAGTACAAAGATAAGACAAAAGTGGAGGTTTTCTTTTGTATACTGCTAACTCTCAACTTGCCTTAGGTACAGAATACTTGTTTAAAACAACAAGAGTTCAGAGATGCAGGTATGTGACCAAGTAGTAGTATCTATACCATCCTGTGATGTCATTATCAACATATTATGTGCATCTTTTTTTCAAACCAACTCTGTCTGTGTAGCTCAGAGGCTCAGATTTTCTATGTAGCTCAGACTGGACTTCAATTTAAAATCTGACTCAGCCTCATAACCCTCCCCCCTTTTAAATTTATTTAAGATAGGGTTTCATTCAGTCTATGTTACTGAGGGTGACCTTGAACTTCTGATCTTCCTGCCTTCGCCGCCTCCCCTGTGCTAGGATTACGAGTCTATACCATCACTCATTTTATGTAGTTCTGAGGACTCAAACTCCGGGCTTTATAAATATTAGATAAGCTCCCTACATGATGCACCATTTCTTTCAATTAAATGTTTTCCTTACACTAAAAGCCTGAGAGATTACTTCTTTTAAATGTGCATTTCCTGTTTTTAAAAAACTGTTTCTTACAATGCATGTTTTATAGGGATGTCATATAAGTTCTGTGTTGTAGGGTGGGAACCTAAAGGCCTGTGTGAGAAAACGTCTAAGATTCGAGATGCTAACTTACATTTGCTAATGCATTTAATCTGAAAGACACCGCATACAATATGAAGTTTTGTAAGTGAGAAAGCCGTGCAGTGGAGGAGAGACAGCTGCTTTGCAAGTGTGGGAGATCTGCAAGCTGCAGAAAGGAGCCAGTCTTCTGTGCTCCTGCCATGTTGCCATGGACTTCTATTCATTCGCAAGACATTCCTGTGTATTATGCTTTGCGAGACTGGAAATTCCCTGAGAACTTTCCCAGAAAGCTGCATGCCATTTAAAAGGAAATAAAACTGAAAGTCTGTATGAATACAGTATATGGGAAATCGACCCAAGAAAGTAGAAGCCTGGCCTTTTCTGAGTTGTATTTTTGAAAGATATAGTAATGTTCTCTCTTAGACGTGGGTGTATGCATTGCTGTTTCTTGTGTTGGATTTCTCTAGTCTGTAATCAACAGAAAAGTGTTTATTGACTCATAATGCTTAGCACTGCTTGAGACAGTGGGGCTTCTACACAAGAAACTGAATACTCGGCCTTTACAGAGCTTTCCACTAAGGATAAAGATTAAAATCAACATATTTAAAGCAAAAGGCAAAACAAGATGGTACTTAATTGCTTTAAGTGCTAAATTGTAATGTACAAAGACGAATACAAGAAGTCCAGGACTTGCTCCCAGAATTCTAGAAATCCATTTCCTATTTCTGAAGGATGGTTGGGTGGGTGTTCTTTTTACAACCAGTGGGTCAACTGGATACATTAGTTTTATCCACTTTGTTTTACAATTCACAATAAAAGTCTTAAAAGGAGATGAATAAGACCTATAATGATTTGGAGGGAACTGTACAGGAAAAAGACTTATTGTGGGCATTAGATTTGGCAAAGAGAAGGACAGACCAGTGTCAACACAGTGGGTGACTAGGGGTGCACCAAAGGAGGCTGGACTTGCAGTTTTGTGGGAAAGTCAAGAACCAAAAGTAAAGTTGAACAATTTGAAAGTTGGGAGGTGAGTTAGGAGGTTGAATGACTTGAGCTAGAGGCAAGGAAGACATTCATGCATAATTTAAGATATCCACATATTATAGGTTTTTAATTTGGTTACAGCAGAGGTTCTCAACCTTCCTAATGCTGCAACCCTTTAATACAGTTCCTTGCTTGTGGTGATTCCCAACCATAAAATTATTTTCATTTGCTACTTCATGACTGTTACTTTTGTTACTGTTATGAACTGTAATGTAAATATCTGATATACATGATATCTGACATGCGGCCCCTATGAAAGGAGTGTTCAATATTAAAGGGGTTATTACCAACAGTTTGAAAACCACTGGGTTACAAGTTGATGTCAGTGGAACTGAAAGAAAATGGCTGTGCCTGTGATATCCTGGTAGGGGGAATGTAGGAAGCCGGAGTGATGAAGAAGAGCAGAAACTGTATCACAAAGTCATTAGGGCCTCCTCTCACTATTGCTAAAGAGGCAAGGATGAGGAACACGACAGAGAAGAAAATGCCCACAGCTGGATAGAAGCGAGATGAAGGGATGGACAAGAGAAATTAACTCCATGCTCTACAGTGCCTGGGAGACCATGTCGCCAGTGACAGCACAGAGGCCATGAGCTAGAACTAGATAGAATAATTTGATCTCTCTCATGTAAAATTGACACGACAATGAAACTGGGCAACAGCAGTATGATAATTTTGCAAAGTTACATAAAGAAATTCTGATGAACATATTTAAATGTAAACTATTCCAGCCATAAGTGATTCTCCATAGCATGTCATATGCTACATGTCATTAAGTACCCAAATAATAATAATAACTCTTGGTAGAATGTAGGATAAGAACATCAAGATGATTTCTCTCCCTGGAAGTTGTCAGCAAACTCACCATTGTTCTTGTCCCTTTCTATTTCATACTCTATCCATGCCTGAATTAAAAAAGAAGACCTGTGTATTTCACTGGGGGGGCCAGGTAAAAGATTTTCGTCCTATTGGTGGTAGTGTCTAAGTGAGACAAGCCATCCTAACAATGTGTTAAATACATTTAGATTCTATGACTTTTAAAAATGTGAAGAATAATACTACAGAAATGAAATCTATAAAAGTCCACGGGACAGATAGAACCAAAGAGGCAGATTTTAAAGCACTTTCTAAAAATGTGAACTACCCATAAATGGAAAAAAGCTGAGTATATTCCCTCTTCTGGAAATACTGTAGCAGTCGCTCGACTCTGTAGAGGTGCTATATATAGAATCCTTACTTGGGGCTTAGGACTGAGAGACCTCCATAGCAATTTTTCTAGTCTTTTCCCCTCGTGCATGATGGGTAAGGGGGAGAGCTTGTAAGAATACCAATCCTGTCCATTTTCCCATGCAAGTGGCAGCCTGGAGTTTTTTATTAGCCATTGAGGATATAACAGTGCACATCCTGACCTAGTCTACATGAGTTTGCAGATAGTAAGAGATGCAGGTAGCAGGGAAGTAAACACTGCTTTAGAAGTAAATACATGGTAGTCAGGGAGCATATAGCTCAAACTTAAGGAGACAAAGAAGACTTTAGGAGATAGATGACATGTTATCTGAAACATCAACCATTATACTGAATCTGGTTGATGAAGACAGAGAGGAGACAGAACTGTAAAATGTATACATGTTCAGGCTTTACCATCTGAACACAAGACTACTGACAGAATATGAAGCTTAGGAGCAGGGCTTTCCATGTGACAAAATGAACTACATTCTCAAAAGTGTATTTCAGGTTTCTAGAAAAACATGGCTCCACTTACATTTAAACATTCTATTTCAAAATTTAAGGGCAAACAAAATCTTTATTTATAAAGTAAAGTTTTGAGGCTTTCATGATTTGCTCCTGTATAACTTTGACCCTGACTCTTCCTTATTGGAGGCTGCTAGACCACACTGGATAGTTCCATCGATTTTGTTTTCCAATAAAAACTAAATCATACCTTCTGAAGATGGCTGCTTATTTTTCCTTTCAGTCATCATACTAGTGTCTAGCCTATTGCTCAGGCCAAAACCAGAAGAGTCATATGGTAGAGCATGCTGCTAATTGCAGTTCATGACATGATCATCACAAGTTCAAAGACAGCCTGAGTCATATAGTCAATGTAAGATCAGATCAGCCTGGGCTACATAGCAAGACCTACCTTTAAAAAATGTAGGGGTCCACAGTCCACCTGTCAACAAGTCCCATATTATCTATCCACCACCTCCAAATTTACCTGAAATAACTGCTTCTCACAGCTTCCACCACTATCAGTCTGTCACTATCAAACCATTAATGTTTCTCTTTAGAGTCCAAGATGCCAGTATCATTCACATTGCACTAGCTGTAGAACCAACCAAAGTCTCTCCAACATTATCAAATACTTTCTGTGGAGTTAGAAGGCACCAAGTGATTCCAGGTGTGCATGATTATTGCCCATCATCTTATTAGTCTTTTTGCTCCATTTTTACCCTTCTATAATCTACACCCCACACAGTAGTCAGCCTAATCTTCTTAAGGTGTGCAAGAAGCCTGAAAGGCCATAAGTAACCAAATACAGTGATAAGATTTGTTTCTAGGGAGAAAGAACTTGTGTGGTAACAAGATGCATAAAGTTGAGGTCAAGAATAGTAGAAACTTGGAGAAAAAATATATAGCTTTGGGGAGTCAACAGAATGTCACTCTGGTCCTGGCTCCATCATTTAAAAACCTTAAGACCTTAAACTAGCATTGGTTTCTTTATTTGTGTGATAGGCATAATTATTCTTACTCTCAGATGATGAAGGATAAAATAAGACAACATGTTAGAAATGCCACATCATGCCTGACACACTGTAAGCAATAAGTGATTGGCAGCCATTAAAAGTCTAAGGTAGTAATTGTAGAGTTGGGAAAAGAGGGTAAGTCTGGAGATCTCATGGATAAGTGAGCTTGAAAAACTGACAATTTAGTGTTTGGGGCTAAGGGGAGAGTAAATCATAACTTTTAGATTCTTGACACTGACAGCTTTCTGGAGAAAATGAAGATAACACTGTGAACTTTTTGAAGAAGAAGAAGAAGAAGAAGAAGAAGAAGAAGAAGAAGAGAGGGGGAGGTCTCTACTGTAGAAGGAAATTTCTTCTGCTTCCATCCTTCATAGTTCTTCCCCACCATCCCATCTTCTTTCTTTTTTTTAAATTTTATTTTATTAATTTATTCATATTACATCTCAATGGTTATCCCCTCCCTTGAATCCTCCCATTCCTCCCTCCCTCCCATTTTTCTCTTACTCCCCTCCCCTATGACTGTGACTGAGGGGGCCTCCTCCCCCTGTATATGCTCATAAGGTATCAAGTCTCTTCTTGGTAGCCTGCTATCCTTCCTCTGAGTGCCACCAGACCTGGTGGCATCCCATCTTCTTCCCATCTCACAGTTCATGACTTTGCATCCATAGACCTCCTCAAATGGTACACTGATCAAATTTAAAGCTGTATTTCAAGAGAAAACTACAACTTTACTTTCATTAACCTAGATGTCGTGTTTCTGCCAGTTGTCAATGTAGGAAAAAACTACAGAAGCCAGCAGCATCTATGATATAAAAAAATACATGTTGGGCTTGGAGAGATGTCTGAGAAAGTGAAGGCACGTGCCACCCCCTGATGATTAGATCCTCGGGACCTAAAAGGTTGAAGGATAGAACCCATTTTCCCAAATTGTTCTCTGACTTGGACATGTTTGTCATGATATATGCAAGTCCCTCAAATGATAAATTTAAAACTATAAATAAATCTTATATTACTCTGAAGTTGCCACACATTTCTTTCAATATCACCCATGCAACTGCTTTTCAATTGTTCTGACCACTCATTGAACCCCTTACTTCTCACCTGGTCTTAAGATGTAAGATTGGTTCAAGTACTGTTGACTCTCTTTTCCACCACAAACAGACATCGAGCAGAGAGGACATCACTACATGTCTTTAGCACTGATGACTAGCAGCACATTGTGATTTGAGGGCTAGCATCAGAAAAATGAGACTTGTATGGAAGTTGCCAGACAACACACAAGTTACCTTGCTCAGGGTAAAGCTCTACGGCATGTGATCTCCCAGAGTTTCATTGGAAGGTGACATTGAAGAAAAAAGAAAATTGCATTAAATGTCTGAGTTTGCCAAGGTTGAGTAAGCAGTATTTCTAAAGCAGGTCCTGAATTTTCTAATAATCGTTGAAACATTAAACAGAGTGAACCACATTTTGTTCTTTATCTCGATGGGTTTAGCATACTTGGTGAGAGCGAGGAATAGGTGGAATATCTAAGATATTTTCATTCCTCCAACTCTTCATCTAGAGTATCTAGAGTATCATCATCTAGAGTATGATGTTGCTGGCAAAATACAACTATTAGGCAAACATTCAGTTTAAAAGCATTTTTGCTGTGAGTTATTGGTTTTTCATAAATGAATGCATGACATCTGCTGGCTGAGTGTGGAATTTATCCAGCTTATTGAAGTAAAGCTTATGAATCTTAGATACAGTAAAATCCACCAGTTGCAAATGCACAATCCTAAGTGTTTTGATCAGTATGTATAGTTACATAACCACCATCACAGTCAGGACTAAGAACAGTCCTCTGGAGTCGGGCATGGTGGCTCCTTTAATCCCAGCACTCTCAAGGCAGAGATTTCTGTAAGTTCGAGGCCAGCCTGGTCTACAAAGGAACTTCAGGACAGGCAAGGCTACAAAGAGAAACCCTGTCTTGAAAAAACAAAGGGTGAATATAATAATAATATGAAAAATAAAAAAGAACTTGAGACTATTTTTTTAAAAAAGAATAGTCCTCTAAAAAATAGAATAGTCCTATTATCTGCCATAATTGTCATGTACACTTTTGTTGGTAATTCCATCTTCTGGACCAGGCGAGTGCTGATTTGCTTTCTGTTCCAGTAATGTTATGTTTCCTAAAATGTCATGTGCATGGAATCATGGCATGTAGTCTTTGCATCTGCCTTCTTCAATGCTTTGCAGATTCAGCCTTGCTGTTGCAAATATCAGTAGTTTACTCTTTGTTATTCTAAGTGACCTTTAAAAAATGAGTAAATCACAATGTATTTATCCTTTAATAGATAATAGAAGTTTGGACTATTTTCAGCATGCTTTCTGTCACCCTCTCTCCTTCCTCCCCTCTCTCTGTTTATGTGTGTATACCTTTAAACTTGACATGTAATTGTACGTATTTATGAAGCACACTGTGGCATTTTGATACACTTAAAGTGTAATGATCAGAGCATGACAATTGGCCTATCTATTATTTCTGGCATTAACCGTCGCTTTGTACCGAAAGCACTCAAGGTTCTCTCTGCTAGCTATTTTGAAATATTCAATTAGCTGTTTTGCAGCGTGGTTATCCCACTGGACACTAGACATTATTCGGCCTACCCAACAGAACCCCTGTACTAGTTAAAGCCTCTCTTTATTCTTTCCTTCCTGAACCTTCTGTCTTCAGAGGCCACTGTCCTATTTTATATGAAGTTAACTTTTAGCACACACATGTGCAAGTGAAAGCATGTGGTATCTGTCATTCTGTGCCTGACGTATTTACTCAGCAAAATGTTCTCCAGGTACATCTGTGTTGCTGAAAATTATAGATTCCATTTTATCCATGTCTAAATTCCAGCATGAATAACATCACCTTTCCTTTATCCATTCAGCTGCTGATGGACACTTGGGATCATTCCATATCTTTGCTATTCTTGGCAGAATAGTATTGCAGTAACCACGGGAGGGCAGATGCCTCTTCAACACACTGGTTTAATTTCCTTTAGTTATCCACCACAGAGCCCTGTAGTAGCTCCATTTCTAGCTTTTTAAAGGGAAACTATACTGTGCCCCACAAAGGCCATATTAGTTACATTCTCAACATAAGTACTAAGAGTAAAGTACTCTTGCCTCCTCCTTACTAACATTTGTCTTGTTTTGTTTTGGGGTGTGTGTGTGTGTGTGTGTACATGTACATGCACGTGCTATTAAAACAATCCATTCACTATTTAATAATTTTAACTGGGGTGAGAAAGATATTTCATTGTAGCTTTGACCTCTTAGTGATGCTTAGCATTTTTCCATATGTTGACTAGTCACTGGGTATCTTCTTTTGCAAAATGCCTATCACATCATTTTCTCTTCTAAATAAGGGATTTTTTGGCCTTCTGTTGTTGAGTTCCTTGCATCATCTGAATACTAATCTTCTATCTAGCGAATAGTTTGGAGACATTCTATCTCATCCTGTATGTTGTCTTTCACTTCATGGTAAAAATATAGAAAGGGATTGCTTTCTTTGTTGTACAAAAGCATTTTAGTTCTATAAAATCCCACCTGACAGTCTTTGTATTTGCTAACTGTATTGTTTGAAATATATGTACATATATAAATATAATATATCAAGCAGACATATATATATGAACTCCCTTTCAGTCTCTTTCTTAGTCTATGAAGGTGTGTCCATTTAATCTTTTGTTGTTGTTTTTTTTTTTTAAGGAAAGGGTCTCACTGTGTCACCCAAGTTGGTCTGAAAGGCTCTATATAGACCAGGCTGACTCATAGAGTCACTGAAGGCACTGTGCTGCCATGTCCAGCTGAAGCCCAATGTCTTGGTTTCATTGCTATTCATTTTTTAGCCTTAGTTTCATCTATTTGCTGTGATCTTATTCATTTGCTTCTTTGAAAATTTGGCCTTGATTTTCTCATTGATTTAGTCATATTGATAGGTTGCTCACTTGAAATCTTTTTACTTTTCATTGAGGTGATCTTGAACTTCTGACCCTCTTTCCCCACCTTCTGGGCACTGCACCAGCCTGCCCAGGTTACGTGCTCCTGCCTTGTTTATGTGGTTCTGGAGATTGAACCCAGGGCCTTGTGTGTGCTAGGCAAGCCAAGTGAGATACATCTCCAGCCTTAGAAGAGGCAGTTATTATCACACACTTCCCTCTTAGTGCCGTTCAAGCTATACATGATAGCTTTTGGCATGATGTGCTTCCATTTCCACTTCGTTCAAGAACATTCCTACTCTCCCCATCAATTTCTTTTTAAATTTTATTTTATTTCTTGAGGTTATTACCTTATCCCCCATCCCCAGTTCTTCCTTACAAAGTGTTGGTCAGAGCCAGCATTCTTTCAGGTTGTTGTGCTTCCTTGCTTTCCATGGTCCTTTTTGTCCCCGACATTGACATGTGCTCATCTTGTACAAGCATTGCATTGCCCAGTGTTACCTGTTTTTTTGTTGTTATCATTTTTCCTTAAAGTCCCATCTCTGCGGATGGGTGTGAGAGAATCAGCTATGGCGTGTTAGCTATAATGCTGGGTAGACTTGGAGATCCTGCAATTCTCTCCGCTCTTATACTCATGACTGCTGGTGTCAGTGACCTAGGCTTTGAGGGGAAGGGTGGGTGGATGGATGTCACCTAGATGGACATTAGGCTTGTTTCAGGTGCTTGGGGGTATGTTATAGAGCTGACTGTGGAACAAGTTCACCTGAGGGCGAAGGTTGGGAGGCCACCCAGGCTAGGGTGTACGTAAGTTAGGGGACAATTGGCTGTAGGCCCATAGGGGTGGTGTAGCACTTCATTTTGGGGTTGATGGGCCAGTTGTAGGTCCATATGACCATTGTAATGAATAGGGTATACTTACTTGAGGGTAAAAGGGAGGTCTGCTGCCTAGTTGCCTATTGAGCCACTGTGTATCAGCTTCCCCTGGGTACAAATCTACCCTGGAGGAAGGACCTAAATTGTCAAGTTGTCTCCTGGCATGCCAAGTTGCTGCTGAACAATCTACTATCTAGTAAGGATCAAAAGGGACAGAGAAAAGCAATAAAGCACAAGGCCTTCAGAGGACCACATAGGTCTGGAAGCCAGAGTGTCAGTCTTTCTTCGAGCCTCAGCTCCGAGCAGTGGGCATTATGGTACTCTAGTTCTGAGTCTCAGGAATAAAATCATGTTATGACTGTCTGACCCCAGAACGGACAAGCTGGGGCAGTGGGTCCAGGGTAAAGATAGAAACTTAGGGTAACAAAGATAGAGAAGCACAAACGTGGATTCCCACTCTGTAAAGCATGTGAATTCTGGGTGATTCTTCAAACTGTATTTGTGGCCTGGGAGGGCTTCAGGGCTCTTCTGGAAAGATATAGGACATGACCAAAGAATCGCTTGGGATCCCAGAATGGTCTTTTCATGGTAAAAAAAGATGTCTGTGTTGTCTTTAGACTGTCAGCGTGGGGACAGAGGGAGGATGCTTCTGGCCTTTCATGTCACAGTGCACAGGATCACAGCACTTTTGTGCTTTCTTGGCCACCCTAGCTGGAAAAGAGTTGATTGATGTGGATCCTTCTGTAGGGACAGTGGGTGATAGACCACTCCACTCTGTCTTGCTAACTTTACATCTGCTTTTGGTGATTATCAACAAGATTTTGATAAACATTTGCATATTTGTGTGCAGTAACATTTCCATATCTACTTAGTAAACATTTAGGCCTTGGGTACTCTTATAAGATGAATGCATGTTTGACTTCATAAGAAACAATGTCTTTCGCTTTTCAAAAGTAATTTTATACACATTCCTTATGGCAAAACAATGTTTAATTTTTTTGTTTCTTTTAGCTCTCTTCTTTACTTTATTATTTTTGAGACAAAGGTCTTACTGTGTGACACTCTGACCTGGAACTCACTATGTTTCCACAGCAGGCCTTGTGCCAATCCTCCTGCCTTTATCTCTTGCATGCTGGAATTTCAGATGTGTACACTACACCTGGATGGATGACTCACTATTTTTTTCATAATTCACTTTATAAGAAACATTGACCTTTTCTTTTCAGAAGTAACTTACCCCTCATATACCTAATTTTATTCCCATTTTAGTGTACTTCTTCTATACTTCATATCATTGTTGTAGAAGTTCTTTGGACAAATATATTACTAATGTTACTCAAGAATAACAAGTAAGAAGAGGCTTTCTTAAGGTCATAATGAATTAACACTTAAAAAGAAATGGGCTGTTGCATCAGAAGAATAATACAGGGGCTGGAGAGATGGCTCAGAGGCTAAGAACACTGGTTGCTCTTCCAAAGGTCCTGAGTTCAATTCCCAGCAACCACATGATTGCTTATAACCATATATAATGAGATCTGGTGCCCTCTTCTGTCTTGCAGGCATTCATGCTGGTAGAATATAGTAGTAATAGTAGTAGTAGTAGTAGTAGCAGCAGCAGCAATCATCATCATCATCATTATCATCATCATCCTGGCATGATGGTACATGCCTTTAAATACTAGCACTCAGGAGGCAGACACAGGCAGATCTCTGTGAGTTTGAGGCCAGCCTGGTCTACAAAGTGAGTACAGGATAGTCAGGACTGTAAAAGAAACTCTATCTTGAAAAACAAACAAACATCCAAACCAGACAATAACAACAACAAAATGCCAAACCAATCAACCAGCCAACCAAAAGAATATGCCTTGAAGCCAGTGGTGTGGCTTGCTACACAGGCTTTATTATAAACAAATTACCTATATGAGCATCAGTAACTGTATCTTTATCTTGTGGGCAGTACAAGTACCTTCAGTGCAGGCTTGTAGCAATAGGGTTAGGGGTAGACTCGGGGTCAGTGTGTAAGAGATGATGCTCCTACTGTTGTTAAACTTAAAACTTTTGCCTGTTTTGGGGATAGGGTTGATGAGGTCCCACCTCTAGCTGAAGGGCTGCTACTGGTAATTAATGGCTGCTAGGGGAAGGGGGCCATTTTCTTCAGTGGTGTAGCTGTTGGCAAGCTTCCCATTGTCCAGTAAGTAAACCCAGAATCAAGTGGATGCAAGCCATTCTAATTAAACCCAGGGTTTAATTAAACCCCAAGGCATGAAAGAATGAGGGGGAGAAAAGGGTTACAGAGATGGTGGGAAAAGGGAGGAGAGAGGGAAGTGTAAAGGGATGACTATTATCAAATACATTGCATGCATTTATGAAACTGTCTACTCATGAACAAATGTTTATATTAAAAAAGACTTTGGCTAAAAGCAAAAGGCTGTGTTCCAAAAATCAAATGATAACACATGTTTTATGTTTTATTATTTGTTAAAAACAAGTGTTTCTACACGAGTGATACTTGCAGAGATAAATGAATTTTTGTTCCTACTGTTTGGGATGGGTTAATTTTTAAAAGAGTGTGTTATTATGGTGCTTTATCACAGTAGAATTTTGTGTTTGATCATGCTTTTGATTTAACTGAAAAAGCTCAGTATTACATCAATCATGTTAATGTATGCCATAGTTTTTAAATTATGATCAACGTAGGCCAGTATTTATTATAACTTAGTAACTTATTTATTTATTTATTTATTTAAATTACTATGGGATGGGGGCATGGACATGCCATGGCAAACATGTATGGATCCACAAACAACTTTAGGTAGTTGGTCTTCTCCTTCCCCTATGTGAGTTTCAGGGTTTGAACTCAGCAGGGTTAGTGGCAAGCCTCTTTCCTGGATGAGCCAACTCACTCACTCACCCTAACTTAGTCCTTCTATAACTTCACTGAAGAAGTCCTTCTTAAGCAACAAACAAACAAACAAACAAACAAAGCCAGGAACAGTGGGCTTTAACACTGCTAATGTAAAGCTTTGCTAAGTTTACTGGCAGGCAGCTAAACTGACAGCAGGCTTAGTTTATTGGACTGCACTGACATCTGCTGGTAAGAAAGTCAATCCCTAAAAAATGTGTTTTATAAATAGGGCCTTACTTTAGTCTTCAAAACTTGTATTTGCATTCTGGGTTTAAATATAAATTTCAGATTCTTAGTAAGCCTGTGGCAACCTTCCGTAAGCACCTTATAAACCAATGGTTCTCAGCCTTCCTAAAGCTGCGGCCTTTTAATACAGTTCTTTATGTGACTCCCAAACATAAAAGTTATTTTCATTGCTGCTTCATAACTGTAATCTTGCCCATGTTATCTATTTCATAAAGTAAATCTCGGTGTTTTTGTGATGGTCTTAGGTGAGCCCTGTGAAAACATCGATTGGCTCCAAAGGGGACACGACCCACAGGTTGAGAACCTCGGCTATAAACAGAAATGCTGCTAAAGAGATAACTTTTCCGGGTCCATTTGTCATATGATGTTCTGTCCTCAACCACTGGGGCATAAAGCTACACTTATGTCAGAGCTCACTGTGAGGCACTGCTCCGGACAGATGGGCCTAGGCTGCAGTGAGGGCCCCAAGTTTCAAGAGGGGAGACATGGCACGGTAACATTTTCTCTTGCCAGAAAGTAAAACTTGGCTGCTACTATTTCTGCTTAAGTCTCAAATTTGCCATGCAGTCAAGAATGACCTTGAGCTCCTGATCCTCGTGTCTCCACTTTTCGAGTGCTGGAAGTGTAGGTGCATGCTTCCACATGTAGTTCATGATGTGCTGAGGACTGAACCCCGAGCTTTGCGCATGCCAGGTGAGCACTCTCTTAACGTAACTATAGGTGCAACCCAAGGCTGTTGCCTTTCAAGAACAACCGATTCAACACTCCAATTTCGGGTCATACAGCTTTATAATTGGAAAGAGATTTACTGATCACTTAGTTTGCCCTCTCATTCATAAATGAGGAAGGGGAGAAAAGTACGTTTAAATAACTGGGATGCCTGGAAGACTCTAGAAAAAAAATCTGATGCTCCCATTCGGGAATCCTTCACTAGATGGATATGGTGTTCCATCCTTCACTTATGATTTAAACAAAAGAATTATACACGTAAATATGCTTAAAAATTTGTATTTAGCTCTTTCCAACTCATTTATTTCAGCTTTCTCAAACTCGAGATGTGTTATTTGAATACACAGTGTATTATGTAATGTTGCTATCTGGTGCTTCCAAAATATGTTTTTTACAAGTCCTTCTCAGAAAAGCAAGCCATATTGCTTATTTCTCCAGAAGCGAGGATGGAGAGAGCAATGTGGACCAGAGGCTGGCGAATCCGTCAGAATAAGCCTGTCACGGGAGATGTCTGTGGCTTTCTGATCAGGGCTGTGCTCACAGCTGCACACACCTGGATGTCCTACCAAACAAGCACATTCCCCCATGGATTTCTCATTCCAATAGGCATTGTCACACAGGCAACATGTCAGAATGCAACTTACATTCAAGAAAGCATGCTTTGTGGATAATTAATAACCAAATGGCCTATGAACTGAATCCAAGCAGGCTTTTTCTCAGCTTTGTCACTGTCAAATCCACCCTGCTCATCGGTGGATACTTACCAACATTACCCTTAACATTATCAGTGGTGAGCAGCATGGCTCCAGTTGTCAACAACCAAAACTATTTCCTCAATTGCCACACAATCAACCCAGATTAACCCCTGGTATGAAATAAAGCTGTTTTCTTGTCAACAAAACAACTTAAAAAAAAACCCAATTGGATATTTAATATTTTCTCTCAGGAATAAACAAAATGTTGAGATAGAAAAAAAAGAGGCTCATGACCTAGTACACCTAAATACTTCATTGAATCCTTTCTGGAGCCAGGCATGATGCCCCAGCCCAAAGAAGTGCAATGTGTAAAATTGTTTCATCTTTACCCTACAGGGAAGGAAACAAGAGGGTCAGGACCCAGTGCAAATGCGTGTTGGAGAATAATCGGGCTTTATGTTGTGAGGGACTTAAAGAAAGGAGAGAGGATAAGGGGTGAATAAAAACCTGTGTGTGTGTGTGTGTGTGTGTGAGCGTGTGCGTGTGCGTGTGCGTGTGTGTGTGTGTGTGTGTGTGTAGAACAAAGTAGGGAGTCTTAGTAAGACTGAGATAGAGTAGTGAATTATGTGTCTGTACATCAACCCTGACAGTTTCTAGAAGCATTTCCAAAGCCTCCTGGAGCTTCTACCGCCCTTGAGCTGTCACTGGACAGTTCCTTGTCTGCCCTTTTAGCCTTAACAAAGTTCTGTGAAAGAGAAGTCTTAAAAACCCTATAGTACTCAAATACTTTATGTGGAATAAGTAGATGACAGGTACATAGAAATGGTGAAATGAGGAGGGATGATGGGAAATAGATGCTATCAGATAGACTATTAATAGTGTCACCATGGCAACACTTCTAGAGGAATCTAGCAATATGTATCAAAATCCATAAAAGATGAGATGAATACCAGTAGGTAGATCCAGGTGTTCAATTTTGGTGGATCTCAATTTAAGGAAATAATCACAGGAAATGCTCAAAGATGTGTGTATGTGTGTGTGTGTTAGGGTTGATTGTATATTGTATATTATTGTATATTGTACAGTAGGAAGGTAGCAAGTGAAATGGGAACATGCTGGGTACAGAATCACAGTCTACTCACACAATGAAATAACAAAGGAACAATGCTGTTTAGCTCTGGAGAGATGTCTAAGTGGGTAAAGACTCTTGCCAAGAAGCCTAAGAATTGGATTTGATGCTTCTTGCCTCATGGTGGAAGGAGATAATTGACTCTGGAAAGTTGTTTTATGACCTTCACATCACACAAACACACACACACACACACACACACACACACACACACACGGAGAAGGAGGACAGATATGGGTCTTACTCTGGAGCAGGGCTGATCTTCACAGAATTCTCTTGCCTCAGCCATCTGCCTGCTAGGATTACAGGTGTGAGTCACCACATCTGGGTCTTTAATTTCTTTACACTGCTGTGAACATGACAAAACTGGTAGGATAAAGATGTCCTGTTTTAATGTTAGAAATACAGGTATTTGGCAAGGTGTGATGGCTCCTGTCTGTAATCTCAGCATTTCGGAGACTGAGGCAGGAACGTCATGAGTTCAAGGCCAGCCTAGATTATAAAACAAGACTCATCTCCAAAACAAAGAGGGAAAAGGTATTCGGGGGAAAAAATGATGAAAGCAAGGACCAATCCCCATGGTTCCTGTGTGCTGTGACACAGGCAATGTTCTCAGTATTTTCCTTGGTGGATGGCAGGTTTTCTAGCATTAACTTTTATATCTTCCCAACAGCTTGAACATCTGAAATGGGAAAGCCCCTGGAGGCTATCCAGGCGCACTCTCTTTCATCCTTTAAAATAAATTCCTAATATAACCATGACTATTAACCTAGTCTCGGCTTCCCAATTTTGAGGATATATAGGCAATCCTTAAGAAACTGGAGAAAAGCAGCCACATTTTGATGAGGAAACAGGGCTTGCACTGGCTGTAATGTGACGTCTAGTGAGGATTTCCGGCCAGAGTCTAATGGCAGAGCCTGCAGGCTTCACTTCTGAGCTACGCGGCTTCGAGGGTGTAGTACTGAGCCTACAGGAGTGATTTCGGATTGTGCTGGGCATGAATAAGAGGTATTCTTGGAAAGATGGTCTTTGAAGGTCTAGCTTCAATGCAAGGGTTTTTCTTGTATAGGCCAAAATAGATTTTTGTTGACTGTTTCTCTGTAATATGTAAGAATTCGGTATAATTCACATGCTATAATGTTGTACTTAAAGCAAACTTTAAAACGTCAGTGGGAAATCAATTAAGGGAATATCTTCCCAATAGGAAACTTACTCATGGTGAGCATATCAAGTTTTCAACTTCGTTGTGAGTGGTATTGTAGAGTACAAAGAAATACCTAAAACACCACAAAAGCAGTCTAAGCTATTAACATGGAACATGAAAACAGTTGAAGTTTATCTATTTGATAGTGCAATACCAAGAGGCAAAAAACGAACCACCAATTTTGGAGAAAGCAAGTAACTGACACCAATTTTAATGAGGTCAAATTAAAAGAAAAAATATGTGTATGATTGCATTAAGACACACATGTACACTCCATTATTAGACAGACAGACAGACAGACAGACAGACAGACAGACAGAGCACTGACGGTAGGAAGGGCTTGTAGTGGAACTTCAGCTGTCATTATTTTGCTGTTTTCACACCTCTGAGAATGTTTAGGCCTTACATGGAGAGAAGAAGCAAAGTGACGCGTGGAGGCGTGACAGAGTGTTCCCTTTCAGCAGTGGTCAACAAGGACAAACTAAAAGGACACAGGAGGGAGGCAGACAGAGTGAGCAACAGCAACGAACACCTGTGGGTACCCACAGGCTTCTCCCATCATGGCTCCGTTCTTTCTTTTTCTTCCATACAATTATGTAATTGAAATTTCATCATAATGAATAGTGCCTTGGGATTAAAAAAAAAAAAAAATCCCAGAATCCTGGGTTTGGGATGCAAACATTTCTGTGTCATACAGTTATTAAGTATTCGCAAGGTAGCCTATACTTTCATAATAAAGATCTTTGACACTAATGTTTTTAATTTCTGCTAGCTTCTACTTAACCATTCTTTCAGAAGTTATTTTATACATATTTATTAAACACAATCTGTAAAATATGAGAACTAATGTACATTCTCAAGGTCACACACAATGACAAATTGCAGGGACACATTTATTCCTTGCTGCATATAGGTTGCATATAAGAAACATGGGCTGCATATTTTAGTGATCCATGCAGTGTAGACACACGAGCGTGCACACACACGCGCGCGCGCGCGCGCACACACACACACACACACGCGCGCGCATGTGCGTGCACGCGCGCGCACACACACACACACATACACACACACACCAAAAAGAAAAAGAAAGAAAACCCAACAACAACAATAAACAGACAATAGTCAGCCATGAAAACGTACACTCCCAGTCACAACAGGCTTAACAGCAGAAAAATACCAGCACTGAGAGCTTTGTCAAAACCAACCTGGGCACAGTCAGTTCTGGTTAGAACGGCCAGAAAGGATGCTGGCAACCAGGCATTTCCTGGTTTTCCACCCGGGGTTCAGACTAAACTCTCCTGACATGGCTTTTCCCTATACCGCAGGCATTAACTAGCTGAAGAAGCATTTCAGGCTTCAGATAAAAAATAGTCAACCTTCACTGAAAAGCTGAAAAATGTTTCATTTGAGTCTCTGGTCCTAGAAGCAGCTTGCTGTAGGTCCTTAAGGCAAATGCCAGGGCTCAAACAAATTGGAGAGCAGTCTCGAGATGTAAACAATAGTATCGTGACCAAGGACTTACAACCTTGAACAAAAGCTCTTCACAAAAAAGCCTATCTGGGTGAGACTGGCTTCCTGGCTTCTGTGTTTCATATACTAGAAGTACTCATATGTGTATTTTTTTTTCTATTATAGAGACTTGTGGACTAGATAAGAGTTCATGGTGTTGCTTACAAAACAATAATACACAGCATGGAGAAGCCACTCAAAAACCTAGCAATGTTTTGGGGTTGTTTTTGTTTTCTGTTCACATTTTACTTTTATGGTTGGCATATGGAAAACCAAACTGGGAAATCATAATGTTGGAATATTTTAAGGGCATGCCATTGTATATATTAACAAGCTTATTTATACAGTATGATCGTTGCAGAAAGTGCTCGGCCCGATGCCACATTCCAGAATAGCCGTTGGTTTCTTTCTCCAAATTGACCATGTTTATGGGTTTCACAAATATCCCTGAAGCCTTCCCAGTGTGCTTGGTGATGATGAAATTCATAGCAATATCATCACAGTTCTGAGTCTCGTCAATCAACGCGTGGACTGCTGCAGGCTGGTTCTGAAAGAGCTCGAGGTATTTTCTGTTGAAGAAAGAGGCTCCAATGAGCACCATGGAGTACTGGTCACCATTTCCGGGCCCAGGTGTCTGCAGCTCAAAACCTCCGTAACTGTAGATACCGGATGAAGTAGAGACGTGTTTTCTAGGTACAAATCCTACAATCTGATCAGGAAATTGCTGAAAAGAGGAAAGGAACAATCAAGTCTGGCTTTTCTTTAGAGAAGACAGAGACAAAAAGGCTTATTTATTACAGAGGATGTAGCTGATTTGTCAACTTTTCCTTATTCCTTATTTCTACATTTTCTTTATTTTTTCACCCCAATTTCCTCAACCTCCAGACAACTTCATACCTTTGCCTTCTGATAAGTCTAGAGCTTAAGTTCTACCACAACCAAAACGTCTCTGTAAAATTCTTACCTTTCAAATATTCTCCTGATTCTAACATTTGACCCAAACAAATTTTAGTCACCAGGGTGTCTAGCCCTTCAAAGTTTGCTCTTAAGAAAAGTTGACCAAGCTGGTCAGTGATGGTACACACCTTTAATGCTAGCATGTGGGAGGCAGAGTCAGAAGAATCTCTGTGAGTTCGAGGCCAGCCTGATCTACAGAGTGGGTTCCAGACCAGGCAGGACTACACAGAAAAACCCTGTCTCAAAAAAACCAAACCAAAGAAACAAATCAACCCCCACTCCCTGATACCACCACCACCACCACCACCACCAGACAAAGAGGAAAGTTGATCTCAAGAATATTATTATAGGATGTAAGTGAGCATTTTGAAAAACTATTTTAATCTCTTAAGTATACATAAAATTATACATCCATAGAACTGATTGGTTTTCCAAGACAGGGTTTCTCTGTGTAGCTCTGTCTTTGAACTCTTTCTGTAGACCAGACTGGCCTGGAACTCACAGAGATCTGCCTGCCTCTGCCTCCAGAGTGCTGGGATTAAAGGCGAGTGCCACCACTGCCCAGCTACAGAACTGAGTTTTACTGCTTTTCAATGTTGGTTTTAACGCTCTTGAAAGTCACAATTTATTTTTAACAATGTTATATTTTATGCCTTCTCAAATTTTGATATTTTCCTTTAAAAATATGAATTTAAATAAGGAAATACAACATAAATTGCATATTTACATATACATAAGATAAGATATGTCTTTTGAAGATATGAGTAGGTAGTAGCAAAAAAATTCTATTAAGGAAGGTAAGACAAAGAAATAGTGAGCAAAAGAAAACACTGAATTTAAAGGGTTGAAAGTTTAAAAGTTTAATTTACTATTATGAATAATGTGAACTTCACCCAGTTTGAGTTTCATCTGTTGAAGCTAAGGGGCCATGCGTGTGCGTACACACACACACACACACACACACACACACACACACAAACACACACACACACACTCAATCTAGTGAATTAAATTTCACTTCAAAGAGCTGACATGTGGTGGTGGGGAGATGGGGGAGGTGTGGAATTTCCACACCCTGAGAGGTCAGAGGATGGAAAGGTCATTGGGTTGCTGGAGGCAGAGGGGGTACTCAGGTGATGGATGGAGGACAAAGGCTTCAAAGAAGTACCATTATACAGTCCAGATTCTGAAAAGTCTCACAGGCTAGAGAAAGGCAGGGCAAGGCAGCAAGGGTGAGGCAGTACCAGGCATGTGTAGGCACTGGTGATAGTCCTCTTCATCTTACTTGCCAACACACCAAATTATGAAGAGATGCAGAGCACTGATCAGGCTCACCGCACAGTCAGATATTTCTAGTTAATGGACTAAAATGGTTCTTAATATTTTATGAATAAAACTTAAAATACTATTATATTTCTTTATTCTTCTATTCAGATTGCTCCAACCAATCACATTCTTTACATTGTTACTGAGTCCATCTTTATATGTAGGGTAGATTGATTTTTTTTTTTAACTCTTAAGTAGAAATCTCACAGTTGAAGAACTTTTTGCCTAAGAAGATTTTGTTTACAGGGCAGGCAAAAACTGTTACTATAGGAAAAAGTACAATTTACTGATCAATATGCTAGGCAAGAAACTAAAAATGGCAGCATTTAAAAGGTTGGTATTGGCAGAGCACTTGTATTGGCATTTGGCCTTCATAGCCCATGCTGTTTTGTCCCAGGTAGCCTTAGGGAGGCAAATCTGATCATAAAGGTAGCACAGTATTGAGTCAGAAGACTTGCACACAATTCTGGACTCAGGTAATTTGTATTGTAGCTTATACAACTCTGCTATAATCACTGTACGTTCAGTGGGAGAACTAGTGAGCAATTTGCCCACCTAGTCAAGCTGGCAATTAAGATAATCAAGCCAAAACAGACACCTGCCTCCACAATGCCACACACAGAATTATTACCTCAAAATTCCTCAACATGGTCTCAACTAGGAAACAATTTTGTCAAGGTGAGAAATGCTTTCTTTTATAAGAGTTTTTTTTTTTTTTTTTTTTTTTTTTACATTATTAGCACACAAATGCATGTTTCATTTGATACACAAATGGTTTGGGAAAGCTTTTCTGCATGGTAGTCTTGGCTACACCACATCATTTCACTGTTTTGGGGAAGTTAATTCCAATTTTTCTCCCTATTACACCAAAATGTTAAGCCAACTTCCATGTTGTCTTAATTGAGCTTGGAAACTGTTGACTGGCCTATGACAATTCCAGTGATGTTTTAGATAGTGCCTAAACTAAGCCGCCCTGACTAGATAGTTCATGGATAAAACTTTAGCTATGCAGTATCATAAAAGATATAGCAACATTACCTGCCAAATTGAGAAAGCAAAAACCAGGTCCTGGGCGCTAATGAGTGTGTCATCATCTACCATTAATATGGCTGCAATGGAAAGGGAAAAAAAATACATTGAACAGTTTGGAAATGAATGCAAAAATCATGAGATACAGCTGTGTCTGTACAGACCCTTCAAACCGATTATGTTTAAACCCAATTAGTAAAATTAAAAATGTATTCTTAGAGTGATTTGTCTAATAGCAAAAAAGTTCTGACTAAGAGGAAAATATCATAATGCAATTATAATCCACCAACCCAGAAATTAATGTACCTTTAAGCAAAGCCGAGATACTTTAAAAAAAAAAAAAAAATCACACCCTGGAGAAACTGTTATAAAGAGCAACACCAATACATTCAGTATAAATGTCATTGTGCTGGCTTTATGTCAACTTCACACAACTGCAGTCTTCTCAGAGGAGGAAGTCTGAATTGAGAAAATGCCTCAGTAGGAAAGCCTGTAGGGCGTTGTCTTAACTAGTGATTGGTAAGAGGAGGGCCCACCCCATTGTGGGTGGTGCTAGTCCCTGGGCTGGTGGTCGTGGGCTCTATTAAAAAACAACAACAACAACAACAACAACAACAACAACAACAACAACAACCTGAGCAAGCCATGGGGAACAACAGCAGTAAGCAGCACCCCTCCATGGCCTCTGCATCAGCTCCTGCCTCCAGGTTCCTGTCCTGACTTCTTCAAGGTGCAAGTGTAAGCCAAAGGAACCCTTTCCTTCCCAAGTTGCATTTGACCATTGTTTCGTCAGAGCAATAGCAACCCTGACTAGGGCAGTTTTATGGCTTTTTCTGTAGTGAGTAATATACACGCTGTGTGTACTATGCCACACAGCATGCCTTTTAAAAATGTTTTAACATTACCTCTTCAGTTATCATTACAAGATGTGTGTAATTTCCTCCCCCAGGGAGCTTCCTGTTGGGATCCTGGAAACTGCTTCTTAAGCGTTTCAAAGTGCTTTTTAAAAATGGTAAGTTTCCTGAAAGGCAGAAGTCCACTCATCCACCCACAGGAGCCCCTTCAGACCCAGAACCGAGCTCTGACTCACCGTTCGTTTCCACTTCTGGGAAGACCTGGAGTCGGTTTCTCATTTTGTTTGCTGTTTGTGGTTTGAAGATGACAGGGACGGGGTGAGGCCCCAGAGAGTTCCATAACTCCCCTGGTCCCTTCTCCCCCACGTTGTTCCATACTACGATCACTTTGTGCAGATTCGGTACTGCCTGGTAGTGATTTAAGAGTCTCAGTAGGAGGTCTGTTCTGTTGTACGTCTGCATGATGAGAGTGAACGAATCCAGGGAGGGCTTGCTCTGGGATTTGATTTCCCTGCGCAGGGTGAGCATTTTGTCTTCTTTGATGTTGGGCAGTAAGTTGGTCAAAGCTCCGGCCACAAGCAGTAACACCAGGATGACCACCAGGGAGAAACGAAGCACACGAATCCCCATAACTCTCCCCGGGAGTTTGCAGATGTGGCAACACCTGGAGTGGGCATGCGAAGGAAATACAGTCACTATGTTGTAGTTAAGTCATTGATCGCTCGTATGAGGGATTCAAGTTGATTTCTCCATTCTTTTGTAAAGTGATTTAACAGGTAAAAAAAAACTGTACTCTAATATTCTTTTATTCCTTTAAAATAGATTTTAATCAATTATTTGAAAATGTCATACAATTTTGATCATATTCACTTCCTACTCCGCCCCACAGCTCCTCTAAGATCCATCACCATTTCCTCATCCCCTCCTGTCCTCTTTTTGTTTGTTTTTCAAAATAACCCACCGAGTCCAGTTTGTGCTGGCTATATGTGCCCAAGTTTAGGACTATCTCTTGGAGTGTAGCCCACCTCCAGGGGCCATACCCTTAAAAAAAAGAGAAAAGAAAGAAAGAAAAGAGGGAAAATCTGTCTCTCACCCTGAGGCAACTGTCAATAGCTCTTAGGGCTGGGAACGCATGGGCCCCTCCCACTCCATGTTAGAATGTCAACTAGCTTGATACTGTGCAGGCAGCAGCTACAGCTGCTCTCCTCCTCCTCTTCCCCCTCCTCCTCTTCCCCTTCCTCTGCCTTCTCTTCCTCCTCCTGCTCCCCCCACCTCCTTCTTCTCTCTGCTCTATTCTTCCTCCATCTTCTCATTTGATAGTTTGGATGCTCACAGGGATTCAATAACAATTCCAGAAGTATTAAACAATCTGGATAATGGCACCAGGTTTTATATTGGGAAAATTTTGTATCTTGATGCCAAGGTGCTCACTACTGTGGCCTGTGCTGCTCTGTCTGGACTCACTCACATGTAGGCTGAAGTAGGGGCCTGAGGTGGTTTGAATGAAGAAGACAGCCCCATGGGCTCTAGATTTGCATGCTTAGTCCTCAGCTGATGGACTGTTTGGGAGGATTAGAGGATGTGGCCTTCTTGAAGGAGTGTGTCACTGGCAGTGGGCTTTGGGGTTTTGAAAGCCCACTCCAGGCCTAGTGTCTCTGTCTCGCTCCTCTGTCTCTTTCTATCTCTGTCTGTCTGTCTCAGTCTCCGTCTCTCTCTCTCTCTCTCTCTCTCTCTCTCTCTCTCTCTCTTTCAACCTGCTGTCCACAGAGATAAGGATGTAAAGCTCTCACCTACTTCTCCAGCACCATGTCTGCCAGCCTGCTACCATGTTCCCCCCTATGATAATGATGGACTACTCTGTGAAATTATAAGCGAGCTCTCAATTAAATGCTTTGGGTGGGGGAGTGTCGTCTTGGCCAGTGTGTGTGTGTGTGTGTGTGTGTGTGTGTGTGTGTGTGTGCGCGCGCCTTTATAGCAATGGAACAACAACTAAGACAGGGCTCTTGTACTTCTAAAGGACCACATCCCGTAGCATAGATCTCAAGGTATGATGCTGCACACTGTAATTCCGGCATTCTAGACACTGACACTGGAGGACTGCAAGCTCCAGGCAAGCCTGGGTTACAATATACATACTCAGACCTTACCTCAAACAAAACAAAACGGTCTTCCAGAGCTAGCCATGGAATAGCAGCAGTAAACAAATAACTGGAGAAGACAGCTTGGATACTCACCAGTCAGAAAGGTCTATGTAATCAACCTTTCCAATATACAGATGTGGAGAACAGGGTAAATCTTACTGTCAAGTTTTACAGGGTTAGAAATGATGTTCTGGCTCCACACATAATCATTTTCAGGATTGCTACCTCCTGCTCTAACACTGACGGTTTTTAATTACCCTTGCTTCTGATTCCAGACGATTTATTACTCCACCAACCTCCACTAAGCTTTTCAGGCATGTCCTTATGTTGAATTCTTGGCAACTGTGTCTCGAATCCATCTTGTCAATGTGTAAATTCATGCAGCTTGTCGTAGCTGCAGCCATCTTAGGATATAGCCTCTGTGACTGAGCCTGAGGAGGAAGCTGAGCTTCCCTGTGTAGTTTCCCAGCACACCCGCCAGCACAGATAAAAGCAGCAGGCTCCCCAGGCTTCACTCTCAGACCCGGATCTAGGCATCTATCTGAGTTTTTAATATCCTCAAGATAAATAAGGTGGAATCTAGATAAAATATCCACATTAGTACCACCCTATAAATATACCCCTTTGTGACCCACACTTGAGGAGGTCTCACTGGGGTTTCTGCCACCCAGCGCCACACTTCTGTGCCAATTCCCCAATACTTTCTGCATCTGTCTGCCTTTCTTCCTTTGGCTTCCCGGAATTTTAGGGCCAGTCCTCACACACTAGGGCCTAGTCTACAAGTACAAAACACAGACTAAGGAAAATAAATTTTCCAAAGAAATTCACTAATAAAGAGATTAGATTTAAAAAAAAATGAACTGGGAGTTTCTGGTCAACACAATTAAAGTCCCTTCAGGCTAACAAAAGTGATTTCTCAGGATCAGAAGGAATATGAGGGCCTGGGGGAGACAGCTCAGTGGATGAAGCGTTAGTCTTGCAAGCTTCAGGATGTGAGTTTGAGCCTTAGCACTCCTGTGGCAAGCTGAGCATGGTGGTAAGCACTTGTAATCCCAGCACTGCAGAGACAGGGAAAGCCAGTTTCTTGGTGCTTGCTTGCCAGTAGAGTTTAGTGAATGACCACCATGTCCCAGTGACAGACTGTCTCGAACATTCAAGGTGGCTGTAGATTGAGAACTGTTACACCAGAAGCTGACATCTATCCTACATGGGTTAGCACAGGAGCGTGCACGTGCGCATGCGTGCGTGCACACACACACACACACACACACACACACACACACACAAACATACACATGCACGTGCACCCCTACACATAGAAAAAGAGATTATGAGATTATTATTACCCATGTATTTGTTTTGTGACAAGAGTCTTGGGACTATAGCTCATGCTGGCCTTGGTTACATAGCACAGGCTAGCCTCAAATTTGAGACCACTTGTCTCCTGGGGGCTGGTACTGTAACTGTGTATTATTCCCAATGACTTTGACCCCATCATCTACCCGTTTTTCACATCCACTGAAACAATCTCTCTTCCTAGACTACACAGATAGTCTCATTTATTTCCCAATACTGATAAAAAACGAAGCTCTTAGGACGTGAGACTGGAAATCAATCCATGGTTGTGGCATGGGGACAGTACAGCATACTGACACTACTCTCCCTAATACAGAGCTGTCTTTATATACTGAGTATAATAGCTATTCTATATGGTTTCTCTCTGCCCTTGAACTAGAGAACTCTTTCTACTATTACAAAACACACTTCATGATATGAAACAAGGTCATGGGTGTTTGGTGGTCATTTTAACCCAGCATTCCAGCAAGGTGTTCTCTTTGCAGACGGGAAAGATTGCTTAGACTAGTCTAACGGGGCAGTGATCGTGGGACAGTGGCCTAAAGGGACAGTGATTGTGGGACAGTGGCCTGAGTTCAATCACGGATGTGAATGAAGACCTTAGATAAACTGTGTGTGTAAACACTACTGTGTTTTAAGCTTCTGAGAATGGAGAACTGTTGTGACAGTGTGCTGAGTCACATGCAGCTTAATTTATCTGTTTATATTTTTGAGACAGCATCTCTCTCTATGTAGCCCAGGATGACCCTGACTGCAGTCGTCCAGCCTCAGCCTGCTGGGTGCTCTGATTATAGAAATGCACCATCATGTCTGGCCGTGGCAAGAGCTTGTTCCCAAGGACAAGCCACAAAAGTCCAGACTTGAAAAGCAGCATCACTTTGACACAAAGATTTCTGGCCAGTTTTCAAGAGTATTTGGTCTTGGACTATTTTCCACGGCCCGTTCTATTAAGAAAAGCAATTTTTGTGTTTCTTCTTCTATCATGGCCTCACTCTTAAGATATGAATAAAATTAGTCACCTCAGCTTTCAGGCAATTATTTTTTCAAGAAGAGCAATCTAAGGCTTCAGAGCACAATATTTTCATTTCATGTACTCTTTTATTAGAACCACACAAACTACTGAGATGATCAACCAAAGATGCAGGGTTTACTAATCTTGATTCCAAAGGCTTGAACATCCTTTAAGTGCTGAATTTAAAAGCAGGTCCCATAAAGCTCATGCTCAGTTCTGCCTGGTCACTTGCAAAGACACTCAGGGCAAAACAAGACTTTACCAACTACGTGAAAGGACACCGGGACCCCAGAGCTTTGTACCACTTTGGGTAGCTGAGGTGAAGCAGCATATTTTAAAACTTACAAGTGTTTCTACCCACTCACTACCTGTCGCTCTAGTCTGGAGAGATTAATTACTTTACACAACTGTAAACTGTTGACAACGTCAAACACACTCCAGAGTGACAGCTTCCCCTTCATTTCTACTTCTAAGTTGGAGTTTATTCCCTGCGCCGTCACACAAGGTTTCTCTTTCAAGCACCTCCTACTTTACCTATTCAGGAGATCTGAATAATTTATTTCTTTAGAGACAGATCATAAATATTTCACTTGGCATTCATTAAATAATGTACCTCAATTAAATTATGCAAATTTTAAAATTTGCATAGAGGAGCAAGAGACGAAGGACTTTCTGAACTTGAGTAGGAGGGACAAACTACTTTGAGACTAGCTCAAGTCCTGCCCTCTATGGTAGGCCCATTGCAAACCTTGATACACTCCAGAGAACAGTTCTTTTTTTTTTTTTTTTTTTTTTCTATAGGATCCTATCATCTAAGCCACAGCCTGGGCTCTGAATGGGATATAAAGGAACACATCAGCAAGATATAAAGAAATAAGTAAATAAAGCTGGGTACTTGTCTTTTGCTCTCATCCTAATCTCCACCCCCCACCCCATTTTTCTGTTTTAAAATCCTGTCTGTGTATATTTACTGATGCTCTGTGTCACTCTGTAGCGGATCTCATAGCTCCTTTCTTTCCTTCTTTTCAGATATAGTCTCTCTATGTAGGCTTGGCTGGTCCAAACTTGCTCTGTAGACGAGGCTAGGGTTGATCTTAAAGATCTGCCTGCCTCTGTCTCCTGAGTGTGCATCACTAGGCCCAGCTCATAGCTCTTAGTCTGTTTTCTGCCCCCCCCCTTATGACCACACTAGTTAAAATATAACTAATAAACATTGCAAGCATCAACATAAAACAAGGTCATTTTTCTCCTTGTCTCTGAAAAATAAAATCAAGTTTCTTCCAGTGATTGTTTCTACTTGCACCTATGCTCCCATCGCAGCTCTTTATAGGTAAAGAATACATCCTCTTGGTTATTTTTGATAAATTGTTATTCTACACCAGAAGCTTTTCAACCAGAAATTATTCTACCATCCTGGCAATAGCTGGACAAGTCTGGAGAGATTATGGGTTGTCCCAAAGGAAGGGGAGATAGTATTTGCTTTCCAGAGGGCAGATGTCAGCGGTGCCGCTAAACACATCACAGTGTGCAGGACAGCACCTAAGCTGAGGGTTATCTGGCCTGTTGTGCCCAAGGTGGGGAAGACTTGCTCTGCATTTTAGCTGCTTAATAAGGTCCACTTGAACATGATGAGGAAGACCACCAGTGAGCCCACTGCTGTTTGTTATGCTCACGCATAAACAAGGGACACAGCTGTCAAAGATGCCCTGATGGTTTGTTTTGTTTCTCAAGATGGGCTTTCTCTGTGTAGCCTTAGCTGTCATGGACTTGCTTTGTACACCAGGCTGGCCTGGAACTCAGAGATCCACCTGCCTCTGCCTCCCTGAGTGCTGGGATCACAGGTGCTGGGATCAGCCTCACCAGGCTGATGCCCCAATACTTACTTGCCTCCTTGTATAGATGGTTAGACAGGATCTCAGAGGCCTCTAAAGATTTTGGGGTCAGTGGAGAGACACTTGCCTCAAGTCATGCAGCTGCTTTGGGATGCGCAGCAGCAGCACTCGCGCTGAGGCAAGCTTTACTGGATAGCGTGACTATCTACTATGGCATGGCTGTCACTAAAGTACCTGGCAAGAAATGCAAATATTAATTCTCTGTGTATAAGAACATTTTTATAGCTTCAAAGGGATGTTAACATTCTGTAAAATACACTCATCTAAAGAACATGGTTCAGTGTGTTCTAATATCCTCACAGAGTGTTTGAAACATCATGGCATTTTGTTGTTATTTTAACATGGGGTCTTGCCATGTAGCCTAGGCTGGCCTCAGAGTCTAAATCTTCCTGCCTCAGCCTCCCCAGTGCTAAAAATGCAGGCAAGTGCCAATAAGCGATGATCATGATTTATTTTTACAACACTTTTGGTGCACTAAGGGAACCCAGGATAGTCTCTCCAATTTCCAGTTATCGCATCCGTCCCCAGCCCCAGAAAACCACAAATTTACTTTCTGTCTTAATGAATTTGCCTATGCTAGTCATTTCAATGAATGGAACTATACAATACATGGCTTTCATAGCTTAGTCCCTTTACTTACCACAAATATTTTCAAACTTCATACACAGATGTAGGCATCTGTTTTCGTTAGTATGTATATGTATGTAATGAGTATGTGCATCTGCATTTTTGAATCTGGGTCAGCACACATGTGTGTGAAAGCCAGAGGCTGACATTGACGCCTTCCTCAATTACTATCTGCTTTATTAACTGAGGCTAGGTCTCTCTCTGACCCAGGGACTTGCAGATTCGGCTAGCCTAGCTAGCCAGTTTGCCCCGGGGACTCTGTCTCTGCCTCTGGAGGGAGCTTAGGGATTAGTGGGCATGCCACACCTGCCTGGCATCTACGTGGGCTCCGGAGAGCCTCATATTTGCACTGCAAACACTAAATATTATTGAAGTACCTTTCTAGTTGACCTCACATTCTATTTTCACTGCCAGACAGCGTTCTATTATACAGATTATTTCACATTTTGCTCATCTGTTCATTAATGGATGGACATTTTGGTTGTTGCCATATTTGTGCTATTATCAATATTGCTGCAGTGAACAGTTGTGAGCATGTGTTAATGCAGGCGTTTGTGAGTTATCATTGGGCAAACGCCGAGCGGAGGGACTGCTGAGTAATGATGCGAGCAATATTTAAATTTCTGAGTGAAGTAGTTTCTGGAAGATCGCTCTTGGAATTTTATTTTGTAATGTGAACATAAGGTTAAGTAAGAAAGTAAACAATACACAGCAAACGCTGGAGGTGCGTATGCAGTTAAACAGGAAGGGAAATGGGAACTTTCCGAGACACACAATTTATCAGTGGTCTGCAGAAGCAGAAGCAGTACTGTTGAATTCTTTTCTTGGGGCTAGTTTCTTCAGACTGGAATAGCAATGATCATGCAGAACGAAGCTGTAAACAAATACACCAGGGTGGAGCAGGACCAAAAATAAACCAAAAATAAAAAAAATTTAAAAAACCCGCCCTCTGGCTCATCAGGTAGAAACACAGTGAACGGCTTGGCACCGGCAGCGACCGTCTGCGGCTATCCTCGTGATGCCACAGATGGTAGGAGAATGAAAACTGGGCTGCCATTTCGCTGTGAGATCTGCCCGATGCAGCACAGACGCGCTTTCTCTTTGGGCTCATTCTCCAGGATATGTACTTGCATAAAAACGGATGATTACAGGCTGCAGATGCGCCGAAAAAGGCCTTCATCTGCCAGGCCATAAAACCACCCCAAGGTGGAATACAAAGGTCGATTCAAAACGTTGAGTCTTCTTCCCTTTACAGCCATGGAAGAGGAGGGCCGAAGAGACAGCTGCCAATTACACAGCAGCTTCTGGGTGGGTCTAACAGAATGCAAACAACACTGTTCAAACTGAGGCAAAGGGGCTGGTAACAAACATAAAGCAAGGTGACCTCTGTTTTAGCCATGTACCCACAGAGTGTGGGAATCGACTTTTTCTCCTCGGGTCTTGCAAGTATCAGCTCCCTCACTGCTCTCTATCCTGTGCGGTCCTGTGAACTCCAAGGCATGAAGACGGACCTTGTTCCCAGGTACCATGACTGTGCCTCCAGTACCCTTTCCAGAGTGGATTTATCTCTTGACTTTGTGTGGGCAATGGTTCTTGTCATGCTTGAACGGGAGTGGGGAGAAGACCACCGTGGGAGTCATTTCTCTCCTTTGACCCCCATGTAAGTCCCACGGGACCGACTGGTCCCTCAGGGTCACAGGCTGGACAGCTGCTGCTTCTACTTGCTGAGCCACATCACGGCTCCACTTTGTGACATTTTGATGAAGTCTGTGGCAATCTTTATGAATCACAACAGGATCCGGCTCACTGTTTGAGTCTTGCTCTGCCTCCTAATAGTTAAAGGCACTAAGAGAATCAATGTTTCAGTTGCCCTAGCTTTTGCTATGGCTGCCTAAAATGTTAATTCTTATGCCCAGATTTGAATGTAAAGCCAGGTCCAATTAAGAGAGCATCCAAGAAATGTTTTCCTACATAAAAGGCCTGGACAGTCACCATAAGGTGGTTAGACAAAAGGATCAAAAATGTAACCTCAAACCCAAGCCACACAGGCCACCTTTCTACTTTAAACACCAGGATTCGGACTTGCTCTACTTCAGGAAATGAGTTCATCTGTCAAAAGAGAAAACCATCCCACGTGGAAGGAAGAGTCTGATTGAGACCCTGGGCTTTCCTTCTATACAGGCACAAGATTTAGCCAAGCTACTTGAGTAATAGATGTCCCAACTCTGCCTAGCTTTGCTTTGCTTTGCACCCCCACATATTTCTGGTGTTATTCTGTGTAGAAATGTGTTTTTTGTTTTTAATATCCCAGTTTCTATAGAAGCTTTTGTGAACAAACCTATTTGTCTTGGGAGAAAAGTCACCATCTGTTAGACAATATCATCCTTGGAATTTTCCCCAAGGAGGCTCAGGAGGTAATGAGAAGCAGGAAGTATCTGCCTGACTCGGGGCAGGCAGCATACAACATGTGAACAGACAAAATTCTTACCTACTTGACTGTACAGTTTGGACCTGAACTGCCATTCACAGGTTCATGTGACTGAATGCCGAGTCTAGAGGTAGGGGTGGAGCCTTTAGGATGTGCAGGCTAACTAGAGGAAGTGAGGTCACTGATGGGCAGCCTTACAGGTTATAGATCCTCCTGGGTCCTGCAGACCTTACTGTCTCCCGGCTGGCCCCATGTACCGAGCAGCAGGGTCCAAGCATCATAGAACCACTGGCCGCCATGCCTTCCTTCCCACGACAGACTGTATCTTCCTAAATAATGAGCCAAAATAAATATTTTCTCCATTAAGATTGTTCCTATGAGCTCTAAAATAATGAATACATTGATCTATTAAATTTTAGTTAGGGATTTTAAAAATAACAAAACTATTAGACTTTATTGTCCCACAATAAGCTTTTATATTAAAATTTTAGGTAACCCAAGCTAGAATTTACTGTACTCTGAGGTTTCTTTCAGTTACAGGATAGTTTAAGAAGAGTGTATTTATTTTTATGCGTGTGAGTGCTTGCCTGCCTGGTATGTAATATGCCCTATATACATGCCTGGTGCCCACGGAGGCGAGAAGCACATCAGAGCTCTTGAAACAAATGGTTGTGAGCTGTCCTGTGGGTGTTGGGAACCAAACATCGGTCCTCTGGGTGTGCTCTTAACCACTGAGACATCTCGCCAACCCCAGAAGATTTTAGAGACTTTGCCCATGTTCAGGAGTTCACTCTTGTCAGTGTTTCTGTAGAAATGTCACACAGCCCTTCTTTCATTCTGTCAGTTCTGTTCTCTCACTCTCTCCCAACGACTCCATCAGATTCTTAACCTCTGTCTCATATTTTGCAAGTCTAAACATATCAAAAATACTTTAAGCTATTCAGTGTTAATAATAAGCTACAAATGGCAGACATAAAGACATACAGAAAAATAGGTACAAATAAAAGAGGCCCCGTAGTGTCATCATAGATGTGCCTTGCAATTTTGCCATGCTTATAGACAGTCAATCATAGAGCTAAATAAATGTTGATCAATTAAGACATGGACTCTTGGGGCTAAAGTGACTCATGCTTTCTAGTAACAGTTTACACACACATGTAGACACACATGATCATCGATGACCAGCTAAACCAGTTCCTTCAGAAGGCCCAATTCTGCCTTTACTGTGTTTCTGAAACTATGGTTCTGAAAGAGAATCACTAAAACATTATTTCTTAAAGCTCCATATACACAGCATCACATTGGACAGGTTAAGTGCTGCCGTCCTGGGACATCGCTCAGTGTTAGCTGTGAGAAAGTCATTGATGCACTGATGCCACTGCATTCGAGTCCTCTGCTGCAGGAAGCCGGGTTGAGTGGGCCATTTCGTTACAGATAAATCAAGCTAGAGGGAATAACACAGGCGGCACTCAAAGCAGGGCATCAGTCAGTAGACACGTGTGCCTCCATTTCCCTTTCTCATCTCCCTGGCTCCTCCACAGCAATGGCTGCTGCTCATCAGTCTTGACTTTTCTGCTCCTCCTTCTGCCCCTTCCTCCTTAAAAACATCATACTTTTGACACAGCTCCAGGGAGCCACTATCAGTAACTAGCGTTTACTATCACTGATTTATAGGGAAATAAAACATAAATATGTATAAATTGTTTCTAATGCACAGCCTGCCTCCTTCAATCTAGCCCTTTATCACTGAGGCACACAATCAGGTCCTCTAGACTTTCAAAGAGCACAGATGTGATTTATTTATTGTAAATCAATGGTATTCTTAGCTTGGCTCCTTTCTCTTGGAAGTGTCAGTTAATTGCAGATGATTATGATGATAATGATGTGCTGGGAGATGACCAATCCATTGGACACATACTAGATCAAGGGTGGCCTTATTCCTAAGAGGAACATTGCAGGCTCATATAAGGATGCAAGGCATCATTGGATACTAAGAACAAAGCTAGAAATAGAAAAGCAGTTTTAGCCCAGCAGAGTCTAATTCAAAACTAGTTTGATAACCAGGTCAAAAAGAAGTCAAGTCCATCTGCAAAGCTATTGTTTTTGCCATTTTAGGACCCTGGTGCTTTTCATTTGAACCTCTACCTGTTTTAGTGATAGGAAGACCAGGGAGTCGGGGGCAAGATTGCTGGCAACAAAGCCCTGGACGGTCTCGGGAAACTTTCCCTTCTAGCTGAAACTGGTTTTCAGCAGCTTCCAAAGTCACTTCTTGAAGAGAAACAGATTCATGCATATGAATTATGGCTTATAAGTATTTTCAGATACTAAGACAGAAGAAACACCAATTCATGTGAGCTCTCACTTTACCGGGGAAAGGTCACACAATCCACGGGTCTTTATCGTGCCACGTGTGGGAAAGAGGCAGACATAGTTCCCACCCTCACTTAGCTTAGGTGTAGCAATAGAAGTTTTCAGAGCTTTCCCCACTCCACATTATACAACAGTTCCAACTGACAGCATTTCTAAGGTTTGGAGAGGAAAAAAAAAAAAAAAAAAAAAAAAAGACAGGCACACTTCTTTATGTAGATGGGACATCTAGGACAGAATATGACAAGTATTTCCTGAACCACAGAGTGGAGGAACAGAATCAAACACGCAGCTCAGACCTGAGCCACTGTGCATCCTCTCCATGGTGGGGGTAGAGGAGGTGGGTGGGGGTGTTATTTTCAGCCTTATTCTGGACTACAAGAGTCATTCATGGATAGAGGTAATAGAGCTTGGTTAGGCTCAGCGATAGGGTGCATGCTTAGTGTATGTGAAGCCAGAGACTCACTCCTTAGATAAACTGATAAAAACACACATTATACTTGATCTTAGCCAAAAGGCCAGGACATGATGGCTCAGTCCTAGGTAGGCCTATACATACAACACACTTTTAATTCAGCCTCAGAAGGAAAGTCAAACTATGTGAGACAAATGCTCACACAGAAAGGACAATTGTTGTGTGATCTTACTTACATGAGGTATTTAGTATAGCCAAACTCACAGAAATAGGATGTAGACTCATGGTTGCCCAGGGCTGGGAACAGGCAGAAGAGGCTATCTATCTATCTTTCTTTGTATCTATCGATCCATCTGTCTGTCTATCCGTCCATTTGTCTATCCTATCTATCATGTATTTATGTATCTATCTATCTATCATCTATCTATCTATCTATCTATCTAGTTGTTCTTTTTAGTAGGTATAAAGATTCAGTTTTACAAGATGACAAAGTTCTGGAAATTATTTGTATAACAATATAAAAATACTTGAGATTCTGGGCATGCTGGAGCACGCCTGTAATCCCAGCACTCAGGGAGGCAGAGGCAGGAGGATTGCTGTGAGTTCAAAGCCAGCCAAGGCTACACAGAGAAACCCTATCTTGAAAAACAAACAAACAAAAAAACTTGAGACTACTGAATGGAAAAAATGATTAAAATGATACATTTTATCACACACACACACACACACACACACACACACACACACACACACACACACACACACACACTTTAAAAAGAAAAACCAGGATCGGTTACTTACCTCATTGTGTTACTGACTTTTTACAATAGCATTCCTTACAGCTTCAGTGCTTAATAGGACCAGGTTCTCTTGGAACTGTTAAAAGATATCAAAGAAATTTCTATGATGTTTTGAGTGGGTTTTTAAATTTAAAATTGCTAGGCTATGCTCTAAAAATTACATTTGCTTAATGAGGCCTACAGTGTCTTCTGTTGGCTGATGCTAACACTGCAGCACTTTGCCTTTAGATTTCTCTGGAGGGTCCAGAGACAGAATAACCAGATCACTCAGCTATCTAACACTGACACACTTGACACTGGAGCAAACACAACATGAAGCCAAGGACTGTGAATGTGATTTGCATCGGTATGCAATTCCTAGACTTACAAGCATCTTTACTCTTAGCGGATGCTATAACTCCTTTATTTTCACCAGCAGTTCACAGGACATTAATCTGACATATCTAATAAACCATGGGCCTAAAATAGGGTTGCAGATAAGTGCCAGCGCGGATTACTGAGGCTGACAGATGGCATCCTTGTCATTCTTGTGGCCTGTTGTCGGAAGGGACCTGGAACAAGAGGAATTTCCGCCCTTTAATCCTTTCTGCTTTCATTTCTCAATATTCCACTACATATTTAACCCTCCTCCCCCATATTATAGTATGCACAATTAATCGAAAGCAACTAATTTACAATATAAACAAATATTTAAAAGTTCACAGTAGAAATAAATTTATTACTGTTATCTATTTATAGTCTTCCCTGGCCATTTATTCTTGTACTGCATGAAGGAACTGTGACTGGTGACTTCCCAAATACTTCATCGCATCGGAGACTTGCTAAATACCTACCCACCAAAACAGAGCCAAGGAATCAAAAACATTCTCCCAAGTCATTTTTTTTTAATGGTAAAAATTACTGTGGGAGTGAAAGGAATGGTCTAGCATATATAGAAAGGCTCGTTGCGCGATAGCTGTCTCTGTTTACTGTTTCAAATTCACCTCCTGTGCACCACTGAAGGACCATGCAATCCTAAAATACTGGCCTGGCTTGGCTTCACCCCTGCCTCCCTCTCAGTCAGCTTGTCCTCCCCATAAGACTGTTCCAGGAGCAGAACTTGACTTATCTGGCTTTCTAGTCCCCATACCCAACACAGCTGACACATACTAGACACTCACCAAAGGATAACTGAAAGACTCAGGTTTGGACTTGACAACATACACAGGTTAACATGTACGGGACAGATATTATTTCAGGATTACAAAAGGCAGGGAGGCACACTAGAAACAGTTTCTACCCCTAGAACTTTTCCTGATTTAGACAGTGTCCTTCTATGCCTTATAGTGCAAACAAAAATGCCTTTGATGCCGAATTGGCCATTATGCTGTCCAGCTTAAGGGTGCGAAATAGCACTGCCACTTTTGGAAAAGAGATCCCCAAGACAAGATCTCCCTTATATCTTGGGGGGGGGGCGGAGAAATATAAATCTATGACTCTCTGGAAACTAATAGAGCTGAAATTAGATTCCTTTAATGTATTTCAAAAACTATTCAGTAATGGGTAGTGTGGGTTTCTCCCTAAGCCAGCTAAGCAATTTCAGATTTACAGCAGAACAAGATGGAATACAGAATTTATTTCTAAAGGCAGAACAAAAACCACATAGGCTCAAGTTGCAGCTGACCTTGATGAGAAGGCTGGAAATTTGATTATTTCTATGTACCATCCCTACCACCATACTGAAATAAAGCAGTCTTGAAGGGAAAAAAAAAAAAAATCAATTGCACTTTAGCGTTAAACTACCCAGTCTGCAACCAGTGAGGGCTTCCCCAGCAATGCAGTAGGGTAAAATTCAAGGACTATAAAAAATAGTATCCTTTAAAAAGAGTATCCTACTCTAAAAGAAGAGTATCCTTTAAAAAGTGAATGCTACTAATTGAGAATATTTGTTTAAGTGAAAACAATGAAATATAACCCAAGAAAGGCAAAGACAAAAGACAAATGTTTGCCCTAGAACTTAACATATAGAATCAAGTCGTTTTTACCAGCATTTTTTTTTAAATTACAAGATGTATTTTCAATAATCAAATTATAGACTAAATTCATTCCTTCACACAAAGTTCCAAGAAGGAGGGCAAAACAGAAATAGATCTCAAATGGAGAAAATAAAACAAACGAAAGAGCATTTTACAGTTGTCTCACCTCCAGTGCAGAAGATTGCGGTGGGGCCAGCAGCTTTATTTGCAGCTTGGATAGCATAAAACGGAAAGGGAGTCTCTTTCGCTTGCCTCTTTCTCAACCGGTTCCCTAAATTGGGCTGCCAACCTCTCTGCTGGTCCAATTGATAACCTGGGAAATGTGCCTCCCGCAAAGTGAGTGCCTGGAGCAGGGGACAGTCCCCCTAGTGGCCACCCTACCCTCCCTTTTGGTGACGCTCCACTTCCTGTTAGGCAAAAAAGGCATTCCCAAGAAGCTCGGTTTTGTAGTTTCCAAGCCACCTCCTAAAGCCGGACCCCCTTTCCCAGTTTCCCTTCCTAGGTAACAACTTTTAATCATTCACGTGACGGGCCAGCTGACTTTGTCTAAACAATCCCCTAGGAGAAAAAAAAACCAAAACGCTAGAGTGTGTCATTTTACCAGCCCAGGCTCATCCGCGGCATTCTTCGCCCTGGTGTCCTACCCAGCCAGTTAATGGACCTTAGTGACAGCTACTGTCCCGGGGTGACCAGATGCTAAAGGAATGTGTAAGCGTTTGCCTTCGGGGCTGCAACCGATTGAAGTAGCCAGGAGAGAAAAAGCATGAAGCTGACCTCAAGGCCATAGTCCCCAAGGCCCTCTTCCCGAAGGACTTCTTTAAAATACCTTTTAAGTGTTTCTTTTGCAAGGCACTCAAGAATCTCGTCCCGCGTGGCGGTTTCCACGGGTGGCGCGCACTCCCTTGGCGTTGATCTCGCGAAGCCACCCTCGCACATCCCGCGCAGTGGCGGCGCAGCACGTGGCCGCTTAGGTCCTTCAGTGATGCCGCGAAAAAAGCACAGCGGGGATTTGAGGTCCTCAGGGGGTTAAGGCTGAAGGGGCAGGCGAGGGCTGCATAGCATCCGAGAACATTAGTGGTGGGCGATCCGAGTGGGTGACAACGGGCCCCCGAACCGGTCAAGCTGCGTCTGCAGAGAGCCAGCTAGGATTGCTTCGGTGTGTGCAGGAGATAGGACCCCTAGCTCGGCTTGCAGTCCCGGCTCTCCGCAGCCCTCCGCAGCCCCGCCCCCCCTCCGCAAGCCCCGCCCCCGCCCTCGCCCCCTCCCCGCCCCCACCCCCGCCTCCTGCTTTCCCGTCCCAGGACGCGTTGCGCGGCCCGGGCCGGAAGTCCTCGAGTTCCCGGGTGTGTGTCCGTGTCTGTGTCTCGCGGCGGTGCGCCGCCGCGGTCAAGCGCTAAGGGGTCCGCGTCTGTAGCGTCACCGCTGTCACTGCCGCCACCATACCGAGCCACTTCTAGAAGAGACCGAGGCCCGGCCCTTCGCCGGGTGGAGAAGATGTTGCCCCTGTCCATCAAGGATGATGAATACAAGCCACCCAAGTTCAATCTGTTCGGCAAGATCTCAGGCTGGTTTAGGTGCGGGGTTGTGTGTTTGCTGGGAGGGGGCTGCCCAGCAGAAGGAGACAAAGCCGGGGGCTAAGGATGGCCCGAGGTCCAGGATGGGAGCGTCACCCTTCTGCTGAGGTGGAAAAGAGCATGTGGACTGGGTGGGTCTTGAAAGGGGAACCTGACTTCAGGGTCCCAGCACCCCACTTGACTCCTGCTAGCTTCTAATCACCTGTATCGTGCCCAGGTCCATCCTGTCGGACAAGACATCCCGGAACCTGTTTTTCTTCCTGTGCCTGAACCTCTCTTTCGCTTTTGTGGAACTGCTCTACGGCATCTGGAGCAACTGGTAACCAAAGGGGGAAGATGATTGGGGCGGAAGCAGAGGGTGAGGGAGACTAGCCACTATTTGCTTAGTGCCACGTAGGTCCTTACCGGTAGGTTCAGGTCTTACCTTTGCCACTATCACTTTTGCTGAGTTGCTCTCTTGTACCCTCACCAGTTAGAATGGGCTGCATTTCTAAGATCATGGCCTATAATGTATAGCTTCTTTGATTTCCTGCAACCCCACAGACAGGATTGACAGGCCCCCTCCTCATTTTTTTTTTGGCAGATGGAATGAGTCTCTTGTCACACTGCTTGACTTAGCTATACCGCAAGAAAACTGGGAGGATCCTGTTAGCTAACTTCCTTGTGGGTGTGGCATTTTTTTGGATTTCACCCTTAAGATTCAGTGAGGGAAGATCTGTGTGGCCCTGTTCCATTTATGATTGTCTCTGAATGGCCTTTGAAGAGGTTTGTGAAGAGACCTTTGGCAAAACGTGTGCTGTTCTCTTTTACGGTGAAACTGGCTCATGATTTTTCCTCTTATTCTTACTGCAGTAGACAATCCTATACAGTTTTCTGAGATTGCCTCTTGATTTGATGGTTTTTGGTGTCACCTTTGGGATTTTGGTTTGTTTTTGTTTTCTGGTGTCATGATTTGGGTAGCGGAGAGTCCAGTGTGACTTAGAAAATAGAGTCACTAATATTTAAGTATTTGTTGTGGGATAACTTCTGGGCTTGTGAAGTGAGCACACTTCTCAAGTGTGCTAACTCTATCTCTTGATTTTATTCCCTTTTAAGAGATGGGCTGGAGTTAAGAGAGCTTGTAGCTCATGCAGAAGATCAAAATTTAGTTCTCAATGCCATATCTGGTGGCTCACAACTTGCCTGTAACTCTAGCTTCAGGGGATTTGCACCCTCTTCTGGACCTGGCAGACACAGATGCAGACACACACACACACACACACACACACACACACACACACA
>OU015753.1:68871747-68902736 GCA_907169655.1 Acomys percivali | reverse complement strand
TAGAGTCTTAGACTAACCCGTGCCATTTATGGTTTATTTATTTATTTATTTATTTATTTATTTATTTATTGTTACTTCTCTTAAGCTAACTTGGTCGCTGTCTTTGAAAACCCATTTTCAGAGAATAAAATGATGATAGTGTTTGTTCTCTAGCTCTGGTCAGTTTGGACAAAAGTAATCGTTTCACCAGAGGTTGTGACGTCTATTTTCTGGCGCACATCTTTGATTCCCACACTCAGGTGGCACAGGCAGGAGGCTAGTTCAAGGCTAGCCTGGTCTATATAGTTCCAGGACAGTCAGGACTAAGAGACCCTGTCTCAACAAACAAACAAACAAACAAACAAACAACAACAAAAAACCAAGCAAGAAACAACAAACAACCCCCCCCAAAACAAGCCAACAAACATCAATAACAAAACCTGAAAAAAACAAAACAAATCCTCTAGTAAGTAGTAGATTATAAACATTATTGGTTTTGTTATTGCTTGGATACAAAAGTCAAGTAGACATAATTACATTTTGATGTATTTAATAACCATTTTGGTTCCTCTGAGAATTGTGTGTATATTTTGAAGGATACCTCATAACAGACTTTTTTAAGTCTCATAAACTTAATACTCTTTAATGTATCATATATGTTAAAAGTACTATAGTCTTAACTTATATTTGAATATAGTACTTTAATTATGAATATATACTATTTATAATATAGTTTACATTTTCCTCTTTTTAAATTGTGTCATAATTTTGGCATATGTGCTCCTTAGTCTATGACTACATTGTAGCTTATATACACGTTTTACAATAGCTGCTTTATAGTGCTGCATACTGTATTTCATTGTGACCTTTCATTAGCATAAGCCATTTCATGTAATACCTTGTTCTAGGGATTTATATTGTAGGTGTCTGAACTACCTATTTCGTGGAAAGCTGGGTGTATAGTACCTTTGTGATCCATAGAGATCACTTAAAGTATTAAAACCATTGTAGCCTAAGCTGTTTTTCCGTATACATCATTGCATAAGGAAGACATTGGTGGTGCATGACTTGTTATCTGCCCTTAGGTGATTTCTCTTCTGTATTTGGGTAACTGTCTGCTGTCCTCAGGAGACTATTCTCCTGTACCTTACTGATTTATCCTCTTACTGTGTTGTTAAATCCTTCCGACTTGACATGCTGCGTTGTTGCCTGTTGTACTGCAGTCATTTATTTTGTACCCATGCATGTCAAGTTTCGTAACTATAGTTGCTTATCCCCCAATATTGATTTCTGTCAGTGAATATTAAACATAATCATTTGGTGCTTGGGAAGGCTGTGGTATGGCTTAGTGGGATAGTTCTTGCTTATGATGTTACACACACACACACACACACACACACACACACACACACACACACACAGTGCTATAAGCCTGTAATCCCAATATTTTGAAGATGGAGGCAGGAAGATCAGAAGTTAAACATCTTCAGTTACATACTGAATTAAACAAAAAGAGAATTTTGTTTTTAGCTTAGATCTTTTCATAATCTGGCTTCCTATGTTATTTGGACACCAAATTTTTCAGTTTTGTTTTGTTTTATTTTGATTGATCATTTATGATACTCGATTATCTCTGCTTATTTCTCACATAAACCCACTTTGACTTCATTCTTTAAAAATAAGTTTCATTAAAAGAGAAAGAAAGAAAGAAATTTTGCCAGGTGTGGTAGTGCACCGAGCACTTGGGAGGCAGAGGCAGGCGGATCTTTGTGAGTTTGAGGCCAGCCTTGTCTATAACCAGAGTCCAGAGCAACCAAGGCTACAGAGAAACCGTATCTCGAAAAACAAAAAAACAAAACAAAACAAAACAAAAAAGTTTCAGGTTGTCGAACATGAAAGATCAAATGTTTTTCCCAGCATAAGGCATTAAACCACGGATAAAACATTCTCCTCATAGACATGAGTCGCAGCCAATATAAATTGTTCTGATGTTATTTCCAGGGCTTCCATGTTCAAGAAGAGCTTGGTTATAACTGGGCTGGGTGTTTGATGGTGAGGAGGTGTATTCTGTGGAAGCAGGCCTCAGTTCTGTGCACTTTCCCCTAGTGACTATCTACCCCCTTTCAACTAGACTGTAGCTTTACTTAGAGCTCCATACACATGTGCTGTGTGTTATGGCGCCACAGTCAGCCATCTTAGTACATTGCACAGAGTAGGGGCTTAATACGTATTTGCTGGGTAAAAGAAGGAGTGATTGAATGTATGGATTCATCTGTCTATACTACTAACTGCGGTGTCAGGAGAAACAACAACAGACAGGAGAAAGGAAGCTTCCTTCTTTGGTTCTTAGAAATTGGGAGGAAAGTGTAGGAATACTAGCTGGGTGTTCTGTTTCTGTCAAGAATGCTTTTCTTTCTGGTATTTTCTTTTTCTTTTTTCTTTCTTTTATTGAAAATAGATTTTTTCCCCACATATCCTGGTTATGGTTTCCCCTCCCCCTACTCTGTTTCTCCCTACCACCCCTTCCATCTGGATCCACTCCCTCCTGTCTCTCATTAGAAAGTAAATGGACTTCTAAGGGATAATAATGAAATGAAATAAAATATAAGATAAAACAAAGCCCAACACATTGGAATTGAACAAAACAAACAAACAGAAGCAAAAGAGCCCAAGAGAAGGCTAAAAAACCCAGAGACTCATTGAGGAATCCCATACAAACACTAAGCTGGAAGTCGTAATATATGTGCAGAGGACCTGCTGCCAACCTGAGCAGCCCTTGTTAATTTTCATTCATTTATTGTTGACTAGCTACATAATCTCAAGGTAATATAAGAATGTAGACTTGTGTTATCAAGGATATTTTTTTCTCAACTTATAGAAAAAGCAACCCTGAAAATTGTTTAGACAAACAGTACGGTTTCCCCAAGATGGCTGGCAGAGCTCCATCTTTACCTCGTACCAGAAGGCCTGGAGCTTAGAGAGAAAGAGGCAGAAACTGTATGTTTTATCTTAAGCAGACTTAGCTGGGTGCTAGCACATAATGCTTTCTTTCACATTTTTATCACATGGTCATGCCTAGAAGCAACTTGGTTTATTCCAGAAAACCATGTGGATTGATACAAGCCAAGGCTTTCTTACCAAGGAAGAAAGGGTGTATGTCTCGGAGAAAGAGATAAACCCACTGAACATAGGAAGGTGAGGGTCGGTGGTTTTGTTTTCTTCTTTCCAGCGTTACAGCAAGGCCTCCAGCACCTTATATTTGAGTTGTGTGGCGACTCCTGCCTCCCACGTATTCTGGTGTGCTGTTGTGTTTGCCATTAAGTATATTCATGCTCTTCTGCTCTGCATTCTCGTCACCATCTATTAAGAACTTAATTTCAATTGTATCATCTACTACAGCTGTTGGAAATAGTTTCACTTAGACACCGAAAAAGCTCATGCAACAAACTGTAAAGGTCAAAGCTTCTGTTTTAATAAATGCTTGTTCTAGAAATGCTTAAGGCTATAGTGGGGGACCGTTTGTCCTCTTTTTATGTAATGTGCATAGGAGATGTTTGCTAAGTAATTAATTCCTTGGTGAAAACACCCTCATTAATCACATATTTATTATAATAAAATTTAAAGATGTTTTAGTCTTTTATCAAGCTTTCTCTTTTTTATGACAAAAACCAGCTGTGGCAAAGCCTTTTGCATTCTTGAATTTTATTTTTCACCTTAAAAACTTAGATAAATGTTTCATTTCAAAGAACATTAAAATCATAGAAAGGCATGGAGTTGTAAGTTATTTCACTATAGTTCATTAGTTTATTAATGTTACTAATGTCAGGATTCTAGTAATTTTCTCCTTTTTAAATGTGTGAATCCATGTGTATATGAGTATTCCTGTGATGGTCAGAATTTGAACTCACTAGCTTCTACAGTCTTTATTTTTTGAGACAGATTCATTGCCAGTGTAGTTTTTAATTTCTTGATAATAAATTTATACTTAGCCCTCTTACTCCACATTATGGAAATCAGCTGGGAAGAGGTTTATAAATTATGATAATCCCTTGCTTCAAATGTGAATTAATATTTAGCAACCACTATGAATAGACTATTACCTATTCATAGTTACCAATATGCTATCATATCAATATACCAATTAGCTGTCAGTCACCAATAGATCGTTTAAGAAACTTTTTATGATGGAAAATCTTAAGCATGTATAAATAGTATAATGGACCTTGTGTACCCGTCACCCATCTTTACAGCCCACAGCCTGTCCACTTACTCTGTCATCTGTGACGCACTGCTGGGTTGGCCTAAATAGATAGAAGATCCAGTGTTTCCATATGCTTAGGGCTGAGTCTTTAAAAATGAGAGCCACCTCCTAACAATTCCTAAGTGCTCCTATGCCCTTTATTATCTCGTACATTCTTTTTACATTACATTACATTACATTACATTATACAGAGAAGAATCTAGCTAAGGTCCACACATAGTATTTGTTGCCTGATAGGGAAGATATTACATCTCCTAAAATTGATAGGTTTTTTTTTCTGTCTATATTTTCCCAAGTGGCTCTTAAACAATCTTCCCCCCACCCCCACCTTTTTCTGTTTTAAAAGCTGGTCTTAACTAGGCCAGTCTTCAACTCCCCAGTGCCAGATTATAGATACATGCTACTACTTCTAGTGTTAGATGAAATCCTTTTCAAAAGCTTCCTTCTCAAGCCGGGCGTGGTGGCTCATGCCTTTAATCCCAGCCCTCAGGAGGCAGAGACAGGCAAATCACTGAGTTTGAGGCCAACCTGGTCTACAGAGTAAGTCTAGGACAGCCAAGGGTACACAGAGAAACCCTGTCTCGAAAAACCAACAAAACAAAACCCCCAAAACATTGTAGCCTAGGGTAGCCTAGTCTTCATTAGGTAGCCCAGGCTAGACTTACTTATAGGGTTACTCGGCTTTTGAATGCTGGGACTACAGGTGTGAACCATGCTTGGCTTCAACTGTTTCTTTTGTCATGGAAGGTGTGATCACATTGTTTTACTTCAGTGTTAGTATTTCTCCTTTATACTAAAGGCAGTCTCCCTTATTAAAGTGTCTTTAGAACTAGTCACATACAAATGGATCATAACACTTTTGAAAAGAAATTAGTGTTTAAAGAGGAACCTAAAACAAGTGTGCCAATTGTAGGAACTCATTTTTCCTTATTACATTTTACTTCTTGTGCAAATCTATAATCTTGGGTAGTACCTATGCCACTTTTATGTTTTACTTACTTTTCATAAGTTTTATTTGTCGTGTCTGTGTGTGTGTGTGTGTGTGTGTGTGTGTACATGTGTGCGCATGTGGAAACCAGAGGATACCCTATGGGAGTCAGCTCTGTCCACCATGTGTGTCCTGGGCCTTGAACACAGGTCTTTAGGCTTGGTGTCAGGCACCTTTCCCCCTGAATTATCTCACCAGTTCCTACCTTCATGCTCTGGAGAACATTGTGCCGTACAGTCCAAATGGGAATTTATAGTGAGTAACACTTGCTAGTCCTGAAGGTGAGCAGAGAGGTGCAGATCTTCAAACCAGTGCTCCTACAGAGCATGAGAACTAGAGTCTTTTCCTGTGTGTTTATCTGCTCATTGGTAGCTAACTGACTTTTACCTCATGGCCTTAGGTTCAGAGGGAAAGCCTCATATCATCTGCTGTAAGAGAACATGGTGCTCTTCCATTTCAGAAGAGGAAGTAGTTTTTCAGGCTGGATTACATTTTATTAAATGCTGAAAACTTCCCTGGGAATATAATGCAGTGATAGAGCCCCAGCACCACAAAAATAAATACAAGTAAATAAATACTAAAAGGAACTTGGTTGCTATATTCTATAGGATTTACTTTATTGTTTTTCCCTTAAGGCAATTATAGAAGAATGTTAATTCAGAACATGGCTGTTCTGGTAAGAGATTCCATCCAAAGACCTTTTAGGTCTGTGTGATCTGGCTAGCAAGAGATCACATCCAAGGATCTTGGTCTGTGTGATCTGGCTAGAATGCAAACATGCCTTTAATCTAGGAGACAGAGGCAAACAGATATAACTTCAATGTCAGCCTGGTATAGAGCAAGTATCAGATAAAGGAAAGTTTAGCTCCAGTGATACATGCCTTTAATCCCAAATGAAGGTAAAGTTAGTTTGTAGAAGGAAGTACCCCATGTTGTAAAGTGATGTCTAATTGAGTGGCAGAAAAGGTGATGAATCAGAGATTAGACAGAATAGGATACTCCCAACTCTCATGAGAAGAGAGAGGAAAGGGGTATTACTTAAGAGGCAGGTTTTTGTTTGTTTCTTTGTTTTGTTTTGCTTTTTAACCAGGATGTAATAGAGAGATGGATTGCAGAGAGAGAACTCAAGTGAAGCTGGAATATACCAGAAAATGAGAAGCCAGATTAGAGGAGATTGCTGAGTTAGTTTGAGGCCAAGCAGAGCAATTCTGGGCCAAGAGAGAAGCCAGAGTAAATCAGCTGGGAGAAGAGTTTAAGCTGGAACAGCTGAGTTGAATCAGCCAGCCCAGAGCTCAGAAAGAACAAGTAAGGGTGAGTTTATTCAGTAGTAAGTCGCAGAGGCTGAAGCCATTCTAGCCTAGCTTAGATTGTATGGAGGCTGGAAGCTTCCAGAGCTAGGCCTAGGTTAGCAAAAGGAGGCAGTAAGCCTCTCACATGACAGTTGAGTCACAAAAACCAAGTTCCTTTTACAGGCTATGTTTTGTGTCCATTGAATGTATAGGAAAATTTGCTGGGAAAAAATAGCTTGCTGGGGTTCCTATTAAAAAAAAAAGTACTGCAAGTTAAGTGGCTAGAATATCAGACATTTCTAGTCTCAGTTGGGAGATATAAACCTGAGTTCCAGGTGCCCACAGGGTTGCCGTTCCCCAAGGAATCTGGGCAAGTATGTGCTCTAACTTCATTCAGGTGGTTTGGTGGCAATTGTTGGCATTTCCTCGGCTTGTTGAAGCATCATCCTCATCTCTGCCTTGGTCTCCTTGTGTGTGCCTTCCTCCAAGTTTCTAGGTCTTTTAAATAAAGATACTAGTCAAGACTTACTTATGATCTCCTCTTAACCAAGTATATTTGCACTGAACCTGTCTTAACAAAGTCACATTCTGGAGTACTGAGGGTCAAACTTTAACATGGGACTTCTGTGAGGAAAGACACAGTTCCTGACAGTGTTTTATTAGACAGATAGATAGATTAAATCAGTAAATATTTACTAATGTATACTTATCTAGAAAGCATCTTATTTTTAGAGTCTGATTTATGGTTGGGTAAGAGCAATATATAGATTAACATATACATTAAGAAATAAAAACATGGCCTGGGCTGATGGAACACGCCTAATTGCATGTAGCCTCCTGATTTCTGAAGATGTAGAATGTATGTACTGCTTGCAGCTATGGGGAAGTCATCATCCTTGCTGGAGTGAGCGTTTTGATGGTGTAGTAGTCTTGGGGTCAACCACACTTGAGCAAGTAAGCCCTCACTCATTGTCTGCAATAAATAACTCATTGGCTATTTCTTATAATTACCAATAAAGTCATTGGCTCCTCACACTGGACTTAGGTAGAACTCTACTTCTTTCTCGCTTGTTGTTGTTTTCTTTCTTTCTTTTGTTTCTTGTTTTTTGTTTTTTTGTTTTTGTTTTTCTTTTAAGGAGGAACACTCTGGGAACACACTTATAAGGAGGAACTTTCCTCTGGGAAAGTGTTTCCCCATCATTGGCAGAGCTGGCCAAAGATGAGTTTAGGAAGAGTGATGGTATTATTCTTGCTGAGCTGAGGCTAAGCTGTCTGAGGGGTGGCTCATGTGCAGGAAGAATTCAGTTACGGCTGTTTCTCCATGTGTGAGGAGTTGTGTGCCCCATTGCAGTAGCAGCAATCACAGTGTCCTGATTCGCTTAATGAGATGTGTAGCCGAGGCCAAGATGGCTGCCCCGCAGGAAACTAGCTTGTATAAAGGAGGAAATAATAATAACAGGAAAGGGACATAAGGCTAGCCCATCTGGGTTAGCCTCTCATATGCAAAGGAAAATGGAAAAAGGATGAAGTTGAAGTGTTGGCTTGCCAGTTCTTAGGGCTTTGGGGACTAAAGTCAAGAGGATGCAGCTCGGGTTTGTGGTAAGAAGCTCATCCTGGGATCCAGAACTTCATAACTCAAGAGGAAGAGTTAGGTAGTAAACAGTTAAAACTTGAAGTTGAGGAGAGAGGTGGTGGATTAGACCCAGTTCCACAGGCAAGATGAGGCAATTGTCACCAAGAAAGGCGGATTCAGCAGTGAGCCTGGCACTGGGATAGAGCTTTAGTGCCTCTGATGAGACTCACTGGGCCTGCTGCTGTGGATAAATGGAAGACAGGACAAGCGTTTCCTGACAGGGTGGCCAGACTACTGGTGGGTGAGGCCCGCTGTAAGCCCTATGTTGAAGTGTAGGTGGATTGGCTCCTGTAGAGGAGTGTTAATTCAGAACATGGCTGCTCTGGCAAGAGATCACATCCAAACATCTTGATCAGGCTGGAATACAAACATTCCTGTAATCCAGGAGACAGGCAAAAAGATCTGAGTTCAAGGCCAGCCTGGTATAAAGAAGTATAGGGTAAAGAAAAGCTTAGGTCCAGGCGCGGTGGTCCAGGCCTTTAATCCCAAACGAAGGTAAAATTAGTTTGTAGAATGAAGCACCTATGTTTGAAAGTGATGTCTAATTGAGTAGCAGAAAAGGTGACAAATCAGAGAAGATTTGACAGAAGAGGATATACCCAATTCTCACAGGGAGAGGAAAGGGAAGCTACTTAAGAAGCAGTTTTACCAGAACAGTAAGAGAGATGGGTTACAGAGAGAGAACACAGGTGAAGATGAAACGAGCCGGGAAATGAGAAGAAACCAGAAGATTAGGGCATATTTCTGGGTTAGTTTAAGGCCAAGCAGAGCAATTCAAGGCCGAGAGAGAAGCCAGATTAAATAATTCGGCTGGGAGAGGAGTTTGAGTCAGAACAGCTGAGTTGTACCAGCCAGCCCAGAGCTCAAAAGAACAAGTAAAGGTGAGCTTAGAGGCTGAAAACATTCTAGGCCTAGGTAGGTTACGGTGTTAGGAGGCTAGAGCTTCCGGGCTAGGCCTAGGTTAGCAGAAGGAGGCAGTAAGTCTCCCAGACAACAACTGAAACAGGAAAATAAAAGTTACTTTTACAGTCTCCGTTTATGTGGTGGTTATTTCCAAGCCTTAGATTTGGTTCAGTTGGTCTCTGCCTTTATCCCAGCTCCCACTGTTTTGATTACTGTAACACTGATGCTTTTGAACTTGGGAAATACAAGTTCTCCATCTCTGCCTCTCTTGTTCAAGAGTATTATATTTTATATAGAACTATTGCTTTTTAAAAAAATATGAATTAAAATTTTTTTAGGTTTGTTTATTTTACATGTGTGTTTTGCCTGCATGTGTTCATGTGTACCACCTGCTTGCCTGGTGGAGGTCAAAAGAGGGTGTCTGGTCCCCTAGAACTGGAGTTACAGGTGATTATGAGTCACCCTGTGGGTGCTGAGAACTGAACCCAGATCCTCTGAGATGGCAAAACAAATGTTTTAACTGCTGAGATATCTCTCCAGCCCTCATGCTTCTTTTCATATGATGTCAACCCTGACTTGACACTCTCTTAATAGATACTGAATTGGAAATGTAGCTCCTTTGGGGAAGTGTGGACTTTGAGTTCTTGCTGAGGCATCACATGTACTGAAGATGGTGCAGAACTGAGCACTGTCCCTGAACAACAGAAACCCACACCTTCAGGAAGCTTTGCTTAGTGCAGAACTGAAGGTTAAGGAATATTGTTTTGTGAGTGTAGGGTGTAGCTCAGTGGAGAGCTTATATTTAGTGTGTTTGAAGTATGGGTTCAGTCACAAACACTAAAAAAACATTTTTTTTTTGGTCTTTTCATTTATAAACATGAAAGTCTTCCCATTTATTTAGGTTTAGGTAATCTTTAATTTCATCCATATTTTGTAGTTTACAGAGTGTAAGTTTTAGAATTTGTTAAATCTTGCTTTTAAAACATTAATTTTTCTTTAGAGTGCTGTTGTAAGTGGAAAATTTTTCATTTAACTTTTGTTCTTTGTACCATGTAGGAATGAAAATTATTTTGATGTTGATACAATGATCAATTTTCATATATTAAATCATCTTTGTATTGTTGGGTTTAGTCACAGTTGGTCAGGACATGTTTACTCTTTAGTGTACTACTAGATGTGTCTGCTGGTGTCTTGTTGAGGGTTTTTGGATTCATATTTACAAGAGATATTTCTACACAACTTCTTCCTCATAATGGGTTTGCTCTTAAGCTAACACTGGTCTTGTCCTAGCTTCTGTCTTGTCCAAGTATTTGTGAAATACTGATGTTAATTATGTTTCTAAATGCTTGTGTATTAGTGAATCTAGGCCTGGCATTTTGTTGTCAGTTGCTAGTGCTGGACGCTTTAGTACAACTAAGTCCATGTTTTCTTACCATAGGCTTCAGATTAACTTTCAGACAGATTGATGAGATTAGTTGCCTCTCAGTACTTGTTTTTAGATAATGTGTTACCATATGGTTCGTAATTTTTCCTTATCATTCCTTTCAGTTCTGTAAAGTCAGCAGGGTCCCTCTTTATTCTTGATTTTTAGTGGGTAAGAATGTTTTTGTTGTCATGTTTTTTTTTTTCTTTTTTGATGAAGATTCTCATTAAAGATTCTCACTGTGTGTAGCCAAGTTGGCCTCAACTGCCCCCCAGCTTCTGAGGTCACCTGGTGCTTGAGTCTTTTTCATGGATCAGTTGATGTAAATGTGCCAATTTCCCTGATCTTGTCAAAGAATCAACTCTTGGTTTAGATAATTTTTCCCTTTAAAACAATCTCACTTGTCCTTAGCGATAGTAGGAGTAAGCCAGACTTCTTCCTCATTGTTTGGACATGTTGCCATATTATGTTATGACTTGGATCATTTCCAATAAGAATAATCTATGACTCTTACCATTTTTTCCCTTTCAGTTTTCTTCTTTTCCCTCTCTTTTTGGTGTTCTTTGTAAAGTGTATAGGGTGCTCTTCCCTCTGTTGATACTCCCTAATTATCCTAGATCATGAATCACTTTCCTTCATGTAGTTTGGATAATTCCCAACTACTTCATATGATTCTTTCATGTAAAATTTCAGTCTATGGAAATTCTCTTTTTGTTCATGAATGTTCTACAGCTCCACACCTTATCTTTAACACATTAATTATTTTTGTATTTGTGTTTTGTCTGTGCACCAATGTGTGCCTATTGCACACAGAGGTCAGAAGAAGGCGTTGGATCCCCTGGAACTGGAGTTACAGGAAGTTGTGAGCCACTATGTGGGAGCTTAAAATTTTAATCATATTTATTTTAAAGGGCTCTGATAGTTCTAATATCTGGGCCATTTCTGGTTCTGATTCTGTTGCTTGCTTTAATTCTTGACAGGGAGTCTTTGATAGTGTTCCTCACCTTGTCCTTTTACATATTTTACATAAATAAGTTTTGTTGGGTCTAGAGTCACACAAACTAAACACCAAGGACACCTTGTAGTGGAGCAAAAAGTTTATTTTCCAGCAGTTACTGGCTGCTTGGGACATGGCTTGAATGTTGGGATTGAGAACTGTGACCAAGAACAAGTTTGTTACAGTCTTCCTATTTATTTATTTATTTTTGTTACAGTCTTTTAATAGCAGAAACCATAAGCAGAAAAGCATGTGCAGGAAGGGGAAGGCGGACTTATCAGGACTGGTCCATACCAGGACTCATTTTTCACAAAGCAGGAGTCAGCAAGGTGTGATGGGAGTCAGCAGGAGCAGTGTGTCTTGGGGCTGCGACCTCCGTCTGCCCCTTTGTTCTAGAGCTGCAGGCGTGTGTGTGTGTTAAGATGAGGGACAGGCCTATGATAGAATCTGGGTTGTTAGTCCTTTCAGTTTTATGTGGTAAATATGTATTACATATTGAGTATTATATTTAAAATAAAGCCTGAGGTTTATAGTTATTATGTCCAGAAATGGGCCAACTGTGTTTCTTCCTGGCTGTTACTGTGGTAGGGCTTTGAAGCCGATGTGGTCAATAGTTGGTTTGGGTTTGAGTTTGGGGATTTGCTTTTGCTGATTAATTTCACTAAGTGACAGTTCAGTTTTTCTGGTGATTCCTACTGACCTATGCTTAGTGTAAAATTTAGAGTATTAGAGTACTAGAGGGTTTTTCACGATATTGTTCTGTTCTCAGCTTTCAGCAAGTCTTTACCTGCACCGCAGCCACATCTCTCTGTGGTCTTGGTAAATTCCTCTTGCCATGTCACAAGCTTAGTGAAGACATGGTGGTGAGTTCTACTGCAGCTTTACACTCAGGCTGTCCTGGTTCAGTGAGTGCCAGAGTTCACCTGGTCACTCCTTGTTTCTTTCAATAAAGAGTAGAAGTTTGTTAAACCCATGGTTCTGGAGGCTGTGAGGTCTAGTATGAAGGTTCTGGCATCTGGTGAAAGGGCCTTCAACAGAGCTGGTGTCTGTTCATGTTCCCACATCTCCTCCTCCTTACCCTGTCTTCCCTCTACAACCAATAGCCAAGAGCTGGGAGCAGGACAGTTAATAATAATAGATTTGGGGTTGAAGAGATGACTCAGTGGCTAATAGCATTTGCTGCTCTTGCAGGGGACCCGGGTTCAATGTCTAGTGTCCACAGGGCAGCTAACAACTGTCTGTAACTAGGGATCTGACACTCTCTTCTGTCTTCCATGGCCGTCAGTCACACATGGAGTACACATACATACGTGCTGGCAGTCATACACATAAAATAAAGCAAATAAATATTAAAAAATGATAATGATGACAGACTTCTTTTGCCCCAGGATAAGAGCCTCTCCCAGAGTCCCACAGTGGCAGTGCTGTTTCCTACCCCTCTTGATAACAGTTGACCTTTGCTTGTTACCAGACAGTGAGCAGTTGCCATCCTGCTCTAGCACATGGCTATTTTTTGTTTGTTTGTTTGTTTGTTTGTTTGTTTTTCCATTCTCAGCTCTGGACTTTTAGTTCACAGGATACTTCTGTGTATCATATTTGAATGTTGCCTTAGAAGGTAATCCCAGATGAGCCTTAGTTTTTAGGGAGAATGGTTTACTGCTTGCTTCTGATTATAATGTACCATTATATTTGTTCTTTTTCAGCCTAGGCTTGATCTCCGACTCTTTCCACATGTTTTTTGATAGTACTGCCATATTGGCTGGATTGGCAGCTTCTGTTATTTCAAAGTGGAGAGATAATGATGCTTTCTCTTATGGGTAAGACTTTAAAATACTTTTCTTGATATAAGTTACACGGAAAAATATACAGCTCTTAAGGCCATGTGGTTTTACAGGTTGAGTTTACTTGTGTGATTGGAGCTCTTGACACCTGCCTCCGGCTTCTTCTAGCTCTTCTTCTACACCTCCCTCACGGTTACCTTTTTACTTCCTGGATTAGCTTTACCTGTTTTAAAAGGATATGGAGGAAGGAAAGGGAAGTGGGAAATGATGTAACTATAATTTCAAAAATGAAAGAAATAGTTTTTAAAAAAATATATGATTAGAATCTATAATGCAACTTTATTCATATACAGACTCTTTTGTTTGGCAGATAAACCGTTATTTTACCAAAGGAATTTAAGAGAGGTAGATTGTTGTTGTATAAGGATTTCCTCAGAGCCTATTTTTTAGACAATGAAAATCATGTGAAACCGATCAGATTTTTTTTTCTTTACTGAAGAAATACTTAACTTACTTATCTAAAATTACTGGTATTTCATAACATGGTTTTATTTGTCTTTTTAGCTTTGTTCTTATGTATGGTGATCTCCATCTCTCTGATTTGTACTCTAAGCCACATACCATGCAAGGACTTTTGATGAACCAGATTAGAGGCAGAAGTGGCTTCCTGCCCCCACTGAGTGAGGAAGCAATTGGTTTTTCATTATTTGATTTAAGCTTCCTGATTTTTTCCTGTTTTGAGCTCATAGAACATTTCTTAGTTCTGTCATGTGGAGGTAGAGATGAGGACTCAGCCCTTTCCACCTGTCTCATGCCTGTTAATTCCTTCCCTGCATGTCCCTGCTCACATCCACCCTCCGCAGTTGCAGTTCCTCTTTCCTCCCACTCCTGCTGCTGGCATCTCTCCTGACGCCCTCTGCCCCTCCTCCTGCACGCTCTCCTGCTTGCCTCTCTCTCAGCTTTGCTTACACCTGTATATCCTCATGCTCATCTCTCTGACTGACTCTATCTCTCTCTCCCCACCCTCCTCTCTCCCTCTCAGCCTGTTTTCTCCACCTTTTCAGTCTGCGCTTGTACTTGCACCCTCATTTTGCCTTGGCTGAAAAGTTTGCATGTGAGGCATGCTTAGCAGTCTGCTTTCACAAATTACACGTTTTAATTCTAAGACTCACTCTGTTCAGGTAAACATAATCATCTATCATCATTTGTCTAGTTTTTCTTCTTCATTTTAAACCTATACCCAGATACAGTAATATACTAAAGCTAAGCCAGCAGTTTATTAGAATGCATGAAACATATCTACCAAACTAGAAGTTAGGAACCAAAAGATGCCTAAAACTTTCTTGCCTTTGATCTTGAAATTCAGTAAACTAAGGATAAAAGGCTTTCTGTCCAGTATTAGCTATGGGACTAGAGAGAGAGATTAAACTTGGTTTGAAGAATAATCCTGCTGATTTATTAGATAAATCTCTTTAGTGTACATTATAGAAAACTGATTGTATATTATTTGAATTTAGTAAACTTTTCTCCACAAAAGTACATGCTTTAACAAATAATATATGCATTTAACTTCTTGTATTCCTTTGAAGATGGAGTGTGAAATTCGTATTTTGTTAGGTCAACTAGATAAAATGAGCTCAAACATAACTGGATAGAGAACTTGTAAAGAGTTTGTTCAGCCTGGCATGATTGCATATGGTTGTGTGCGCAGAACTTGGAGATAATTTCAAGCCCAGCTGAGCCTCCATAGTGAGTTCTAGAGCAAACTGAGAGGGTTTCTACACATGATGATCTATCAGAAAATAAAATGTTCTCTTTACTTAAAAAAATGTTTTTATAACAAAACATTACATTTAGAAGTTGACATAGAAAGCTAAGGTGATGATGCATTTGATCCCAGCACTTGGGAGGCAGATGCAGGCAGATCTCTATGAGTCTGAGACCAGCCTGGTCTGTAGAGGGACTCCTAGGACAGTGACTCAGGAGCCTGATGCTGGAGTGAAAGACTACTAGCACAGAGAGGCAGAGAAAGCACCCAGCTGACCTTCCTCCTCAGCCGCTGTCCCAGAAGGAAAAAGCCTCTTCTCCATGCTGTCTTAAAAACTCTTCAAACTGAAAGCCCCTCCTTTCTACTTGCTGTGTTTCTCTCTGTCTGCCCTCCAGACTTCCTCTCACTCTCTTCCTATGTCTTCTCCCTATCAACTAGTTGCTTGCTCCGCCTCTTGATGTATGATTAACTTTATTTAACCGTGTTTACAATAAACAGAAAGCTCTTGGATTAAAGGTGTGTGCTAGGGCTCAACTACATCACAGCTAGAAACATACTTTTCCAGTATATAATTTCTGGGTTCACAGTGTGATCAGATATCTGCAACAACAAAACAACAACAATAACAACAACAAAAATAAATAAATAAATAGAAAAGAAAGAAAAGGAAGAAAGAAAGAAAGGTAGCAAAGGCTTTCTTTACTTGCTTTGTTTTTAAAAACAGGCTCCTTACATAGTGTACATAGACCTTGGCATCTGTGCTGGGGTTGCAGCGGCATGCCACCCAGTGTCTGGAAAAGCACTTTTGATGCTTCGTAGTGTTGAGGAAGATCTAGCTGACATGAACACACTTTGACACATGTTTAGCTGTGTACAAATAGGAAGTTAAGGTTGGTTCCATGGCTTTAAGCCAAACGTGCCTTGTAGAAAAGTGAAATCTTTTTGCAGTGCTTCACCTCAGTGGGAAGGAGAAAACCGTTGACTCCAGAGATAAAGGACATACACTTAAAAATGGCTTCTTAGAATGATGTGGAAATAGAGTTAATTCTAAAAATAGAAAAATAGAAGTTTAGGCTGAATATGTTCATTTCAGAAAAAGATAACAAGCAAATCTCAAGTCACCTCTGACATGATACAGGGATTCTTGAACCTCACTTGGGATCAGAGCTCCATTTCCTGAGGGTTTCACAGCTACAAGGTACAGAGCAGAGTGTGAGTTCTCCGGGAAGGTGACATACATACCCTCAGAACCCGACTTCCTACATAGGCTCTCTTACTTTCTCAGGACCATTTTTTCTTTGTCCCCTTGCCTGGTCTTATCCTTTGTGCAGTAGCGACTTGAGATTACATTTCTGTGACAGCCTTTCTAAGCCCACTTATTATCAGAGGCCTTCTGCCTTCTGGAAGTCTGTGTGGTGTGTGGCATTCTCTATTAAATATGAATCTTGGTATATTAATCTTTTCATTTATTTTGCAGTATTATATGAAATGTATTCTCTAAATACAAAGACTTTGTTAGTACTTAAAAATTAGGTAATATGGTTTACAGTCTCTGAAATGTATAATTCCTTGGGATTTTAAGAAGTATGATTCACTGTTTACCTTGTTCTTCTTTAGGTATGTTAGAGCGGAAGTTCTGGCTGGCTTTGTCAATGGATTGTTCTTGATCTTCACTGCTTTCTTTATTTTCTCAGAAGGAGTTGAGGTATAGTAGATAATCATTAGAGTCAGAAAGTTACCTTTTTTTTTCAATGAAAATGGCTTAAAGATTGTAATAGTAATAGCGATTTTTCAACTATCATTTATTGAGGTTTGTCTTGGATTAGACAAAATATTATGCGTGTACAGGACTTATGAAATATTTCAAAAAATACATATGTATGAAATATCTTGAGGTAGAAAACAATGAAATGGTAGTACCATGGAAGCTGTTAATGAAGTGTTGCCACTGAGAGGTAGAGGTGCAGTCTGGGTAATGATCCTTTATGAATTGTTCTTAAAGCCATCTAGAACCTGACAGCTTAGCTAGTGACCTTTTAATACTTGGTTTTCATTTTCTAAGACTGGAAGGGAAGTGTGAGGATTAGTAAACTTACAGAGAGCAGGAGGAACAGGTTTGGGAGCAAATCTCCTCATACATATTTACTGTATTTGGAAACAGTGATTGTTCCTTATCTACAATATGTCAATAGTAGTTTTAGCTATCTCAACCATTGGCAGGTAGTTCTAAACACTTTTACTTCTGAAGTGACTAAAATTGTAATGCAGTACTATATTGCCACCAGCTGGTCAATCTGAAATTGTGTCAATGTTGCCTCTTTGTATTGTGTGTTTTCTAGAGAGCACTGGCTCCTCCAGATGTGCACCACGAGAGACTGCTGCTTGTTTCAATTCTTGGATTTGTAGTAAACCTAGTGGGGATATTTGTTTTCAATCATGGAGGTCATGGACATTCTCATGGCTCTGGTATGATGCTTAGAACTATTTGTTCCTTCATATTTTTTAACATCTATGTGTCTGTCTGTGTGTGTGTGTGTGTGTGTGTGTGTGTGTGTAGTTCAAAGGACAACTTGGGAGAGTCTGTCCTCTCCATCTTCAGATGGGGGCAGATACCCTTCTCAGTTCCCATTTCTTCTTTTGATTCTTGTATCTCTCTATCTCTCTGTCTGTCTGTCTGTCTATTTTGCAGGTGGCTGTCATGTTTCAAAGTTACAAAAGTATGCTGTCTGGATACTCAGAAGTGCCTTCTTGACTCAGCCCTATACCTCCTCCCCATACCCCTCCATCCCAGTACATATCAGAGCTTTTATACATACTATCATATTCTTATGAATCTCTCCAGACTTCTGTAGCTTACCTGATTATGTAAGATTTAATTCATATTGAAACACAGAAAAAAAAAACCACAGGTATCAGAAAACCACAAATTTAGTTACTAAGTTAAAGTGTGTATATATTTATAATTTACTATATGTGTTTTTATGATCCTTCCATTGATAGGTGTTGATCTACTACCTTGCAGTTTTTATTAATTTATGAAATTGCTTATTGTAATGAGCTCACATTGTCAGTAGCTGCAGAAAACTCCATTGTATAAGTCAGGCCTAGTGCATGCCTACAATGCCAGCACTTGGGAGACAGAGGCAGGAGGAGTAAGGGGTAGCTTCAGGCTTACCTGTTGTACATGGTGAATTCCAGGCTATCTAGGGTACATAGTGAGGCGCTGTCTCAAGCACAAAGGAAAATAAAAGTCAAAACAAACAAAAATAACCCCCAAACCCCCAAATCAGCCTCCCTCCCCACCCCCACCATCAAAACCCACCCCAAATCAGAGGGAATAAGAGAGCATGTGAAGCTGGTGTGTTGCACAGTTCGGATCTAGAGCACTTCAATCACTACAGTTAGCTCTTTTAGTTCAATGCTTTTAGTTTTCAGTTGTCTCCCAAAATGACTGTCATTCACACCCACTTCTAGAAACAAACACAATAGCTGCTTCTCCATTGTTTTTCCCCACTCTGTTTATGTTACAGTGTTATTTACAGTATTGATACTTTCCTTTGTTATGTTTTGTAAACATCTTTTCCCAGTCAGTGCTTGTATTTAAGTTTTTATATAGGGGTTAATTGGTATTTCTTCTGTGATGGCTAGTGTTAAGTGTCATGACACCATAATCTCCTGGGAAGAATCTCAGTGAAGGGTTGTGTATATGAGGTAGGCAATGTGGCCTCACCGTTCCCTAGGCAGAGATCCTGAAATTGACCTTAGCAGCAAACGAGTGAGCTCAGCTGTGGATGTAACATGAAGTTCCCGTTTTGTCTGAAACTTAGCAGTGCAAGCTGAAATAAACCCTTTTCTCTCCATAGTTGCTTTTACTTTTTACTTTTTTCTGGATATTTTGTCACAGTAACAGAATGAAAAGACAACATAGTCTGATTTTTGTCTTAATTTTTTTGTATGTATATTTTCTTCTCTGTTTCAGGGATTTCCTCTTCTAGGGCCATAAACACCAAATCCTCTATCCTGATGCTTTTGTTTCATTTTGGTTTCTTGCCACCCAGTTTGTTCTTCCATGTAGTTATACTTTATTCTTTGTAATAAGTGAGTTTGAGATATTTCCCACTTAGGAGGAATAAGCATCTTTCCAGTCCTTTTTTAAAGGAAACTTTTGATGATTGTTGGTGTGTATGTGTGTGTGTGGGGGGGTAACAGCATCTAGGTCAGATGGTTAGTAAGTTAATTCAGTAGGAACAACAACTCTACCCAGAGACCGTTGGTTCCCTCATCTTTGTTATTGCTGAAACGCATGCTTGTAAGCCTTCAGCACAGTCTCCCGTTAACTGGCTTGTGCCATTTTCTTTACATACAGAGTTGTGAACACAAACTCTGCACCTTTGTAGTTATCTTGCCAGTTTTTATTTTTCTTCATGTGGGTTTGAACTACTCTTTAATATCCTTTGATTTACCCCAAAAGCCTTTTAATATTTTGAAGGACAGGCTTTTCTTTATCTGCTGCACCGAATCCCGAGACAGGATTCCTCTAACTAGTGTTATCATAATCAGTTATGCGTTTTTACATATCTCCTGTTCAAATATTCTTTGTCTCCCAGGCCATGGACACAGCCATTCCCACTTTAACGGTGCTCTAGACCACACCCATGGCCACGACGATCATTGCCATAGTCACGAGATCAAACACGGACACAGCCACGATCATGCCCATGGGCACGGGCACTCGCATTCTCACGGTGAGTGCAGCCAGCAAACCAGCAGAGGGCTAGCCCTCCAGACAAGATGTGTGAGGTAACGCTTCCCAGCTAGGATGGTCTGTTGAGCAGACTTGTATTCAGCCGCTAGTGATTTGTCTAACTGGTTTCCAGGGTCAAGCAGGCAGTGGATTTAATGTTTTCTGTTCTTTTTTCAGTGACTATAATAATAAAATGCTAGTATTTTGATTGTGTGAATGGGCAACAGTTGAAGCTTTGCAAATAAAAATTGTGATTGTTTTAAGTCTGACAAGGCCTTTTGTAGTATATATATGAAAATATTAGAGATTTTTCAGTTTTTACTCTGTTTATGCTGACTGCCTAATATTTACTTCCATGTTCTGTCAGAAATCTTTCTGAATTAGAGTAGATACTAAGTTATAAAGTATTTATGAACATATTTTATTTCAGATCATTTATTCAGAGTTATGAGTGTAGGTGTGAATAGAACTGCTTAGGCCGCACAATCTGAGCACACCCTTGAATAAATCATGCTCTTAGAGGTACTGGCCGTATGGACAGAATACTAAAGCTTTACCTGTGAAAACAATGAAAAGAGCCTTGAAGATTGTGTATTCTATGACCCAATTCTATAAGTCTTCAAAGTTTCAAAATTCCTTTATTGAAATACGATTGGTAAACAAAATGCTGTGCACATTCAGTGCTCATCTCTCATCTCAGGGGTTAGCTTACCCTTTGGAACCATTGCCTCTGTTTAAGCTACAGACATCACTACCAGATGTTTCCTCCCACCTCTTTATTACTACCTAGTGCTCAGAGCCTAAGCTGTTACAGGAGCTCAGAAGGTAAGGCTGAGTAGGAAAGTGCGGACAAGGGTGGTCAGGCCTGTGAAATGTAGTGGGAAGGAAAGACTCCGTTGCGACCACTCATGATATTTTGGATTAAGAATCTGTGGAACTGAAGCTGTTGCTTTATTGGGACAATTGATGCTAACACTCTGGCACTCAGTGGCCTTTATGGCACAGTTCCAAATACTTCACCCTCCTCCCCAAACATGATGAAGCCCAACTAATAACCTAGTTTGTTTTCAGTTGCTGTGATAAAGACCATGACCACAAGCAACTTGGGGAAGGGTTTATTTTGCCTTACAGGCGACAGTATCAGCACGGGAAGCCAAGGCAGGAACCTGGAGGCAGGAACTGAGGCAAACACACTCACTACCTTTGTGATTTGACACTTACCAGTCAGAGCCATAAAAAAGTGATTGAGCTCACATAGTCCAACTTCTTCTTATTTTCTCTATTTCACTTGCTTTCCAGAACTTCTTATTAGTGGAGTATGCTTGTATACAGTTTTAACCGATCACTGTTGCACATCTAAGCAGTAAGTGATGGATATAGGGCTGGAGAGATGGTTCAGTTGATAAAGTGCCTGCTGCACGGGCACAAGGATCTGAGTTTGGTCCTTAGCACCCACATACACAACCTGGGAGGCAGGAGGTGGTGGTGTGCCCTTGGAACTCCACCCTGGGCCAGTAAAACACAGGTGGATCCCTGATGCTTGGTAGCCAGATGTTCTAGCTCAGTGGTTCTCAGCCCTCCTAATGCTGCGACTCTTTAATACAGTTCCTCATGCTGTGGTGACTCCCAGCCGCAAAATTATTTTGTTGCTACTTCATAACTGTAATTTTGCTGTTGTTAGGAATTGTAATGTAAATAGCTGACATGTAGAATATCTAATGTCCCAAGAGGGTCATGACCCACAGGTTGAGAACCACTGGACTCTAGCTGAATGGACGGACTTCCGGATCAATGAGGAGACCTTTCCTCAGAAAGTACAAATGCAGTGCAATGGGGGAAATCATGAGTGTTGACCTCAGGCCTCACACACCCATGCTAATGTGTATACAACACATACAAAAAATTATATAAATCAATAAATAACCATAAACTTGAAATTATTCTTCCATGAACATAGTATTTCACATTCAGAGGGTTATTTATTTATTTTAGAGGAAGGGTTTCTCTGTGTAGCCCTGGCTGTCCTGTACTTACTTTGTAAACCAGGCTGGCCTCGAACTCAGAGTGATCTGCCAAGTGCTAGGATTATAGATGTGCACTACCATGCCCAGCTCAGAGGTTTCTTTTAACCAGAATTGTTGCAGTCATTAAGGACAACTCAATTAAAGTAGTTTTGTCTCAAATTTTGTTAGTTATGAGCTGTCAGGACAGCATTTTACTTGAACTGTATTTCTAAGTTTTGTTGTTGTTGCTTGTTTTTTCCTGTTTTGTTTTTTGAGATAGGTTCTCACTTTGTAGTGCAGGTTGCTCAGAACTCACTATGTAGCTCAGGCTGGCCTCTAACTCATGGCAGTTCTCCTTCCTCAGCCTCCCAGGTGCTGAGGTTAAAGATGTGAGCATTTTAAAATTATTTTATAGGTAAATAATGTGGGCATATGCCTGGGTTTGACATAAGCTATAGGTGTTACGAAGGAGTTTGCTAACTAGTCATTAAAGCCATCACTTTCTTAACTGTGACACTAACACTTGCAGGCCACCTGTTGTGTTGCTCTAGCAATGAGACACTAGATTAAGAGTCTGTAGAGTCTGTAGTGTGAGCTTTTGTACTGAGTCTGCACAATGTTTCCAGCCATGCCACGTGGTGGAGAGTCACTGGCCTAATTGGCCATTCTCTGGTCAGTTACTTCTGGTGTTTCCATCCTGGGCCCGTGGTCTACAAGTAATAGTCATTAATGCAGCCCAACACAAAATAGCAAGTGTAAGGCACTTTGTCCATTGTTGTTGTTGTTGTTTCTCTTTTGGTGTGTAGCTTGATTGTATGGTTCTGTGGCATGAATGTTACAGGTGTGAACATCCTGTGGTAGTAGGAAAAAGTTGACCACACCTCATGTTCTGTCAATTTAGAAGCTAACTTTCTTATGTGTATGACTCTTGTCCTTCAGTGGACTGAGTCTCCCGTGTCACTGATTTCTGTATAAAATTTTAGTAATGTTCTGGCACACAGATACTCTGTTGTGTTCCTAAATGTTGTCCTGTCGTTTATACTCTCCAGGATGGGAACACTAGAAGTAACTGACCTGAGAACAGCCAGTGTGGCCAGCGATTCTCCAACAGTATCATGACTAGAGATGTTTTATAGACTCACTGTATAAGGTGTTTAAATTGCTGGGTAAATTTTCTCCAGAGTTCACTCTCTTCCGACTCCCACTGTGCACAATGCTTTAGTATCCCTTACTGAAAGTGTTTGAGGGTTGGACTTTGTTCTGTATTTGGGGTGTGCTGCATGCTGTACTAGCTGGACATCTCTAATCTGAAGTCCAAAATATTCCCAAATCTGGAGCATTTCAAATATCAACATGATGCTCCAAACTCCAGGAATTTTAGATCACTGCACATCTTGAATCATGGCTACTCAAGCCGGTTTGAAAGAAAAGACTAGAGATATGCTTCTTATTATTATGATTAATTATAAGAATATTTTTCTCCCTAATTTACTAGAAAAGGCATTTTTTTGCCTAGGTTTTGATAAACATGCATGTTGGAATATTGAGAAAACTTTAAAAATTACTCAGGTCATTTTGTGGGAGTTGAGCTAATAACTATGACATTGCAATCATTTTTGTAGCTGCTCAGTATATACCAAATATATTCTAAGAGCTTTATATTTGTTAACTTCTATAATTTTCTCATTATCCATTGAAGGAGATGTAACTGCTGTCCCCATTAACTAAGGCACAAGCAAATCACAGTAAATAATAGATTAAAAAGCTAGGATTTCGGACCAGCAAGGTGGCTCGGCTCACTTGCTGCCAAGCCTGATGACCTGAGTTTGGTCCTCAGAACCCACGTGGTAAAAGAAGAGAACAAGTCCCTCAGGTTGTTGTCACTGCCACATGTGTGAGTGCACACGTGCATAGTAAGTAAGTAACTGGAAAACAGCTAGGACTTAAACATCGGATCATACAGTAGAATATGTGAGAAAAAGGGCCTTGATTTCATTTTGCCTATGACCCTTGTGCATCGCACTGAACTTTGTATTTACTAGAACACAACACTGTGAGGGAGCTGTGCGGTTTTAAAGCTCTTAGGGCAGTGGTGCAGAAAGCCGGAGCCCAGTGGATCCTTTGCAGGTCTCATGTGGATGACATTCCCGTGCACCTAGAAGAGGCTTGTGTCTCGTACGCCTTTATCTATGACTCACCCCAGCGCACATCCTCAACTCAAGGAGCTGAGGAAACAGTTACGTTGTAGACTCAGGAGGCAAAAGAAACAAATTTGGAGAGTAACTAGCTAGCCAGCTTCTGCTGCAGACACCCTGCAACCAAGAGGACTGTTGCGGTTAACTCAGTTAGGGTTAGTTGTTCTGACCATGCCAGCGGACTATCCCTTTCAAAATACTCATGTCAAAAATGGCTTCTCTAGAGATGTTTCATACAGGCAGAACCTTGGAGATTTGCTCAGGAGCTGGACTTTCATAGTGGTTATGCGTTTGAATGTCAGTAGGAGTTCTATGGCTGCTGCATCTTTCTGGAGGGTGCTGCGGAACCGAACCTCTGCTGTGCTGCCTCGTGCTTTGTAGCTTTGCTCCATCATCCAGCACTTCCCAGGGTGGTTCACTGCTACAGTGCTCAGCTGTGCTGCCAGCCTGGAGCCAGTGCCTGGAGCCAGTGCCTGGGGCCAGTGCCTGGAGCCAGTGCCTGGGGCCAGTGCCTGGGGCCAGTGCCTGGAGGCAGGCAGCACTCATCACATCCACAAAGCTTGCCTGGTCTCCTGACGATCCTTCTAAACAAATGCTGCCCACCGTTTTGCCACTTCTGTGTGTTTTTTGCTTCACTGTAAAACTGGCTGGTGGTTTTCAGCACAGTTAAATAGAGATATTATGGTACTTTTTTATCTCTTCATCATAAGAAATTTATTTTGTTCTTGAAAAGGAATTTTACTAAGAGAATAACTCCCCCCTCCACACACACACATTAACCTATTGAATATGTGACTGATCTAATAGTTTGAATTTTTTTTTTTTTTTGTATTATGCTTGGCAGCACGTGTGATTATGTCACATAAGTTGTCCACTTTTCTCCTCACCCTTTCCCACAAAATAAGTTATAAATGAACCCATGTCCCTTCACAGTGTTTGCTTATGGACAACTCAGCTAGAATCCTTTGCAGCTTACCCACAGGCCCGTGGCACACAGCCTTCCTGTCCTTTGTGGCTCTGGGGCACATCTGTGGCAGTGACTTTGCTTCTGTGCTTATGGAAAAGGGGAAATGCTGCAAAAGGCAGGAGTTCACTAAAATGGCTGCGAGTGGCACAGTTGAGTGGGTTCTACTGAAGGCTGCTTCTCCACAGTTACCTGCTGTCAGTCCTGGCTTTCATTCATGGACGTTTTCAAACTCCAAGTAGTAATTTCATTTTCTCCGAATGTTCCAATTGTGAAAGTATTAGAAGATATTTTACTACTACAATATTGGTAGATTTTTCATAATATTTTAAATTTCTTGTGATTTTTTTATTTCTAGTACAATAATTTCTAGATTATTCTATTCTATTGTTACATTTTTAAAGTGCCCTCACTAAATTCACCTCTATTCAATTGCTTGATTAAATTTTAAAAAGTAATTTTGTAGGTCTAATACGACTGTATATTCACACCCCCTATCATCCTGTTGAGTAGAAAGGACTCTGAGTTGCAAACATTTGATTAGGAATTGAAGAGATGTTCTAAAATAACTTATCTAATTCTCTACAGATGGCCCATCCTTCAAAGAAACAGCAGGACCCAGCAGACAGATTTTACAAGGTATGACAAGAAATTGTGTGTTTTTTCATTTCATGAAACTGGCTTTACAGTTCTCTGTTGTCTGGAGAAAAAATTAGTATATGGTAGTCATATTTTAAATGTTATTTTTTCTAGTGAAGTCTTCCCACTCCATACACACACTGTATTGAGTATATTGGCAATATTTTGTCACTTGTCTTTTCCTCAGATTTAATTTTTAAAAGGCAAGAAATAGAAAAACTCTGCTAAAGGTAAGTAGTAGGCCTGACTACAGTGACTCCAAGGTAGTATGTTTGCTTTCCTGTGATTATTACAGTTTTTCCAAGAATAGCATTCAATATGTTCTTAAGTTGTAGGAAAATGTAGAGCTAAAACTGAAATCCAGTGACACCTTTGTCATACGTCATCAATTAATGGTACCTAAGCAGACGCTTAAACACCAGCTGGAGAAAACCAATATGTCGTCAACCAGTCCTTCTCAGTTTCCCCTAGACTGTATTCTCAAGCCTTCCAGAGTCCCAGCTCTCTGCTGCTTGCTTTTTTTTTTTTTAAAAAATTACTTATTTATTCACTTTACATCCTTGTCCTAGCCTCATCCCTCCTCACCTCCCCTCCCATCCTCCCTCCCTTTCTCCCTCCCTCCGTCCCTGTCCTCTATTCCTCAGAAGAGGGCAGCCCCAGCTTGGTCTGGCTTTCTCATGGCTTTAGGCCCAGCCCCTCCTGCCCTGTTTCTCTCTACTGTCTCTCAGTCTAGTTCTTGCCCTTTGTGCTTCTCCATACTGCCTTCTAGTGGCCAATTTTCCCTTTTCAAAATATGTGAAATATATATGTGTGTATATATGTGTGTATGTATATATGTAATGTATATTATATAATATATATTATTCTTTGGTATTTAAAGTACTGTATAGAAGCTGGTTATTTATAAGTATTTACCAATGAAATGAATATTTCATTTTTATTTTCCAAACAAGTAGACATTTCTTACAGAATAACTGTGGGGCTGGTGAGGTGACTGTGTTAGGGCACTTGCAGCCAGGCCTGACAACCTGAGTTCAATCTTTAGGCTCCTCAGGGTAGAAGGAAGTAACTGACTTCCACAGGTTTTCCTGTGCCCTATGCACCTGTGCTGTGGCACTCGTGTGTGCACATACCTTTACACACACAAACAAAAAATTCTGCAGAGTGGCCTGCACAGGTTGAAAAGGAACAGGGGGTTTAAGGCTGCAGTGCTGTTTGCTGTGGCCTGCTGTAAATCACACAGCGGCAAGTGAAGTGTCTTTTCCCAGCAGACATTGGTATTTAATGGGACTCAGTAGTGGTCAGATCATAAGCTGCTACGACATTTCCATTTCGCTTGCTTAAATCTGCATATATTTACCTTCCACTGGTCCGGGAATGTGACAGGAGTTTCTAAGTTGGTCACATGTCTGCCATTGCAACTAGCTCCATGTAGAGCATTGATGGTGCTGAAGAGCCAGTGGGTTTTTCTGATAAAAGTGCACTTAAATTTATACATTGTTTTGCTGTGTGGTGAATGTTGAGGGAGTTATTGTCTCAGGTATTTTCAAAAAGAATTGCATATGTAACTTTTCTTGAAATTGTTCTGATTTCTCAGGCAAGTGTTAATTAATCTTCATGGTGTATTTGAGGTCTCAAGCAGTTAGCCAGCGTCCTGCTGATCACTTAATACCAAGGGTTCATCCTGTATTTTCCAGTCATTTAAAAGTGTTCAGATACCTGCTTTTTTGCATGCTGAATCTGAGCATAGAAACGAGTTTAGGTAGTGAAACTTTTTGTTTAATTAATATCAGATTAAGTAGAGTTAGGATTCATATGAAATTCTAGTCCTAAAGCAATATTTTTAGTCACCAGCAGAGGGCTCTGTGTGTATATGTATTCAAAATTAAAGTGCTTTCTTAACCAATTTTTTTTTTACCCAATGCCCTCCCTTTTCTTCCCATAAGAAACTATTTAACCTTTGTCTTTTAAAAAGTAAGGCTAAATGTTCATAAACAGCATTTAAAATTAATTTTCTCTACTCCTTCCCTTTTATTGGTCTACTAAGATCCAGTGTAATCTACCAGTTAGATGTGTAAACAAGTCAGTATGAAACAGTTATGTCAGTTCATAAATATTCTGTTATGTAGGTACTAAGGAGTCAGTGATCCTCCTTCCTGATTTTTTTCTTTGATATGTATGGAATTTTGAGTATAGTCATAAGAAATTTCCCACTTTACAGTTCTAATTTCAACTATGCTTTCTTTCTAGGTGTATTTTTACACATTCTAGCAGATACACTTGGGAGTGTTGGTGTAATTGCCTCTGCCATCTTGATGCAGAATTTTGGGTTGATGATAGCAGATCCTATCTGTTCGATTCTTATAGCAATTCTTATAGTTGTAAGGTAAGTGGCAAACTGTGTTACTATTACTAAAATGAGAGAGGAAATACAAAACTACTTGCCTAGAGATCTGCAGTGGAGATTATCATGTGGGTTTTCCTTTTGTCTTTTAGAAAAAGTTCTATCCAGATTCTCTTTTTACTTTCACATTTTCATACATTTTTCATTTATATCTTGCTTGGAGTTTTAAATATTTTTTGGTTTTTAACATTTAAGCCTTTGGTCATAATTCAAATCTTAAATAATACACCATATCTGTAGAATAAATGGCAATGCAAACTGCATTAACTAGAATATTATAGTTTATATCTAGATCTGACAATGTTAAACTATGTTATCAGTGTTGCATCTGCTAAAACCGTCTTGAGTTAGATTCTTTGATTATTCTTTTTCTTCTCCTTATCTGCCATGGTGCCACTGCTTTATGAAGACATTTTATGTAGGGATGTTCATCTGCAATGGCTATTCAGGGCCCTGCCTTGTGTTGTAAACATTATTATCATGTACGATCCTTTGTCCTAAAACACACTTTATTATTGGCTTCATTTCTACTTAAAAATGTAGAAATAAGTTCTTTTTCCCAGCAACGTTTAATTATTTTAAAATATGGATGGTATGTGTCAGTTGGAATATTCCCCTTTCTCCTTGTCTCTACTTCCAGTAGAAGCTTTGTAGGGAGATGAGGACTGGGAGAAGGAGCCTGTAAGGCTGTGACAGAGCTGAGTGGGGTCGATGTCATAGGTTGCAGTGGAATTGCAGTGCTAAAGTTAGAACTGGTTGTTTTTCAGTTTCTTCCCTAAAAATAGGACGTATATTTTAAACATGCAGATTACTCTTTAACTATCTGCACAAGGGAGCAGGTGTTGTATGAAGGCCTTTCTAAAGCTCAGGATGCCTTTTCCTAATTCTTCGGATGTCTTCCCACACTCCCTTGAGTTAGCTTGGATGTGACAACTGCCTGTCTTGCTGTTGGTGGCTTGAGTGGTGGCATTTGTGTTGCTGTGTACTATAGTCTTAGCTACTCTAATGGTCCTTAAGAGGACAGTCTTAGAATTCCCTTTGCTCTGTCTCCACTTGTTGTCACCCAAATTCTGGCCCTTGTTGCTGTGATTTGCTTGGATGGCCTCTTTGTCCTCTCTGTCTTCTTCTAGACTTGTCATGCTGCTGTGACATTTCTTTGATGAGGATTATGTGACATGCTGCAGTTACCTTTTTCTTCTTTGCCTCTTTATCTCAGAATAAAATTCAAAATCCATAAGTCCTGGCACTGTTTACTCTTTAGCCTCCCCCTCCCTCTCTGCTGCCCCTCCTCAGCTCACTCTCTTCTCCATTGACAATCATTTATTTTCAGTGTTCTAGATATGTTGTGAACTCTCTGCCTTCCTGCTTATGTTTCCTCCCTCTAAGCTCTTCTTATATTTAATGACAGGCCCTTTCCCTCAGTCCTAGAGATGTGTGCACCCCAACTCCACATTCTCCTTATGAAAGCCTTATCCAAATTATACCCCTTCAGGGAACTTTCACTGATTTGCCTCCCACGCTGTGTGAAGTCCTTCCCTGTAGCACCTTCTACCAAAATCCCCTTCCAAGGCATTTGGGTCTTTGTCTGGAGTCTGCTCATGTGTCCCTGCAGCTCTGTGGGGCAACTTGGTGTCCTACTATTTTTAAGTGACCATAGGGTTCTCGTGGCAAAGAAGTTGGAACACTTCAGATTGGAGTCACAAGAGCTTAGGCTTTTTTCAGCCTAAAGAATTACATTTTCGAACATCAGGTTGGAAATTCTTTCTTTGTTATGTTCTTACTCATGTATTCTACAAATGAAAATAAATAGTAAATAAATGCATATATGCATAAAACAAACTTATCTTGCCATGATGTCTAGTACATTTTCAAAATCTATATAAACTGTCTTAAAGAAGTAGCTTCTTTGATTGGCCCTGAGATCCTTACTGTTTTGATTTTATCTCATCACAGGGGAGAAGCAATGAAATCAATAGATTAAGATACTCTGATATGAAGTGACTGTTTATATAGTGCAGAGCTAAGATCGGACTTCATGGTGGTCACTGAGATGTCAGCTGAGGTTGAATGATGAGGCAAGTCCTCAGATCTTAGTGTCACCGAGAGCTTTCCTGCCTAAGGACCAGTGGGTAAAAAAGCCATATAGTAAAAACAGCTCCCCTAAAGGAGGCCAGTGCAGCTGAAGCACAGGGAGTAAGAGGAGAGTGATTTGGGATGAAGCTGAGGAAATACAGCAGGGAAAATTACAGGCCTTGGAGGTTAGATTTAATTTCAAGTGCAGGGGCAGCTCATAATAGAGTGGCCCTTGGTCCATGTGTTTCTTTTTGTGGTGCTGGACACCAAGCCAAAGCTTGGGTATGCCAAGCAAGCACCAAGCACGCATCTGCATCCTCTTACCCTGATTTGTGTGTGTATGTGTTTTAAATTTATTTCATTTTATGTGTCTTGAATGTTTTAAGTTCATGCGTGCCTGGCGCCTTGTGGCGGCCTGAATTGGGATCTTAGGTAATTGTGAGCTGTCTGGTCAGGTGGGTGCCGAGAACTCAGCAACAAGCTCTTTCCAGCCTCCTGGGTTAAAGTTTTAAAAATAGTTTTTAGCTGGGTATGGTTGCATGTTTAATTCCAGCATTTGGGAGGCAGAAGCAGGCAAATCTCTATGAGTTTGAGGTCATTGTGGTGTGCATAGCAAGTTCCAGGCCAGCCAGGGCTACGTAGTGAGATCCTGTCTTCAATAAATTACTTAATTGAGTAGAAAGAAAGAAAGAAAGAAAGAAAGAAAGAAAGAAAGAAAGAAAGAAAGAAAGAAAGGAAGAAAGGAAGGAAGGAAGAAAGAAAAAGCCAGCTATGATGCCACATGCCTTTAGTCCCAGCACTCGAGAAGTAGTGGCAGGTAGATCTCTGTGAGTTTGAGGCCAGCCTGGTCTACATATTACACAGAGATACTGTGTCTGGGAAAGAGAGAGAGAGGGAGGAGAGAGAGAGAGAGAGAGAGAGAGAGAGAGAGAGAGAGAGAGAGAG
>OU015753.1:68858147-68871737 GCA_907169655.1 Acomys percivali | reverse complement strand
GAGAGAGAGAGAGAGAGAGAGAGAGAGAGAGAGAGAGAGAGAGAGAGAGAGAAGCTATTTAGCAGGAAAGTGGTGTAGAACTAGTGATATTTGCTTATGGATATGGATGTGTGGGTTAGGGTTGAGGGAACTGTGGCAATGCCTCGAGCTCTTACCTGGGATGGATGGAGTTGTCACTGAGAGGAGACTGGAGGAGCAGTGTTTCTCCTACCTTTTGAAGGGCAGTGTAGATCAGCGGCCATGTTCTGCCCATTGCTGCTTTGAGATGCTGCAGTAGGTACTCATGTGGAGGCGTTCAGTGGGCACTGGGTGTGTAGCTACGGGATTGCTGTCATCATCATCCAATGCAGAGCTGAGTTTAAAGTTACAGTATAGTGGTCAGCTGGTGTCAGTGTCACCCCTCTATGCTTTCCTTCTCCCTGGTAATGTCCCACAGTCTGTGGCTCTTTGCTCCTGAAACTGGCTTGCATCAGTTCCCTTTTCTGCACAGTGCTTTGAGCAGCCTCAGTCAGTCAATTTTACAGGCATAACTCCTTTTCATTTTTGTTTATGTCCTATTGTTCAATTTCCAACATTTTTTAGTTTGCATGTACTGAACATACTGAGAAACAAAGGAAGGTATCCTGATTCCAATACAATTAGTTACTGCAGTGTACGGTGTGGCTATTGAAATGTGCCATCATCTCACCTCTTTAGGACAGTGGATAACTTCAGTGTATCTGAAAGTCATTCAGCAAGTGTTGTGGTACCTACTCAGCCAGGCAGTTGATTACATAGCAAATACCTTACCCCCATGGAGGAGCCAGTAAAGCAAATGGATATACAAGTAGAGTTAGTAGGACATGCACAGCACAGTGCAGCAAGGCAGGAGAGACGTGAACGCACTAGAGGCCTCCCAAAGAAAGTGATCCCAACAGGAAGGAAAAATCAGCTCCATCAAATGCTCTCAGGAGGATTGGTCACTTACATCAGACACTGGTGAGAATGAAGGTCTCTCAGAGAGCATAGAGACAGGTGGGGGAAGAGGGGACAGCCACAGTCAGCTCCCTTTCAAAGCCTTTCACTATAACGGGGAAAAGTGTGATTGCCTGACAGCACCCAGGACCCACTTTGAGGTTTGTGGTCTTGAATTTAGTATAAAAACAAGTATGGGTGTATATTTCCTCTAGTCTTTTTTAGCTATTTGGAAAATGTTATAGAGTGATACAAAGACTTGGGTGTGATAGGTGTGCAGTTTTGCCATGCCAGATGAGTACTGCTGTGGCAGGGGCAAGGTAGGGATGATAAGAGAGGGCAATTAACTGACTGTGCTCCTGCTCAGGAGTTGTTAACCTGCACAAAACATACTCCCTGATTGTGTGTGTGTGTGTGTGTGTGTGTGTGTGTGTGTGTAGGGGGAAAGTATGATTACCTGGCAGCACCCAGGACCCACTTGATGTAATTAAATGCAGGCAGAGCACTCAAACACATAAAATAAAATAAAAATAGATGTGACATGCTTAAACTTTAGCTCCAAGGTCTAAGTTATAGTCAGCGGGGTGAAGGAAAAGAACATCATACAGAGATCAAATGATGGATTGTCTCTGGATACTTGAGCCAAGAGTAATGGAAGAAAGGAAAGGAGTAGAGGTGACAGGTAAAAGGCCAGTTACTCAACTCTTTAGTGACTGAAGGGGAGGGACCAAGAATGTGCCCCTGGCATTCAAATGATTAGATGGTCAAATGGCATGAGGGGCTTGACCTTTAAGGGAGGTGTGGTGTGTATGGTGGGAGGATGTGGGGTGAAAGAGAGCTAAAAGTAAAAATAATAAGCATGGAGTCCCCATAGGTCTACCTAAGAAATCCTAAGCTTTGTTAAAAGTACCAACCCGGTATTATCTTTCCTCTAAACCCTCGTAGTATGATGAGAGCCACGATCAGCATTAGGGGTGTAGAGGAAGCTCCACACCACCACCCCCCTCCCGCACTACTCTAGCTTAGTATTGAGCTTGTAGATGCTGGGCATGGTGACAGGCACCTGTGATTCTAGCGCCTGGGAGGCTGGGGGAACAGACCTTGTTTGAGGCCAGCCTGGGTCATACAGCAAGACCTTGTGTCAAGAATAACAGGAAAAAGTCTTTTTCTCTCCTGTCATTTACACATCCTCTGTGTTGTGTTGCCCAGGTAAAGTGTGTTTTGGAACCCTGCCCTGCCTGCTCTTGTCTAAGCAGATTCAGTTTTCCCTGTGACAGTGGAAGTCATTTCCCACAGTTGGTTTTCCTCTCAGCATTGGCTGACACAAACAAAGGGTAGTAAGGATTTCTGGGTAGAACTGGTTTGTGCTGTGATAAATTTTGTTTCCCAGTGAAGGGTGGAGGTAAGATGTAGCAGTAAGAGAATGATTTTATTTCCTGGAAATGGACCTTGGGTGAGGTTTACAGTGGCTTGCTCCCTTCCTCTTCCATGAAAAAAGCTGGAATTGAAAGGAAGTAGAAAGCTAAATACTCAGTTGTGTCATTGCAAGTTTCAAATGATACCACTGCCTTAGTTTGATTGTGCTAGCTACTTAAATAAAAAGGAGTCCCGTATGCTTGATTTAACAGGACACAGTGATGCACGCTGTTGCAGGTGTGTTTCTGAAGCCTGCTAGGTATTTCTTTTTGATTCATTTTCTGAAGTTGTCCTATTAGCATCCTTATTGTCCTTTGTATTTATTAAAAGCAAAAACATAATCATGTGGATATATAAATAAAAGCTTTGTAACCAAAAGAATGTCCTTTTTTTGGTATAAGAAGTTTTAAAAGAATACATTTATTTCTTATCATATTGAGGGAGAGGTACTCAAGTTTTTGAGGCAAATTTTAGAGGCTTTAATAATGACAAGCAATGCAACAGGTTATGCAGCTGACATTCTATGTTGTAAGTGATCACAATTATTGTTCATACATAAATGATTTGACTGTGACTCCAGTTTTGGTAAATTGTAGTTGATTCTAATTATTTGTGGTTTATAATAAGCAAAAAGCACACATAGGAAGCCACTCTATCTTCATATAATCATATCTGAAAAATTGTAGGCATTTTATCTTTTTCAAAAATGTTTTTGGGTGTACCCTAACAATTTCCTTTGTGGTTTGCCTTTCAAGTGGCTACATTTACTCTTCTTTGGGTAATGAAAGAAGAAAACAGTCTATCAGAATTTTAACTGCTGGTTATATAAGTTTTCATGTTATAAAACTGACTGAACTGGACACTGCTACCCAGGAGTCACATTTTTAAATCATGTCTAAAGCCACTATACTGAGAACTAAAGGTTGACTGGTAAGTTTAAGACCCTTTCTCAACTAGCATTCTGGGAAAGGCCTAGTACCATAAGGCATCTGTGAGCACTTCTCATCTTTGCATCTAGAAAGTCCTGGATCTGTACTAAGTCATCCTCACACTGATTGTGTGTGGTCAGCAGTTCAGGTGAAGAACCCTAGTTAGGAAATGCTGGCAGAGAGGGTCTCTAGAAATATTGAAAGAAACCAAATGACTCAGGAATGCTAAAAAGAATTTTCAGTTTAAGAGTCTGTTATGCTATACTACCATTTAACAGACAGGAGTTTTTATTGAAGCGCCTTTTCTTAGGTTCTGAGGACACTCCACAGACGACTAGTTCAGTCTGTTTTTGCCTTTGTCAATAAACAATGATGAGTATATTTAGAAATTTGTTATTTCAGCAAATTCCATTTTCATTATTTTCTCTACACACACAGACACACACAGATCAGGCAAGAGAGAGGGGAGGGGGGAATAAATATTCCTCAAGTATTACTATATATAAAGGGCTACAGCTACTCTTTTCATGAATTAGCTATTCAAGATAGGGTTGGGTCCTGGCCAGTGAAGAGAGTTTGGTTAATAGCATCACAGTACAGGAGTGAGTTTTGTTTTCATTTGAAGCTCACTGAATTTTTCCCTTAAAGACATTGCCCGCTCAGTTGCCATAGTTCACTGTCAGAGGTTAACGTGTGCTTCTGTTACAAATCTCCTACATCCCTTTGCAGTTTTTTTCCCCCTGGGGGAAAATGGTGGGGTTATTTTTGTTGTTGTTGTTGTTTTGATTTTTGTTTTTTTCCAAACGCCAATTAGTACCCTAAGACCCAAGCAGTCTGCAGGTTAGGAGCCACTTTAACTTCCCTTCATGTGCTTGTTCTTTGCTGAAGGAGGCGCTGCACTACAGATCTAGAAGGCTTATTTGTGTGCAGACTGAATAGAGAGTGTTGTGAGGTGTGGTCTTCCTGTGTGAGCTTCTCAGTAATCCACTTCCCTTTAAACATCAGACACATTGTATTGTTTTGCTGTGTCCTAAAGTCTGATGTCACATGGATAGAGCTGCATATCCACACACACCTGTGTGCATCCCCCCTCCCCCAAACACACACCATGCCATGAAAAGGAAAAAAAAAAAACCTTATATGTGCATTAGTGTCTGGAGCTTAAGTGTCACCCAGCAAAAGGTCCACATGGTAAAGGCTTGGCCCTGATTGGAGCATAATTGGGGCATGGTGGCACCTTTAAAAGGGACAGCCTGGTGAGAAGTTCTTGTGTCCTTGAAGGAAGTAGTGAGACTCCCCTCTTTCTCATGTGCTTTGCTCCTTGGCTGTCTATGAAGGGAGGACTTTTGCTCTGCCCTCCATATTCTGCCATGAAGTGATGCCTTGCTGTGGCATTTGCCTGTGACAACTATGAGCCAAAATAAACTTTTTCTCTTCATAATTTGGTCATCTTGTTCTATTTATCATAGTAATGAAAAGCTGACTCATATAACAAGGTACAATGTGAATACTGATGTGGTAATTTTATCAAGTAAACATTTCAGAAAGTTTCTAAACCTACGAGTACCTTACTGATGTTTCTAGAATAAATTTCTCAGGGTCAAGATGCTCTCTGTTTTCTGCCTCTTGCCTGTTTTTCAGGCTATAGTTGTTTACCTGTGCATAGTAGCGTCACACGTTAGCTTTGTATGCATGGGACACACTGTGCACTTGGTGCCTTCATTATACCTTCACTCGTGCTCTCCTGGTCTGTGATTTCTTTTTTTCTCCTGTTTCCTGTCAGTCCTGAGGATTCTCTAAAGCCCAGCTCTGAATTTATCATCCCCGCTCTCTAAAACAGTGGTGCTGTTGAAGGCAGTGTGTTAGCAGATAGTCACACCAGTGCGACAGGACCCTCCTCCTCAGCCTGAGACCAGGGTTTGTGTTCTTTGTTTTTGTTTTTGTTTTTGTTTGCAGTTGTGTTTTTGAACTCCCCAGACCTAGGTTAAAGATTGAGAGGCTTGGGTTATGGTTATGCTTCATCATTCAAGAGTGTGGATTTTGTTGTTCTTTTCTGAGTTTTATGATTATGTGATTAAATGCCTTTTTATGGGTTGTTGACACAGGATACTTCCAACGTGTAATAAGCCAAGGCTACTAATGGAAAATAGGAGTTGACATACTATAGATTGCTCTGAGATATAAAGTGAGTTTTCAGAACCAGAGGACAAAGATCACTAAATAATAAACAAATCTGATGTTACAGATTTAAACTGAGCAAGGCCATTCAGATTTGAACTACAAAGATGTGAGAATTGCATCTTTGCTTTATACACTGTATTTAAAAACTTAGATATCTTCATCTGATAGTAAATATGGAAGTCAGAGGTTACACCTTGTTCAAGCATTGCATTGAAATGTATCCTGATTGCAGAAGAAGCAGGATTCACCCGGTAGGGATGCATCCAGATTATGCATAGGGATCTCCGCATGGTCCTCTTTAGTTAACATTCACATGCTCATGCCCGCCCAATATTAATCAGTATTGAAAGTTAGTAACAATAATAAAAAGATGTGCTGTTACAGCTCTGCTATAACTCCTTTATGAAGCTGCTCAGTTGCAGGCTTTTGTAACTCACAGCCTTGCATGCTGTGCTTGTCTATTCATAACTTGTTTTGGAAGCTTTAAACTATCCAAACTTTGTAGTTGAGAATCAGCTCACTTGAGTTATGGAAACACTTCTGTATGACCTGTCAAAACTCATCTTTGCTGACAACCCTGTTGGTCAGATCACACTGTCAGAGAGCCCTTTCCATGTGAGAAAGTCTTATTTCAATTTTTACACTTGATCTTCGCCAAAAGGCTGAAAGGTAGTTATTTTAAAGAAGAATGTTTTGTCCTGTGACAACAGTTTCCTTTGACTGTGTTAAAGGGTAGGCATAGCCCTTTTAAGGCATGCACATGGTAACTGTTTAATGATAACATCTAGTGCTTCATAAAAGTCAGTTTCCATGGTTTGAGGTGTTTGTTTTTATTTTGAAATAAGACAGTATTTTCAAATTAAAGCAGAGCAGAAAGCATCAGGAGAAACAGTAAGGAAACTTTTTGCTAAGTCATCTCAAGTTCTCAGTGTTCCCTGAGTCATGGAACAGTAATATCCAAGCTTTGAAAAGCTCTTCCCAGGTTTTTTCGTAGGCATTTGCCGCAGTGCTGCCACTGATGTCATTTTGTCCCCACTGGCTTGGCTTATGTCAATTACTGGCAATGTCTCTGGGCATTTCAGTTGGTCAGAGATATTTTCTGTGTCTTGATTTGGGCCTCAGTCTGGTGAGCCCCGTCTTCTGCCACTTTGCTGTGTTATGTATGGTGGAGGGTGCATCTGTATGGGGAGTGAACTGCAGTTGTTTGTGCGCCCCCTGGCTTCCTTCCTTCCTTCCCCTCTGCTGTCACCTGTAGCCGGGAAGCTCCCCCTATCAGAAATGATTTCCTTTCTGTCACAGGAAACAGGGTTGTGTATGAGAATCCTGATGCCAACCATGGCAGCCTGAAATTCAAAGCTTTTATTTTTGAAAATCAGTCCTCACAGCCTTTCTCATTTGAAAAGTAGCAGCTTTATTTAAGATCTGTGTGTTGCATAGATAAATGACACTGCAAGAAGTACAGAGTTTACTGTTATCTTTACAAAAGTTTTACTCTTCTCTCAAGAGTGATGCGTTCTTTGTTAGGACCTGGCTGATAAAGGAGGCTGTTAATGAGCCATAAATATACAGTGTCTCTAACTCCAGGCAACTCTAATGTAGAATTCCTCCTTTCTGACCACTGTTCAGTCTTAAGAATTATTACAGAGAGAGCATCAAACTCTGCCTTAAATTTGTTGCTTTTATTAAAAGCTATAAGATACCACTATTTCATATTTTTCTTCTTTACCTACCCCAAATATTATAAATCCTGGCATAGTTTTCTACAGTATTATCTGGGAGGAATGAAATATGTCTTTTGAGGTAGCTGAAGACTACCTGTGAAATAGGAAGGAAGCAGTGGGGAACTGCTGACTATGTGAATTGTCCCGGGCTGGTCGGTTAGCTCACATTTTCCACGATCAGTATTCTGGGCATACCCTAGCTGGCTTCTCTGCTGTGGCCTCACAAAGCTGTAACTAATGTGTTGGCTGGGGCTACGGCCTCATCTGAGGCTCAGGGTCAGCTTGCAAGCTTATGTGGCTGTCAGCAGAAATCCTGAACTTGCAGCTGTTGAGCTCATAGTGGCTTACTTCTTCAGAGTCAGCAGGGGAGCAGCTGACCTCAGCCAGCGCTCCAGTCCCTCTGTTAAGGGCTTTCTCCCTTGATGAATTAAAAAATAAACTTATTTGAACCTTAAATACATCTGCCAATTGACTTTGCCGTAGTCGTTTTTTCTTTGCACATACCTGAGAGTGAAGAATTATATATCTTGAGTGATTCACTAAGGGTCATTTTTTCATGTTTTAGTATATATATTCTAAGTTTTTAAAAATTTTATTTATTTAATCACTTTATAGCCTGATCTCACTTCCATCCCTCCTTTCCTCCCAGTTCCACCCTCAGACCCCTTTTCCCCGATTCTAATCTTTCCTTCTCCTCAGAGAAGGGAGGCCGGTAAAGGGAACCAGCCCACCCCGGCACCTCAGGTCATAGCAGGAATAAGCACATCCTCTTCCACTGAGACCAGACAAGGTAGCCCAGCTAGGTGAAAGAGATCCCAAGGCAGACCACAGAGTCAGAGACAGCCCTTACTCCCATTGTTTAGGGGACCCACATGATGACCAAGGTGCACATCTGCTACATATGTGTAGGGGGTCTAAGTCCAGCCCATGCAAGCTCTTTGGTTGGCGATTTGAACTCATTCTCATTCATTCTCCCCCTTCTCTCCCCTCCCCCACCCTCTGTCTATCTCCTGTTTATGGAATGTCCAGCCCTATACTTAGAGAAGAGCTGGTGTCCGTCCATGGGGATGAAGGGTAGATAGAAGAGCAGACTAAGCACAGGGCACCACCCGTTTCCTCACGATCTCTGTGGTTTCAGTGCTCCACTGAGCGTTGCTGTGCAGTGTTTGTATTGTATCGAGATGCTTTCTTGTTACAGCAGTAGTGTTATTCTGATTCACCGAAGAATCAACATTCATTCTTCAGTGTGTGTCAAAGCCACCGGGAGTGATTGGCAGATCCGTTCCTGGAGGCCTCAGATTTGTAGTTTGTGAAATGACTTTCAGGCTACGAGACTTATGAATTATCTGATATTTATTCCATTGAAAAGTTATTATAATTCAGAATATTCATAGCTGTTTTCAAAAAGCATTCTGGAAATCATATATAATTTGTGTTCATTCTGAGAATGCAAAGATGATCCAGTATTACAGAGTTTATGCATATTATTTATTATATTAAACAGTATAGAGAGAAAGCCATGAGATCATTGCCAGAGATGCCAAAGAGATATTTGGAAAAATGAAGTGGCTTTCTCTCCCTCCCTCCTTCCTTCCATCCTGACTATATAGTGAGTTCAAAGCCAGCCTGGACAACTCAGTGGAATCCCATCTCAAAATGCAAAGTTATAAAGGGGCTGAGTACTTAGCTCCATTATTGAGCACTTCTTCCCCTTCTCCCCTCCTTCCTTTGGTTCTGCTCTTCTTTGCGGTTTGCTTTGTGAGACAGTCTTGTTTTGTAGCCCAAGCTGGCCTAGAATTCACTCTGTAATCCAGATGGCTTCAAACTTGCGGACAGTCCTCCACCTCTGTCAAGTAGTGTTGGAATTACAGGTGTGGACCACCATCCTGGACTTGATTACCCATTTTTGATTTTAAAAAGATCAATATGCAACTCAGTGGCTGTCACCTTAGCATCAGTTATATACGTCACAGCCCTAAAGCCACTGTCACTGTTGGATAACACTGGAGACATTCGTTCCTACCAGTTTTCTAGTTTCATTTCTGTTGCTATGATGAAACACTGTGACCAAAAGCAACTTGGGCAGGAAAGGGGACATCGCCTTATACTTCCAGGTCACAATCCACCACTAAGAGAAACCACGGAGGAACTCGAGGAGCCTGAGCATACAGCTCAGTTATTGAGCACTTGCCTAGCATGAGTGAGGCCTTAGGTTCAGCTCCCAGCACTGGGAAAAAAAATTGAATGTTATAACTAAAGGAAAGAAACCTTTTCTTAGATATTTTAGATAAAATATCTAAAAATTATATAAGAAGATTAACACTTCTAAAAACCACAAAAGTAGACTTTAGCAGAGCCCGCGACACTGTCAGAGAATCCACATCATAACCACGCCAGTAGTTCTTATGCTCATTTACAAATATGAAATGTCTAATAATAAAAATCCCGCCACCTCTGAAGAAGACTTAGTAAAAGCTGACTGTAAGGTTGGTAAGGGAAAACAAGCACAAACAGCTAAGAAAACTCTGGGAAATAAGAAAATGTAGTCTTTATAACTAAAACTGACTTCCCTGAAAAGCAGATTAACTTAGGAGTGGATCAGTGAGTCTGGAAGCAGCTGCATGGACTGTAGCAGTCCTCCCAGATCAGGGGTAAGAGATGCCTTTGACAGTGGCATTCGTTGCCTTGTGGAAAAGATACACTTGGAACTGTGCCTTCTACTCCAGACCTGGAGAAACTGCTAATGGCTTTGAGCTATAAAAGTAAAGTGTAAAAACCATACTAGCATGGGAAGTAACCATGGCTGAGTGACTTAGCCACACGAGAATACGAGTGATGGCTGTGGCTCACACCTAAAAGGAAATGATGGGTGAGTTGAAGTGTAGCGGGTGGTTGAGGGGTGGGGGATAGAGGGCAAGATGGTTCAGTTGGCAAAGGTACTTCTCACGAGGCCTGAGAGCCTGAGTTCCATCCTGGGACTTCCATGGTGAAAGAAGAGCACCAACCCTCTCATAAGGTGTCCTCTGACCAGCCGTACACATACACACAGAATAAAGAAATTAAATGCAATAAAATTAATAAATAAGAATTTCGCATAGGGAAAGACATAATCAACCTGGGTAAATATGACTGGTATAGAGACAGCCTCTAAGAATAAAAAGTGAACTAGGAGCCATGTAGCTCAGAGGTAGAGTGCTTCATATGTATGGAGCCTGGGTTAATCTCCAGTATGCCAGAAAAAATTTTAAAAGACTAATATGATAGAAAAATAAGCAGTAATATAAGTTCATTTAGTTCACAGAAAAAAATGCTACAAGTGATATATGTGTGTGTGTGTGTGTGTGTGTGTGTGTGTGTGTATGTGTGTGTGTGTGCATGTGTATATATATCCATGGGAGCTTGAATGCATATGTACACATGTGTGTATGGCTATTTGGAAACCTTTTCTTAGACTCAGGTCTGGATATGCTTAGCTGGCTGCCCAGCAAGCCCCAGGAATTCCCCTGCCTCCTTGGCCTCGGCAGAGCGGGTGTACAACCACACCTGCCTTTTTACTTTCTGGTACCTTGGAATTGAACTCTAGTCTGAGGCTTGCCCTGTCGGCATTAAGCTGTCTCCTCAGCCTCCAAATGACTTATCAAAGTAGTTCAGTCCCTCTCCTAAAACAACAACAAAGACAGATGCAGACTGCACTAAGGCAGCATGTCTCACTGCTCAGCATAAATGTCCCATCTTGTGGTAAGGATATGGGCACAATAGCCCTTCTAAAATACTGCTGATAGGAAGAAGAATTTAGTGTAAATAGAAATGTTGCAATACTGGTATTTGTGTAGTCAAGCAATTCCACACCTATGTACATATCCCAGGGAAAAATTGACCAAACACATAAAAAAGTGTATTCATAAAGTTATTCTTGTGGCTGCATTTCTAATAGCAAAATATTGGAAATAGCACAGATATTTGTCAGTATGGAAGCTGTGTGCAAGGGAGTTCTAAAAAAAGGAATAGAGATGACGTCTGGTAATGTGGTAGGATTTCCAAGATACCATATTCTGAGAACAAGATACTATCTGAGAAGCACTGACCATTGCCACATGAGAAATGTGTAGCATACATTCTATAAGAGCTCTGAAGTCACGTACATAAGAAGGAAAATAACAGGCATAATCTGTATATTTTATGAAGAGAAACATTAGAGGAGAAAAACAGAAACCAAAGCATGCATAACTATCTCTAGGAAGACAGACGGAAAGATATTTGAAGTGAGACTTTAAATTCTATCTTTTTTGTGTGTAGATTCTTATATTATTATTGTACATTTGTGTAATGTGTGTGAGGTACGTGTGCCACTGTGTGAATGCAGAGGTAAGAGCACAACTTTGGAGACAGTTTTATGTGTGTTTCAGGAATCAGACTCATATCTCTGGGCTTGCAGGCAAATGCTTTACCTTCTGAGCATCTCAGTGGTCCCTCGATGTCCCTTTGACTTGAGAATTGTTAATAGTTTTAGCCTTTGAGAACTAAGCACAATTTAAAAGGTAGAAAGCGTATTGGCATGTGATTCACTTACTTGGTGCAGGAAGAAAAGGATGACCCTTAGCTCTTCAATTTTAATGTATGTTATTAATCTATCTGCTGCTCGGTACAGTCTGCATTAAGATAACTTTTGCTTAATTGGTCCTGTGAAAGCATGGTTTCATCCGTACCTCTGCAGCTCCTCAGCATTTCCGGGAACCAGCATCTGGTACAGTATAGCAATTAGAAACCCACTGTAAGATTCTTTATTGCACACTCTCAGGGTGGTTTCTTATTTTTAGGAAAAGAATGAAAAATAGATTCCTTTGCTTTTTACTTCATATGTGAACCTCACCTCTATCAAGTGTGCAGCTTCTGAAATCAACACTGAGCAGTAGTGGGTCAGAGATTTTTTTTCTGGTCAGTTCTCAGGTGTGAGGATGTCACACACTGCTGCTCCTGCCCAGTGCCACGGTGCTCTTAGGTCACTTCTGCTCTTCAATGCCTCTGAGCTGCTCTGTTTCTTTTAGTAGTCCAAGCCTCATAAACCTTTGGAAACCATATCTTTTCTGTAGGAAAAGGTGCCTTGAAAGAACTGGAAAACCAAAAACCATCCCATAACCTCATTTCAGGTCTTATCTCAGACCTGCTAAGAGCACTAGATGTAGGGCCTGCCTCAAGTCCTTTGTATTTACATATGTGACCTTGGCAAATCACTTAGCTTCTCCATGTCTCAATTTTTTTCACCTTTCAAGTAGAAATGATTGTACCTTCCTTGTTGTGTGCCATTCAAATGGGTTATTATTTATACAGTCTTGAACCTGCCACCCTGGTCATTGTTAATGGGAAACTAGACAGCAACTCCTTCTTTTTCAAGATTTGTGTTTCCCTGCTCCTGTCGTGTGCTCTTTCTCATGTTAACTGATTCCAGTTGTCATCAAAGAGATGGGAGAGCAAGAGAGAAGCCACTGCTTCTTAGCATTGGCTGGTTCCTCCGGATCTCGTTATCTTTTCAGTGCATTTGTCTCTGGATTCTTAATACAAAGAATTGGAATTTAGCCCTATCTCTTCTTATAAAGCTATGTGTATTCCATGGAGCTTTCTTGTTCCCTTTGTTGATTGTGTTGTCTCTTTGTATTTTAGATTTCTTTTTTATTACAGTGATGATTTGGTGATGTGGTTATGAGTTTCTTATTCATGAAAACTAAGGAAAGATATTTTGTTAAGAGAATGAGTTTGGGTCTGTAGCGGTGGCTCGTTGGTTAAGAGCATTTGTTCCTGTTGCAGAGGAACCTGGTTTAGTTCTAGCACCCATATGGGTGGCTTACAACCATCCTTAACTCCAGTTCCAGGGGATCTGATGCTCTCTTAGAACTCTGTGGGTGCCAACCACAAATGTGGTGCACATACATACATACTGGCAAAATACCCATTCACATAACAAAATAAAGTAAATAATGCTAAAAACCTTTAAAAGAAAGGTAAGTTGAAGTGGGACATAGTCATGTCTGTGATCCCATTCTAGGAGGCAGAGGCAAGCGGGGTCTTGCTCAGGGTCCTTCTCAGCTGTGCTCCAGGCCAGCCCTGGCTACTTGAGACTGTTTTAAACACACAAAGCAAAGGTAATACGTTATACATCAAGATCTGAAAGTGCTGAACATTCCTAAGTAGAGTTCTTTCTCACCTGTATGTAAGCATAGAATAAAAATGTCTCATTGCCTTTTGTTTACTAGAGGTTCTTTTTTAAGAGTCACACATTTGGGAGCACTTGACTCTTATTTTAAAAAATATCCTATATTCTAACTATTCTCCATTACCAATTCATATTCTCTCTCTCTCTCTCTCTCTCTCTCTCTCTCTCTCTCTCTCTCTCT
>OU015753.1:68847524-68858137 GCA_907169655.1 Acomys percivali | reverse complement strand
TGTGTGTGTGTGTGTGTGTGTGTGTGTGTTATAAAGACAGGTGAACACTGGCTGCACATGTGTATGGGGTCAGAGAGAAACCTCTGTTTATCCTTGCCTTCCACCTCATTTGAGGTCGGGTATCTTTGTTGTTTGCCCCTGAATATACTGTGTAGAAGACCCGCTGGCCCACAGGCTCCCGGAGACTCTCCTGTCTAAGCCTCCCATCTCGTCTCAGGTTCACTGAGGTTACAGATGTGCTCTACTGCATCCTGCTCAGTGTGGTTTTGGGGGATTCATACCACATTCAATGTGTTATCTATTCACCATGTAATTAGATAGTTGCTAAGTGTGTACTCTGTTTAGACCATTGTGCCAGGTCTGTGAACAAAGTGAGTGTGACCCTAGGTGGCCTCATTGTGGAGAGAAGCTGCAAGCTGTTCCACAGCTTGAGCCTTGGCTCTGTCACTAACAGCTTCTTACCAGCTATGACAAACCACAGTTGTTTTAACCTCCGAGTTGCTGTTTCCATCTGTAAAAGGAGAGAATTTGGCCTCAGTGATCCCCATAGTCTTGCCTTCAACTGAGATGCTGTGATTCCAGCATTCTCTTAAGGTTACTCTGGGCTATGGTGAGGATGAAATTAGTCAATATGAAATCACTTTAAAAACTATTAAGTGCTATATAAACAAAAACTATTATTCTTTACTAATTTGATGTTATATGCTGATATTTTTTGTTCCAAAGAGCAAACACATGAAGTGTTATAACTATGTCCCAGAAACTTAAGGAAAAGGGCAACCTCTTCATGATTGTGCGGGTTCCATAGTGTCTGTTACTGTCCTCATTACTAAGTAAGAAACACATAGGTTCCAGAAGCTTAGTATAGTTACCCGTGAACCACACTCTCAGATGGACCATTTTGAGAGATCTGTTCTCTATCAAGTTGATGAAATGCAAAATTAGTGGTAGTCATCCATGGCCATGGATGGACTGTATGTGTTTAAAATACAACTACACATCTAAACGTACCTCACAATGCTATTAGAAATCAGATGTCTTTGTCTTCTTTTGCGCATTAAAACCTTTGGAGTGGGGCTAGCGAGATGGCTCGTTAGTTAAGAGGACTTACTGTTCTTGCAGAGGTTCCACCCCTGGAACTGCAGGAAGGAAATCTCTTCTGGCCTGTGAGCACCAGACGTGCACATGGCACACATGATGCACATCTGCACATGAATACACTTATATCCTTTTTTTTTTTTTTTTAGTTCTTCTAGTAGATGCTGAACATACACTCTTGACCTTCAGATTTACATTAATTAAAATTTTCATTTTTTCCCTCTCCATCTTTAGAGTATAAGAACTCTTAATAATGAGGAGGAAGCATTCACTAAATAAACCAGTTCACAAGGTTGCCTCAAGAATTATATAGGTTTGAGGCACTCTCATTCTTTCTTTTCCTCTCCTTCCCTTCTTTTCTCTCTCCCTTGCTCCCTCCCTCCCTCCCTCACCCCCTTCCTTCCTTCTATCCATCCATCCTTCCTTCCTTCCTTCTTTTTAATCTGAGACAGGGTCTCACTATGTAGACCAGGCTGGCCTTGAACTCATAGAGATCCACCTGCCTCTGCCTCCCAAATGCTGAGATCAAAGATATGTGCTATGACGCCCAGCCTAAGAATTGTGTTTTGATTATTCCTAGGTAATTGTTCTCAGACTTAATTACTTAAACTCTGAAGTTTTTAATTAAGTATGAATGTTCCTCACAGGTTTTCATGTGTATGCCTTTTAAAAAGATGTAAAGATTTCTTTACTTTTTTTTTTCTTTACTTTTTTTTAAGTGTATGAATGTGTGCCTACATGTGGGTATGCACATTTCCCACATGCATGTTTGGGGCTCAGGTTGTCAGAAGAGGGCGTTGTATCCGTAAAGTTGTCATTAGAGGGTTAGGAAGCACTGTGTGGGAACTGGTGCTGGTCTTCTGCAAGAGTGCCAAGTGCTCTTAAGCTTTGAGCCATCACTCCAGCCATGCTAAATTACTTTAATTTCTATGTATCTAAGAGTGTCTGTTACAGGCACATCCATGTCAGTGTCCCTGCACCCCAGAAGAGGGCATCAGATCCCCCTGGAGCTGTAACTATGGACAGTTCTGAGCTGCAGGATATGGTGCTGGGAGCAAAACTCACTTCTGCTCATTCTACATGAACAGCAAGTGTTCCTAATTGCTGAGCCATCTTGCCAGCTCCATCACCTTGTTTACATTATTTATGGTTACGGCTAGATTATTTAATTTACTGTTGAAATATGGTGAAAATCATCCCCTAAAAGCTGTGTCTGAAGTATAACTTGAATTTTTCATGCAAAATTACTTGCAAGAAAGAGTAAATGTTGCTCGTTTAACTTGTTAAAGGGCTTTGGAATTAATGAGATGTTTATGGTATGGTTATAGATTTATTTTCAGCTTTTGAAGAATGAAACCATTACTTTGTTTTACTGGTTAATTCATGCCTATTGAGTCATCCCTTGTCATTTATGATAGGAAAATAGTGTTCTATTGTGAAAGATAGAATTGAGTTAGTCAACCAGAAGCGAGCCTCTAATTGTTTCCAAATGCTTACTTTTCCTTTTCCTGCAGGGTTTGGATGCAGCTCTAAGTCTTAGCTCAGTCAGGAATTTGCTAAGCTTGTCTTTTCCTCCATATCCTTTCATTATGGCTAGATAGATCCATGCTAAAATCCCTTCTATGATCCCTTGTTATGATAGTTAATCAGAAAAATATGGGCAGAAATTCCTGAGCTAAACACAAATTTAAAAGGCAAAAGCTGGAGTCACTACAGACTTCTTTTTACATCTTATGGACTTTGAAAATGACCTTGGTTGGAATCACATCTCCTGTGAGTGAGCAAGCACTGTTTGCCCCCACAGCCTACCATAGCTCCTACAGCTGACATTCTGACAGCATTTCAAAGCATTGTTAGGAAAGCTATGTGGAGTATTCTTGTGCCGAGGTGGGTGCTTGCTCTGATGTAGTAGCTATTCCAGCTTTCTTAGAAGAGCCCAACAGCAAAGGTAGCAGTTGACCCTTTCATTAGGTAAAGCCTTTCCTGACGATTTCCTTTTCTTGAGAAATGAAGATGAAAGGAAGAAAAAAAAGTATGGATTGGTGGCACTTTAGTCACATCTTTTCTTTGCCCCAACCCCTTTATTTTATCCAGGAATCTTCATCTATTTTGTAATAGTATGTACAGTAGATAGAAACAGGTGTTGCTGTTCAGTTCAGGTGAATTAATTAATAGCCAATATTCTGAACTATCAAACGCCTTAATTCTATCTCTAGTTGGTTTTCTTCTCTGACCTTCTCTGATGTAATCATTACTTCTAAAAATGTGTGCTGGAAGGCCTGGAGCACACTGTATTGTTTTATATGATGGCCATCTTTTTATGTTTTCTTCCTTTGTTGTGACATCTGTTCAGCTCGAGATGCTTGTTGAGGGTTATTTATGTTAACTGTGTTTGTTTCTCTTCATTTCTCTTAATCTGGCTCTCACACAAATATTGAGACTCTTTAGTATTTGTTTATAATGCTTTACAACACATTCTTGAGCCGTTTAAGTCTGCCCTTAACCCTCTATGTTATCCTGACTCCATCTTGGCCAAAATCCCCAAAGTTATTTGCTTTTTCATTCTTTCTTTGCTCTAGATGAATTTTCATCTCTTCTGTACCTCTGTCTGTTGCCGAATCCCTCGCTGAATCCCCTACTTCCTCTTCTACCCCCTCCTCCCCTGGCTGGCCGGGAGTCCAGCCCTGTTCTCTCCCCTGTTCAGTGGCTGGCTATAAGCTGCTTTATTGGCATATCAGGGGACAATTGGGAAACAGACTTTATATAACATTGAGACAGGAGATTCTCAGAACAAGGCTTGCAACCACATATGGGGGGCACAGAAATCAGTATTTGAATTACACAATAACTTTATGCCAATAGATGCCCATTTCCTACTCCCATAGGTTTGACTTTTACTGTCTGCACTCTTTTTCTGTTAACAATTTCATGGGTTCTAAAAAATTTAGTTATTTTCCCTTACCTGAAGCGTACTCTTTAGATTAATTTTGTTTAGTGGAATTAGCTGTAAATTCTGTTCCGTAAACATTTATATATCAAACAACTTGATGATTTTGCAATAACACAATTCCATAGATAACACTGATTTTTTTTTTCTCCCTCTTTTTCTGAGACAGTCTTTCTATGTATCCCAAGCTGGCCTCAGCCTTATGAGTGCTTGGGATTACAGGCATGTGCCATCATGCTCTGCATCAGTCATATTTGTATAGGAGCAAAGAATGGACATCTCATAGCTCAGAGGACAGCTTGTGATCAGGAAATAGACCCCAAAGGAAGTCAGACGTGAGTTTTAAAGAAATAATAGAAGCCGAACAAAAGGCCCACTTAAGAATGTTCTAGGCAGAGGCTGTAGTATTAGCCAAAGCATAAAAGAAATGAATAGCACAAGGTATAGTACGCATGTGTGAAGAGCTTAAAATCTGAAGAGAGATTGAGAGGTGGAGGAAAAGGTGGAGAGAATTGGAGGCCTCCTTGCTCGCCCCGCAAAGCAGTGCCATGTTCAAGGGCTGACATTTCATCTCTTAGGAAGTGGGGAGCTTTTGACCCAGCCTTTAGTGGGGAACAGATACGATCAAATGCTCGTTTTATGTTGGTTAGCATCATATCTCTATAGAAAAGAGTTGTAATGTACAGATGCATAAGCAGATCCCACAGTAACCTAGTAGCTAGCCGTACGTCATTATCATCTAGTCTTCATAGCTCAGGAGGCTGTGGGCATGGCTGAGAGTTCTCACAAGGCAGCAATCAAGTTGTCAGCCTCAGCTGCAGGCATTGCAGAGGTCAGCCAAGGAAGAAGCCACTTGCAGTCTCCTTCAAGGAGTGCTGACAGTCTTCTGTTCTTTGAGGGTCGGGGGGCTGGGTTCCAGTTTCTCTCCGGAGGCGTCCTTTCTTCTCTTGCCCCATGGGCCTCTTGGCAAAAGAGCTCACAATATGGCAGCTGTGAGGTGACAAGTGAGAGTGAAAGTGGAAGCTGTGTCAGAGGCCAGAGTGTTAACCGAAGCAACATTTCAGAACTTGTCATGTTCTGTCAGTTAGTAGCAAGTTAGGTTTCCCTTTAACCTAAATACTTTCTAGAGTGAAGATCACGCAGGAACATGAATCTTTAGGGTCCTGGGAGCCATCTTTGGAGTTTCCTACCAAATAGACTTAAAGGTTGGAAGACTAGATGCCAAGGAACATTTAGAAGGCCAATGTCATAATCCAGGCAAATAATCTAAAGTTACTATGGCTATGGCATAGGATGGACTAATTAGCAACCATCTTGGGTGTGGTATCAGGACAGCTTATCAATTCATAGAGCAGAAAAGTCAGACGGGTTAAAGATTCGCAGATGATAATTAATTCTTGGTTCTTGTTGCTATCTTACTAAACAAAAAAAATTTTTTTTTTTTTTTTACTTAAATGTGACTGCAACTCCTGTCCACATTGAAATTGTCATCCTTGCTGCCACCTCACCTCCATACCCTAACCCTGTCCTCAGCCTGGCTGTCATTCTGTTTCGCTATATTGTACAATACCAGTTTTTTCTGCCTGTTTAGCTCTCCTTCTGTCTTCGTTCTCACTGCTAGTCTTCCTTATTCAAGAATCACTCTATACTTAAAAGTTGGGGAATAGACTTCTAATTCTTTTTCTGTGTCCTTTTCTTTTCTTTAATCTAGATTCTAAAATGCCTGGTATCTGTGTATCTTTCAGTCACTCAATCAACACTTATCACGGGCACACTTGGTGACCAGCACTTTACTAGGCCTCCTTGGGAATATGATGGTGAGCAAGACACCGCCCCTGTTCCTTTAGCTCTGCATTAGTATTTCCTTTTCTCTTCTGCTAGAAATACCATGATTCCTTAGGTCACAGTCCCACTTGCACTCTTCAGCAATGCGGAGGATCACAGGCATGGCGCCCTGTGGTCCCCACCCTCCTGCAGCTGTTTCCAAGAGAATTCTGTACTTGACACTTGGAGATTACATAAGGTCAAAATAAGCAGTGGCCTCAGTTGTTAAGGGCAGTCAAGCTACTTCTGACCTCGGTCCTCTGTCTATAGTCAACAAGTAGAGCTGTGTCACCCCTTGTCTTACTGGCATCACCTGCAGACCTGTAGACATCTGAACCTTCCTTAGATATTCTGACTCAGAATGCCAAAACTGAAAGCAAACTCCGCTCCAAGGTGAATTTTGTATCTAGCTAGATTAGGGGGTTGTTGCATTAGCATCGCCCTTACCATTGTGCTGTTCTGTGTGCACCTAAAGCAGGTGAAGATCTCCCGTGTCAACACATAGAAACCTTTGGGCTTCATTCCTAGAGGTGCCATCATCCATCTGTGGGAGCAACAAGCTACTCTACATTTGAATAATGAAAATATGACTTACAGGGTTGGGGTGTTGGGCACTTGCTGTTCTTGCAGAGGACCAGAATTTAGTTCCCAGCTCCTTATATTGGGTACTGACATCTGACAGCCCCGGGGATCTGAAGCCCTCCTCAGGCTTCATAGGCACCCACAGGCACAGGTGCATGAATACACATATGTGCGTGCGCACACACACACACACACATACACAGGTTTTTAGATTTATAAGTGGTAAATAACCAGTTTTAAAAAATTGTAGATGAATCAGTGGGTACATTAGTGGACATGCTCTCTCCAGCTCCTTTACTCGAATAGCTTCCTGATTCTATGAGAAAGTTGGAGCAAAGACAAGTAGAGTATTTTTTTTCTGATATTCTAAATAACTGTATTCTATTCTTTAAAGAAGTATATTATTACCATATTGCAAACAGGGATTGTTAAAATGTGGCTTAATAAGGTTTTTTCCCCCTTTAGTGTTATTCCTCTTTTGAGAGAGTCTATTGGAATATTAATGCAAAGAACTCCTCCCTCGTTGGAAAATACGCTTCCCCAGTGCTATCAGAGGGTAAGTTTTACATTGAATTGTATATTGTTTCCAAACTGTCAGGGTTTTCATCATTCATAAATATGGGTAGTGTGTGACTATAGTTTAATCTTTCTTTCAAGACTGCATGGTGACTATGAACATCATTTGTATAAACCCCAAATAAATCCATTAGAAAATACTGAACTTCACTAGTCTTTATCTAGAACTTGAACTAATAAAAAGTACAGAGCATGGGTAACAGATGAAATAAGTATATAGTCAGCTGTCTTAGTCAGGGTTCTGTTGCTGTGAAGAGACGCCATGACAAAAGCAACTCTTAGAAAGGAAAGCATTCATCTGGGGGCTTGCTCACAGCTTCATGGGGTTAGCCTGTTATCATTACAGCAGGCAGCATGAGCAGTAGCTGAGATCTCCATCCTGACTTTCAGGCAGAAAGACAGACAAACAGACAGATACACACACACACACACACACACACACACACACACACACACACAGAGCCCACTGTGGGCTTTTGTGACCTCAATGCTCACTCCCTCCTCCAACAGTCCCACACCTGCTTCAGTGAGGCCACACCTCCTAATCCTTCCCACACGCTGGTGGCTAGCATTCAAATATGTGAGCCCCTGGGGACCATTCTCATTTACACAAGCTCGTCAATGTATTTACAGATGTCTAGTTGTATTTGTGTTTATGTGTGTGTTTCTAGGTATGTGTGCCACATGTGTGTGGGTACAGAAGGGGGATGAGAGCCCCTGGAGCTGGGGTTACAGGCAGTTGTGAGCTACCTGACATGGTGCTGGGAACTGAGCTGCAGGTGTCTCAGGAGTAACAAGTGCTCTTAATTGCTGGACCATCTCTCCAGCCTTCTCCATGTTTTTTGTTTGTTACGTTGTGTTTTGTTTTGTTTTTGTGGTATCTACTGTGTTTCAGTCTCTAATAAAATACTGGAGACAGGTAGTGAACAAAGACTGCGCTCTCAGTGGAGCGCACAGTCTGGCGGGGACAAAGTAAATATTAAATAATGTTGATGGTAAGAAAATGCCGGGTGTGGTGGCACGCACCTTTAATCCCAGCACTTGGGAGGCAGAGGCAGGTGGATTGCTGTGAGTTCGAGGCCAGCCTGGTCTGCAAAGCGAGTCCAGAACAGCCAGAGCTAACACAGAGACCCTATCTCAGAAAACAAAAAACAAAACAAAACAAAACAAAAACAAAAAAAAAAGAAAAAGAAAAGAATATGTCAGTGATGCATGTGGTGAAAATGAAATGAGAATGTGGTAGACTCAGCAAGGAAGCCGTATCCAAGGAAACTGACACCCTGATGCCCAGAAGTGTCCAGCCATATACAAACCCTCAAGAAGAATGTTCCAGGCAAAAGAAAACCACTAATATGAAGCCGCGATGCCTGGAACTAATTTAGTGTATTTGGAGAATTGGAAAACAGGTTTTGCGGCTGCAGCATGATAAATAAAGGGAAAAGTGATTAAACGGTTGGAAAGAAGGCAAGAGCCAGATGGTAGGAGGTCTGGGGCACACTACTCTTAGTAGTGTGGCTTCACTCTCGTTCGGTGGCAAGCATCTAGAATGCTTTTGGGGGGCAGGAATGTAATGAAGCTCGTGCTTTAACAAGAGTGTCCTAAGTGGAGAGCATGTTTGGGGAAAAGCTGGCTGAGACTGCTGTCATTGGCAGCAAGGTGGAGGCAAATATACGTTTGGGGAGTATTGTTGGAGGTGGGTTGCATTAGTAAAGAGGGAAGGGGTGTTGTCTCACAGCTTAGTATATGTAGTGCTGCCGTTGAGGCTGAGACTAGGCTGGGAAGGGTCTGAGATCAGAAAGTTATTCCAGAGCACAATTCTGTTTATATATAACATATTAAAATTGAAATACTCAGTAGATACTAGCGGGTGCCAGCTAAGTAGCACATCTGCAGTTGTGGGCACTGATTGGCCAGAGAAGTAGCTCGGGTAGAGTGCTAGCCAGCATGTGCATGGGAGTAGGGCTGTGAGGGTAGAAGAAGGCCTGAAGCAGTGAGATGCCCTGTGGTGAGGCCACACGTGGCTCTGTTGTCACACCCCCAGATTCAGAGCACAGGTGGACGGGCCAGAGAAGGACTTAGGGAGCTGCAAACTAAGAAGGGCAAAGGATGCTCATTTTACTCTGATACTATTCTTAACTGCATCTCCTCTCTTTACAAAAATACATCCATTTGGTATCAGTGTTCAAAGTTGTATCTTTAATACGAGGTGTCCCTCTGGCTATTAAGCTCTTCAGGGAGCCTTTTCTGGGTAATGGACTCTCTCGTTTCTAAGTTCCTGTTGGTTTCTGTCCTTTATTTCCTCCCCGTTTCTGGGGCCCTCTTTCTCATTCTTTGTCTAGCTCCGTAGCTTGCCTGTGCTTACGTTTGTCTTAGCGATGTGTTGAAGTACGAGCTGCCCTCTAGGTACTCTGAGGTGTCGTGACAGATGTTGATAAGTGTTCCTCCACCTCTCCCCAGCCTGTCTCAGGGTCACCTGGAACATAATGCGTACCCCATGGGCATTTGTCCCAAACTGTCTTCCTAAGTAGGGGGTCGAGTCCAGCTTTCTGGCTTGCTGCATGATCATGTTTTGATGGGAGGGTGCTGTCCTGACCTTGATGCTGATGTCTGCCCTGTGTTCCAGGTGCAGCAGTTACAGGGAGTGTACAGCTTGCAGGAACAGCACTTCTGGACGCTCTGCTCTGACGTTTATGTGGGGACCTTGAAGCTCATAGTCGCCCCTGATGCTGACGCCAGATGGATCCTAAGCCAAACACATAATATTTTCACTCAGGTATGACATGTTACAAACCTCTTCTAAGAATCTTACATTTCTCTGTATCTTGTTGCTAGCTTTAAAAATCCATATAAAATATAGGAACAACTAAAGTAAAAGAAGACTAAACATTGTTCTCCAATTAGAGTCAAAATTTAGAAGGTCTTTATTTTCCTAGGTATTTTTTTTTTTTCCCTTTCAGTGCTGGGTATCAGTCTGGGGCCTTCCGCTTTAGTTAGTACTGTTGGCTGGCATCGAAACATCCTGCTAAGCAGAATTACTTCTCTGAGACATGTTTGTCACTACATACGTATCTCTCTTTGTGTCTCCCTTCACATTTTCAGACATGACTAGTGAAATTCAAGGCATTACATTGAGGTAGAGACTCAGCCTTCTGATGAGAGACCCACATGCTTAGGGTCCTTATGGAAGAATTAGGGACAGATCGAGTGTTAATTAATTAGGATTTACATAATCCTAATCTTAGATGCACGTAAGACCCAGCTATACTGTGTGCTGGTACCCACTCGTTTAGAATTTTAACAGCTTTCTGAGCAGACAGAGTTTATAAACGTGCCTCATCTATATCATGCATTCATAACGAAGCCTTCGAGGCCTCCGCACTGTATCTGAATACTTCTCATCCACCTCCATGTTTCGGGGACAAAAGGAGAACAAGGTGGCTGTAAGCTATGTGCTGCCTTCTCCAGACCACGGACCTCTCCTTTACTCACGTCTTCTCCCAGTGTCGCCTCCCCTAGAGCTGCTTCTGCCCTCGCAGTGCGGCTTCCGTGGGCCTCTGGGCACCTGCGCGCTCCCGGCTTTGTCACC
>OU015753.1:68782471-68847514 GCA_907169655.1 Acomys percivali | reverse complement strand
CCCCAATTACTCAGAAAAAGGGAACCCCCAAACCACCCCCCACCCAGCTCATCAAGTCACTTTGAGGACTGAGTGCATCCTCTTCCCCTGTGGCCTGGCAGGACAATCTCACCAGGGAGGAGTGATCAGAAAGCATGCAAGAAAGTCCATGTCAGAGACAGCTCTCCCTCCCCTAAATAGAGGACCCCCATGTGAAGCAATTGGCTACCTCCGTGTAGGGGGCCTAGGTCCATTCTATGCTTGGCCCTTGATTGGTGCTTCTTATGGAGCTCCTGTCACTTTCAGGTCCTTTTCTCCTCCCCACCCCACACCCCACTTTTCCACAAGACTCCTAGGCTTTGCTCAGTATTTGGCTGTGAGTCTCTCTGGTGGGGTGGGTCTTAGGCTGGCCCAGGCATTGGTTGGACATTTTCTCAATCTCTGCTCTATCTGCTCTGTTTAGTTTAGTTTAGTTTTGGAGACAGGGTTTCATTGTGTAGCCTTGGCTGTCCTGGACTCCCTTTGTAGACCAGCCTGGCCTCAAACTCACAGAGCTCCAGCTGCCTCTGCCTCTGCTAGAATTACAGGCGTGCACCACTGTGCCCAGCTTCTATCTATTCTCTTGAGGGGGACAAATTCACAACCCTTTGGTAACTGAGATGTCCCAACATGCTGCGAAGCCTGATGACCTCACCAAGGTACCAAACACAAAATAAATAGATGCAAGAGTAACTACATCAGCTTTGTAAACTCACTGGTGCTTCTCATGTAGCAAGCTTCTAGTCTTAGTAAGAAGGAGGCCTTCCTGCTGAATCTCCCATGTGTTTGTTGAACCCTGGGTGTCGTCCTTACAGCTGACCTAAAGTAAGAATGTAAGAAATGGTCATTGGTTAAAGAATTTGTGTCTGTAAAAGCTTGTATTAAGATAACTTTAAATTGAAAGAAACAGAAACTAGAGAATTGTACGTTTCTATTTATTACAACTATGGGGCATTGTCCTACTTAATATCATTTCCCAGAGTCACCATTTCTCTTAAGCTGCTAAGGAGATGGGCTTATGTGTAGCAATGTGGTGTACGGACGGGAGCTGCTGCAAATCACGTAGGTGCTCAGACTCCTATGGGAACAGTAGTTAGTTGTGACCCAGCACCTAAGCCCTAGGCTTTCTTGTGTGTCAAAGTCTTCTTGTTATCCATCTAAACTAACTTTCAAAAGTTATTATCAGTTGACAGCTGGAGGGATGGAAAGTTTGTGTTTACTTAGAAACAGAGCAGAAAGCAAGGCTCTGGAATAGAAGGCATTTCAATGGCCTGTGGTTTTTGTTTTCAACTGGCCAAGATCACTTGTTAATCTTTTAATGGTATATTTCACAGTTATAATTACAGCCTTAAACTTTTAATATACCTTGTTTTGTTAGAAATAATGTTTGAAGAAAAAGAGTCTTAAATGTATTCAAAGAAAGATCTGGAATATGCCTGAGGTTCATTATCTTCCTGGGTTCCTCAAAGCACAAAAGACAGCCACGCCTCCTACACCTTCTCCCCTGGCAGAACCCCTACTTCATTTCCCAGCTCTCCCTACTATGCCTGTTAAGTCCTAAGCCCCAACTTCCTAAGCCCCCAGCATCCTGAGCCCCCAGCTTCCTGCTTGTGCTTTTTGTGTTTTGTTCTCTGACCTTAAAATAGAAGTGAACAGTTATATCCAGGAAGGAATCAAAAAGCCTCCTCCCAAACACAAGTTGGAGTCCCTAAGTTACAGAAGCCCCGCCCCCTCGGCCTCCTCCAGTCTCCCATGTTCATAACCCTCCCTTTCTCTGCCCAGCAGCCTCTTTCAGGCTCCTGTTCCCTGCTTGAGTGATATGCACAGAAGAAGGGCTCGGCTTCCCGTCTCTAAATTGGTTTCTGGTTTTCTACCCTCTCCTACTCTATTTTTTTTTAATGGGCTTGAATGTTTAATGAGTATTAATTTTGTTTGCCTGCTCTATCTGCAAACTTCTTCTTAGCCATTTTTCTCTTATCTTTCTTTATCATATGTATCTAAAGTTCAGGAGGCTGACAACCGTGGGATCATGCATATCCCTAGCTTTGCTGTTTTACATTAAACCATATAGTGTAAGTGCTCATTGATTGGGTGGTAGTAGTGGACACAATATTGATAGCATCAGCAATTCTGGCACTGACAGCCCACTAGGTGACAGGTACTGTGAGAGGAATTAACACATTAATTACCACAGGGTGGTTTTACAGAAAAAGAAACCAGATCATTTGTTTCTGTTTGTTTGGAGATGCTGAGTAAACATGTTGGTTTTTCTCACTGAGTAGCACAGGCTGGCCTTGGACTTGCTCTGTAACTAGGCCAGCTTCCGAGTTGTTGTCCTGCCTCAGTGGCTCTGCTTCTAGAGCACTGAGATCACAGGTGTGTCGATAACCAGTTACATTGTCATTCCTGTCTTATAATTTAGTCATATTTAAATATATTTCATTAATTCTGTAGTATCTTTTATGGAAAATAGTTGTGTGTGACTTTGTTTTACATTTTTAAAAATTGTATATGTGTGTGTGTGTGTTTTGCCTGCATGTATGTCTGTGCATCATGTGTGTGCCTGGTGTCAGCAGAGGCCACAAAAGGAGTTACAGATAGTTGTAATCTACCATTTGGGTGCTGGGAATCTAATCTGTGTCCTCTGGAAGAGCAGACATTGATCTTAACCTCTGGGCTATCTCTCTAGCCCCCCTTTTGCATTTTAAAGGGATAAAGATGACATGTTTAGTCAAAAAAAACCCAAGCATAAATGTGTCTATGGCTTTAGCCCATTGAGAATATAAGTATAACAACAGTTTCTGTAGTCACATTCCTGATTTTTTTCTACTTTACACAACAAAGAGTATTGCTGGAAGATATTCCAGGCCTGCAGCACCAGGCTAACTTTGGGTGGAGGCAGAGCCAGTGAACTCAGAAAGGTTAAAATTACTAGTTGCCTTTTGCATTCAAGAGGCTGCAGTCTACTGGGATAGCTGTCGCCTTTTCCTGTGATTAAACTCTAGATCACTTGTATCAGCAGTAGGTCACTTGCCAGAAGAGTTCTTGGAAGTTTGGCTCTCTCTTTGCTTGGAAGGAATTTGAAATGAACACTGGGAACTGGAGAACCAAGCTGCCCATCCCACTGGGACAGGTGGATGCAGCAAATGACTGCTTTGTCTTTGCTGCTGGATTGAGCTTTTGTGGAAAGCTGTTATCCCCTCTGGGGACTGATACCAGTTTGAGTAATTAACTCATGATTATGCAAAAATAATTTATCTTGCCCCTTTGTTTTTCTCTTTCCTTTTCATCGCCTTGGGCTACTCATTTCTTATTACTGTCTTCCCCATATTAAGACTGGAGTAATGAAAATGGCAGGCAATAAAAGGAACCCAACTGTTTTGCCCATTTTACTTTCATTAGCACTATGTTTAAAAAGAAAAGATATTAAACAATGTTTGGGCAATATTTTTATGTTCTATTAAGATTACACATATAAGAATTTTGCAGAATAGTTAGTTCCTCCATCATCCCAGCACCATCTGGACTGAGTTAATCAAATCATAGACTTGTAGTAAATCAGAATAATTTATGATAACAACCTTTGTACTATGTGAAATTTTTTTCTCATACATTCACACACGATCCTGACAACAGTGTCTATTCTAGGGTAGTGGGCTTATTAATTGCTTGTTAAGTACTAGACAGTACAGATAAAACTCATGAAAATTTGTAATGCTGATTTTATCAACACTTTCACAGTGAGGAACACTGGGCTTTATTTTTAATTTGTAGGTAAAGATCATAGAAACATGAAGTCCTTCTCCACAAGTCTTTAAGCCAAAGTAGTAACTAGTTGGCGGGAGGTAAAGGGCATATTTTCTTTGCTAACAACCTAGAGTCTGTCTAACTTTTTATTCTACTAGAATAGATCCTAAAGCTAGCTCATGCATTTATCAGTATTGTACAGACCCCTCCCACTTGAGTTCCAGAAAAAATAATCCATAATAGAAATGAGTGTTTCGAGGAGCCTAGCAATTACTGTCATAAGGTCACATTAAAACCCCTTTATCCCTTATGTGTACATCTCCCTGTAAAGTAGTAGCAACAGTAGTTGTGTTTCTTTTTTCTTCCCTTCCCCCTTCTAGTTAAAAGTAGTTTTTGATTGAAAGAATGAAATTAATAAGATTTTAGTTCATTCAGTAATATTTATTGACCACTTGCTTTGTGTCAGATATTGCTGAAATTTCTGGGAGTCTGGAATGCAAAAGAGACAAATATGTTTCTCCTGGAGAGATTGTATTGTAATTATAATGAGGGAACAGAAATAATAAACACACTGAATAAGTAATCTTTATGTGACAGTGTAAGTGCTTCCAGAGCATAGTGGTCATGTGTTGACTTGACAAAGTGACAGGTATTTGGGTAAGAGTGAAAGGGGAGGAGGCTAGAGGACAGTGTTTCCTCTGTGGCGTCACCATCTGACAGTGTTTTCTTCTGTTTCTCATTATCGCCTCCTCTCTAGGCCCCTGATAGAATATAAACTCTGTGAAGACAAGGCAATTTTTAAATGTTTTTCCTCTTGTTTTTTGTATTCTTAGGTGAGAGATGAGAGACTGTTGCTTGGAAAACAGTAAACACAAAACTAAATACTTGTTAGATTAAAAAGTGAATGTGTTTTATAAGGGTTGTAGAATCAGTGAGGGATGAGCTTCATGATGTCTGGGTAGAGGGGTGCTGAGAGTGTCTGTGGCCATCTTAACGTGCCTGGTTCACAGGGGGCCTAGTATAGCTAAGGGGAGTAAATAGGGGGAGGAGTTAACAATGAGATCAAACAGGAAGCCAGGAGCTATATTCCATGGTAGCATGGTGGCCATTGTAAGGACTAAGGGAGATCAACTGATGGACAGTTGGAGGCATAGATGCATGCCATTCTAGTTATATACTGAGAACAATCAGAAATGTGAAAGCCAGGTCACAGGCATTGATAAAATCTAGACAAGAGCTGGTTGTGGTAGGTTCAAAATGATGGACATAATGTAAAATGATCAAGCTCTATGTTTGGATAATTATTTTGAAGGGAAAGCCACCAAGTTTTATAAGTAGGTTGGATTTTGGATGGGAGAAGCAGAAAGATCTTTAGAAGAAGTGGTACTGAGGGTAGGTTAACTGTTTTGATGGTCCTGTGCTGCTTCTTAGATAACCCCAGTAGAGCTGTCAGGTAGCTGCAAGTTCCAGTTTGGACAGACAAACATGGAGGTGTGAACACATACAAAGGTTGACTTACAGTCTGGCTGTAGAGGTCATTAGAGAACTAGTGTAGATCGTATATGGAATGGTATGAGCAATTTGGAAGTTGCTGGACAGTTTTAGAAGATAGTGAGAGGTAAAATTAGGGTTGAAAGACTACAAGAGCAAAGGAATTAGAGACAGTGGGTCTGAACACATTTTGGGAACTGCGGCTATCCACAGGAGACTGTACCAGGCATGAGGGGATGTTGGGTTAAGTAAGAGTTTTCGTTTTGTTTTAATGGTAGAAGTTGTAGTGTGTTTGAACACTAATAGAAATGATCCAGTTGACAGAATAAAATTGATAATATAGAAGAAATAGGGGGCAATTTAGAAAGCAAGTAGCAAGTTCTTACCCCAAATTGAACAAATTGGAACTTAAAATGAGTAACTAATTGTTAGTTGTGATTATTAAATAAATGCATATGTTGCCCTAGGAAGATTTAGCCTGTGGTTAGCTGCTGTTAGTAGGTGGCTAACTAATCAAGCACTGTCATGTCCTCTCACAGTGATGGCAAATAGATAACTCTATCTAATAACACAAGGCAGGGCATGTGACTAATGGCATGGATATTTTTGGTAGTGGCTTGACAACTTACAATGAAAATAGATTGTTTCTTAGAAGCAGAAGACAAAAATAATTCCATTTTCAAAGACAGATGTGTTGCTTGCTTTCCTCCTGCTTTTCTAGAACGTTCATCTGTTACAGGTTTGATGTTCTGATTTCTCTTTCTAACTTTTCAGGCTGGAGTGAGGCAGCTTTATGTACAGATCGACTTTGCGGCGATGTAGTCAGTGAAAAGGAAATCGTTTGAGGACCAAAACTTTCTAGTACTGTACAATTGTACTACCCAGTGCTCTAAAACAGAGAGGCCGCCACTACAGCCCGGAAGCGCCAAGCAGTGCAGGTAGAGGCAGCTGTGTGCTGGAGACCGCAGCCGGATCCTGCCCAGACTGTTGCCTTGTGTGCTTTTCCCTCCAAGCCATTTTGAATCTAAGGGTTCTGGGTTTGTTCTAGGGTGTTGGGTTATCTTTTTCCCCGCTGGGGCTCTTGCTGACCACCTTCAGCCCATCTTTATCATCCCTCCCAGCCAGTGAGAAACTCAGACTGTGGGCCGCCAATCCTCTGAATGTCTTCACAAAGCTGCTGGACGCCACTGCTTTTATTCCCACAAGACCAGTGTTGTTTTTACAAAAGGAAGCCCGTTTTCTATGTAATGTCACAGTTGTTGACGTTCTTCGGTGTAATCATACATTTGTAAAATTGTTTGTACCTTGCAAACTTATGAACCAAACCATATTGGGTTTTCAAAGTGCCTTTGTATCAGAAATATATTTGCCAGCATAGAAATGTACCATCAAAGGTCATATGTATGTTTTTTTAATGGATATTCTGTAATTTGTGCAAAATAAGACTTGCTAGTAAGACATATAATTGTCTTTGTGTATTTCCAGCATAGATTTAAATATATTAAATTTCTTGTCATGTGAAAAATGACATTATTTTGCTTTATAAAAAAAACAGTGAAAACATTTACTTTTTAGACTATTTTCAAAAGTGAAAACACATTAGAAAAACTTATTTAGCCCTAAAACATCTGCTACATTACAGATTACTATACAAACCTTCACTTGTCTATGGTAAATTTTCCAGTATCTTTCCTTGCCATTTTTATAGATTCTATTAATGACAGGAAGAAACACCACAGGGTTGGCAGAAATAATTATGATAGTGTCATTTTACATCGCCATATTGTTTTCAGGTACCAAGTAGTACAGTTTGTTTTCCTGGTTTTGCTTGCACAAATACAAATTACTTCCAGCAATTCTAGGACAGCATTTGATTGAGTATGAGCTACTATCACTAAGGAGCAAATGTGATGCCAGAGAATTCTTTCTAACATGGACGTCTTTCAAATAGTTGATTCTCTAGGGTCTTGAGTATGTGAAAATAAAATTGTGATGGGCATGATGATGTGCACTTTTCATCCCAGCACCCCAGAGGCCAAGGCAAGGGAGCTCTGTGAGTTCCAGGCCAGCCTGGTCTACATAGTGAGTTCTAGCACAGCCAGACCTACACAGAGAGACCCTGTCTCAAATTAAAAGTAAATTGCAATTTGAGATGACAGGTGCTTAACTGTCAAGAATTGTTGGTGTTTTCTGAAGATTTGCTTCTTGGGTGAACAGTTGCCCGTTGCACTTTCATTTATCCCAACAAATACTTACTTCCTTTAGTTTAAATAAACTGATATTGCTAGCAAATTAAAAAAAAAAAAAAACGCAAAAAAAAAAAAAACCTTCCAAGGCAAAAGTATTAAGAGACACTTCATCAGTAAGGTGGCAGAATTTGCTGTTGATTTTTTTACCTGAGATTTTGAGTACCTTTTCTCCTACAATTTATGAACTATTCTGTGTGAGGAGAGCTATTACACTCTCAGCTGCAGCAGAATGCCACACAGTGCCTGTGGTGCCCTTTTCATAAATCAAGTTGCAATTTCAAAACCTGTTTGCTTTCTGCCAGGCAGTTCTAAAGCTGTGGATCCCTGCAGGAGACTGTGTTTGATTGAAACAAGTGCTGTAGCTTTCAGGAGGGAAAGTACAAGTGGAAATGGCCTCATACTGTACTGTTCTTTTCATTTCCGTTCTGAGTAGTTGAGCTATCCCAGGATAAGCAGTGGGTTGGGGCATGCTGCTGAAAGTGACAGGTCTAGATGAAGGCCTTTGCACACTAATCCTGGTGACTATTGACATTGTACATGTGATGTCACATGTGCTATGAGATTTACCAAATTTGCTTTCCATTGGACCCTGAGTTCCAAGCAGAGTTTTTGTCAGAACATATCATTCTGTTTAACTAGACCCTAGAGCACAAATCACTGTTTAACTAGACCCTCAGTGCCCAAATCCGTGAATGTTGCTGTGTCGTTTGGCAAGGCATGGAATATATCTGATGTGAATCTAACTTTGCACTTTGTTCCAAGAGCTTGCCTGCTCGCAACATTTATCAGGTTGGCACTGAACACTTTTGCCTAATTATTGTGACCAGAAACAGTTCTTCACAGACAAAGGCTTGTCTTAGTGTTCTTGATACAGATGTATTACTAACAGCTAGCTTCACTAAGAAATTCTACCTGGTTATAGTAATAAAATAAATTTCTAATACTCCTAACATTAGCTAATATTCTTACCAGGAAAAAAAAAAGCAGCCAGTCTGAGTGTAAATTTGCCAATCTATGAATAACCAAAGTTTATTTTTTCTCTGAATAACAAACCTACATTTTTCAGGGAATGTTTATTTTACTAGATAAACATCCCCAAGTAGGTATATTTTAAAAAATTTACTGCATTACTTGTTGAAGAACTTGACCTAAGTCCAGTTTGCTCCTTTTGAAAACTCTGTGTAGGTCTTTCTGAAGGCTAGTTTGTACCTACATGTAGGTGAGCAGTCCCTCACTGTCACACCCCCCTCTTCTGTAGCGGAGGCATGGCAACACATGTCATTGTGATTTCCCTTTACCTAGATTCTTCAAACCTACACACATGTACCAGTAACCAAAATACTGTGACTTCTGTGTGCCTCCTCAGAGCAGCCGAGCCGGCTGTGTAGCTCTCAGAACTCCCATGATTTTACAGACTAATGTGGGAACCAGCCAGGTGGAGAATGCTGGGATTTCAGAGTAACACATTACTTACCATAGATTTTCACACCTAAGCAAAGGCTGTGCTGGGAACAGTCTGCTTGCTTCTACCTCTACTTGCAGATGGGAAACCTGAGGTCCAGAAAAGCTGCCATTTCCTTAAGATTACAGGGTTAAGTGGTGACAAAGCCAAGGCTCAAAACAACCATCCAGTCAAGAGTTCTTTACCCTGCACTGTGCTGCTCCCATGTGACGTTGCCATTCTGTAAATGTGACTAAATATGGCTTGTAAATAAAGAATTCTGACCTCTAGGTTTGGTTCATTAAGGCACTTTATAAATGGAATGTTGTCTCTTTTTTTATATATAATTAAGAAGTTTATATTATTTCCATAGTACTTGCTGTGGAATATATTATAGTAATTATTTTTTCTTCTTCCAGAACCAGCCAGCTCTTGGATTGAAAAAAGGGGGAAAAAAACCAAAAACCAAAAACAAAAAGTACTATAAATATTTTTTACTTATGAGTGAATTTTTATTAATTGCCCCAGGCTCAGTCCAGTTTAATGCTGGCTTCCTTTTCTAATTTTGTTTAGATGGTATAAACTGGTTCCTTTCAGATACTAGGCTGTTTCAGAGGTCATGCCATTTCAGCCCTGCCTGCCACACTCTTGTTCAATCACTGGAGAGTGTTTTACTTTAAGTTCTTTTCAGAGCTGTGTATAGGGGACAGTAAATGAGACTTATCTTTTACTTCAAAATCTTAATCAGAACTGCAAATATTAGGCCACTGCTTTTGAACTCTTTGTAAATTCATTACCTCGGCCAATGTAAGGGTTTTTGTTTTGTTTCCCCTTACAAAGTCACCTTGTTGAAACATTTTTTTCCAGTTCATAAGAATCGTAGGCTTGTTTTTGAATTCTCTGAAGAACATTAAGTTTCATGAAAAACTCTCAAGATATGATTTCCAGAGGCCACCTTGATGATTCAGATCTCTATCACAGAATCAAGACAGACACAGTGAAAGATTGTGAACTAAGGAGTGTTTGCAGAAATGTGGCAGAGAGGTGTAGCGCTCGTTAAAGGCCAAAGGGGCGGGGCTTCTTTGTGAGCTCGTTTGGGCTTAAACTTAGCCATTTCCTAACTGTAGATAACACAGAAAACAAGTTGGATATCCTGTACTAAGTAGTTACTTATCCGGGTACTTCGTGGCTTTTCTCATTTTCTCACATTTTTATAAAGAGAATTTTGCATGATTTTACGAATGTAAAATCTAGTTCATGATTCTCACAGCACAAGGAAGGAATCCTTATCTTGGGAGAGTTTGTGGTACAGCAGCAATTCACAGTCTTTTCTGATGATTATTTTTATAAGCCAGTCAGCAACACTTCCAAGACCCAAGAAGCTGTCGCTGTTCCAGTAGACTCCTGGGAAATCAGCGAACACTCATGGTGCTGTTGCTATGGGAATATTTACGAACTGCCTCCAGCCTGTTTCCTGTGCTCTAAGAGGTCTGCTTTATAACTTGGCCGTGGGTCCAAACTCATGCTGGGGGAAATGGCACTAGAATTCCTTAAGCCCATTTTAAAAGCTGGGAGTGGTGGTGCACGTCTTTAATCCCAGCACTCGGGGGCAGAGGCATGTGGATCGCTGTGAGTTCGAGGCCAGCCTGGTCTCCAAAGAGACTCTAGGATGGCCAAGATATGAACCCTGTCTCAAAAAACCAAAAAAAGAAAAAGAAAAAAAAAAAAAAAAAAGGCAAAGAGAGAGTTTAGTTTGAAGTCATGATGGAGCTACTCTACTCACTGCAGACACTAAAGATAGTGTCCTCTGTGCCAGCATGAAGAGTGCCTGCCCTTAAGGACATCGCTGGGGAATTGTCTGTCAAGAAGCACACTTCAATTTTCAGAAGGTTCAAGAGGTCTCTGATTTACAACACTGCAGTTTACATAAACCTTTTCAGTAGAAGAAATCTATTTCATAAACATGAGCCTGTACTTTGATCACAGCTTTGAAAATGAATTTGTCATTTTGACCATGATGGTGGAAAAATAAAAAACAAAAGGAATTCTTATATATACCTTTATACCCCCAACTCAGTGGCTTGTGCTTACATGCTCATGAAATATTCAGCTACCAGTAACTCTTGGTAGATAACAGCAGACACAAACTGAAGCTGGAACTCACTGCAGGAGACATCGCAGCAGCTCTGGTGTTTTGTAGACTGTATCTCTGTCTGTTCTGTCCATCCCCCGCCCCACTGACCCCACCCACAGGTAGTAGTGAATTACTCAGTCTTTGCCATGTTGTTGGGGATTTGGTAAAATGGAGACTGCACTATGCCCTTCTGGACTGCACTGGCATCCTGGGGATCGTGCTGCCTCCTGTATTTGGGTGGAGAATTCCCATGCTGCTGTTGTATAAGGGGAGTCCACTCTCCCTGAGTGTCTTGTCATCCAAAAGTCTTTCAGAGGTATTTCTTGAAGGTGCTTCTATGAAAACACTATGTGTATTAAGTGACTTATATGTCCCTAGAATACACTTGCCTTTTTGTCTTGTTTCCCTTCAACTAGGTTTTGTATATTTTCTCCCCTAATTTGGAAATAATGTGATGGACGAGTTGCCAGAATGCCTTCTTCATATATCCGGAACACCCACACAATTCACTTCCCTGCCTGTAATGGTTGTAAACATATGGCCAATTCTGGACTTGGAGTTGATCCTTTTGGTGACGATGACGCATCGAAACATTTCGAAAAATGTTTACACACAAGCCTAGGTAGGAATGTCACATTTAAGGGGCTTGGATGGTTTGAAAATGCTACAGGGAACAATTGCCCAAGTGCACTACAACAGATCCGCAATGTATCTTTCATTTTTTTCTACTTGCGCGCATTCACATATGTATTTTGTTTAACCGCAGTGTGTTTAAAAATGATCATAAACAGCTGTATTGAAACTTTGTTTTCAATTAAATTTCTATTTAAAAGTCTTCCCGAGTCATGTCTCTGAGTTGAATGGACCTGAGGGAACACTTGCCAATTTTCCAGGAGAGGAGATGCTAAGGTGTCTTCACATTGCCCAGAAGCTCCTCCAACCTACTCTTCTTTTAGCTCAAATCCTTTTCATGGTCTTGCTTGAGATTCCACTAGCATTGCCTTGTGCTTACCTCACTCTGTACGGATGGCTGCGCCTGTCAGGAAGCTGACCACGCATCTCATTCCAGCCTCCATGACCCTTCCAAAGCTTTCTCACTTGTCAGCAGTAATTCCTTTCTAAAATAATTTTTGCCAGGTATGATGGTATACATCTTTAATCTCAGTTCCCAGGTGGGTCTCTGTGAGTTTGACGCCAGTCCAGTCGGCATAGTTTCAGTACAGCCAGGGCTACAAATTAAGACCCTGTCTCTAAATAAATTATTTTTAAGATGAACATTTTTTTCCTCCAGAAAAATCTAAATCCATTTTGTCACAGGAAATCTTCTCAAGACAGCCTCTTTGCTGTCAATCTTGCCTGTCCTGTAGGGACAGCCGCAGCTGTGTCCTCTCAGATTCTCAAGAGTGGGCCTGTGCTGCTTGCAGTGTCTTGAGCCCACAGCTCCTAGCACTCTGGTTTCACTTCTGTTTGGGCAGGGTTTGTAAAGGCCATCAGTGGTACATCTGTCATGCTCACAGCAGAGCTGCCAACATACAAATTCGGAATAGAAATACAATTTTCCTATCCAAATTGCTTCTGAGTGACCATTTTATTCAGAATTTATAGAATCTTGAAACTGAACCACAGCCACCTCTGCTTCCTGAACCTCCTATCACAAAGTCCTTCCCTTCCTTTGAAATCCTTGGAATTCTCCTTTCCCATTCCAGGACTACTACTGGACTCCAGGACTTGACTGAGGCAGAAATGCATGTGAGAACTGCCATCTTCCCACCTAGTCCCAGCTTTGTCCTAAACATCTCAGCCCCTCACACCAACACTGAATGAACTGGCACCTTGGCAGGGAATAAGAGGCCTCCACTGGGCTGGTTTTTCACTTGCTCACCTTGCTGCCCTGCTGCACAGAGCACTTTTTCTGGCTAGGTCTGGAGCACCTGTCAGGGAATGTCTACCTTTGCTGTGTTACCTGGAATTAGCCTCTGGGTAAGTCAAAGTCCACAGTGGCCTGTGAACAGTTGCTACAACCTTTTCAGTAGACATAAGACAAATGTAAACAGAATGGCAGCAATTTACTATTTTGCATTCTATTTCAGGGGAAAAAGACAATTAACATTGAACATTGTCAGCCCAACTACTCTACCTCCAATCTTAAAAAAACAACAAACAAAAAAACCACCCCAAACTACCAGTGTGCCAGTGGAGCTGGAGAGATGGTTCAGTGGCTAAGAGTGGTGCTCTTTCAAAGGACCCTTCAATTCTCCACACCGAGGTGTAGCTCACAACCATCTGTAATTCCAGTCCCGGGAGATCTAGTGCCCTCTTCTGGCCTCCATGGATACTGCATGCATGTGGTAAACAGCCACATATGCACATTAAAATAATGAGTAACGTTTTTTTTAAGTATACCATGAGATTCATGCTTTCCTGTGTCAGAAACATTGACCATTCAATCATATCTAGGATCCTGATGAGGCACCACTAGAATGCATACAGCCCAGCACAGTAGGCAATCAATGTATTGGAGTAAAAGAAAAACAAGGTGGAGAGACGGCTCAGTGGATTAAACATTTGCTGAACAAGCATGGTGTCATGAGTTCAGATCCCAGTATCTACATAAAAACCTGGGCATGCAAGGGGGTCCGCTCAAACTATTGCACTAAGCAATGACAATACAAGTAGTAAACATTGAACCCCTACCCAACGGACAGGACATTCTCCACAATTATGTGGAGAGAGGGGACTGACTCTGACATGAACTCTGGTGCTTCATATTTGACCACTTCCCCTTGGTGGGGAGGCCTGGTAGCACTCAAAGAAAGAATAAGCAGATTACAAAGATGAGACTTGATAGCCTATAACCATATAGTGGGGGAGGAGTTCCCCCTCGGTCTTAGACCTAGAGGAGGGGAATAGGGTGAAAGCGGGAGGGAGGGAGGAATGGGAGGATACAAGGGATGGGATAACAATTGAGTTATAATCTGAATAAATAAAATTTAAAAAAAAAAACCTGGGCATGACCATAAACTGATGCCTGTAAACCAGCACAGTGAAGGATCACTGGGGTTCATTAACCACCAACCTAGCTTCAAGTTGAGTGAGACTGTCTCAAAGGAATAAGCCAGACACCCAATGTCTTCCTCTGACTTCCCTGTGAGTGCATATACCATACATACATACATACATCCAACACAAAAAGAATTATTTTTAATGGGAAATTTAAGTCTTTGAAAGTAGTACTGTATGGATTACTATAGTGACCCCTATTTTTTGTTCGTAGGCCAGCTATTGCTAAACTTAAAAGATAAAAAGCAAGACAATACAAAGCTTAAAAACATTCCAAATGGTATTTCCTGAATACTGGCAAGGAATATTATCCTTGAAAGTGTAACATTTTGTAAACAGATTAATTTATTTTCAATGTAAGCATAGGACAGTTCCACGGCTATTATAATACAATTTTGCAACTTTTAGAAATGTGAGAATCTAAAATTCTAAGTAAAATAGGGACTACCTGACAGCCTCACCCTAGGCAGTGAGTTACATCACTGTGTTCAACTTCACAGGAATGCTCTACGTCATGCAACTTCCCCTTGAGTAGTAACTGCTATAAAGGTCACTCTGGTGCCTGATAGCCAGCAGCTACGGAAACCACCATGAGCTTCAACTTGTGGAGAGGGCAGATTTTCAGATTGGAAAAAGCTATGGCTTAAGAGAGTTGGGGGGGAGGGGGGATTTCTCTTCCCCTTCCACATGGGTGAGGATGCAGTCCCAGCCAGGAAAGTATGAGATGAAGAATAATCAGAGCAGCAGGTTCCTGGCTAGAGGATGAATGGGGGAAAGGAAGCCCAGGTGAGAACTGTGAGGTAGGGGAAAAACTGAGGGGCCCAGAAGCCCAAAAGAACCATGTAAATAACCTTATGGACCCCAAGGGTCACCTTCGTATCATCAATGCTTGGATGTTGATCCTACTTAGCATACTGAGAAGCCCTGTCCAGCATCCCAAGTTTCAGACCGAGTAGAACAAACTACCCGGGGCCAGACCTCGTCTTTGGCCAGTGGATAGCCAAGACAGACTAGCAGCCACACCCTGTCCTTCACCACACTGCTCGCTTATTAGAACAGAAAGGCCGATTTGGAATCCCGTATATGATATTCAGAATGTCCAAGCTGATTTCCAGGTGAGTTGGCCATGCAATGTAACAACGTCAACGTTGGGGTACCTAATAAAGACCTTGATGTAGCCACTATAAAAATGCACAATCCCCTCCCCCATTCATACTAGAAAAAGCAGACATGTAAACACATGTCTTCCTATTCAAAGGACAGAGGAGCAGCAAATTTTGTTAACTGTATAATTAAACATTATTTGTGATTCATAAAAAAATAAAAATGCACAATCACACAATCAAATACTCTTATAACAAAAGCTAATACAAGAAACTAGAGATTAGGGCTAGAGAGATGGCTCAGCGGCTACAAGCTACTGTTCTTGCAGAAGACCCAGGACTGGTTCCCATGTGATGGCTTCACAGTGGTCTGTAACTCCAGTTCTAGGGGATCCAATATCCTTTTCTCTCCTCTGTGGTCTCCCACATACAATTCAGTTGTACACACATACACATTAAAAAACAAGAACAAAAAAACCCCAACTTTTTAAAAAAATGAAAATCTAGGACAGTTAGAAAAACATTAAAAGCATATAGAATGAAAAATAACCCACTCAGAACACACAAAACATTTTAAGAATGAAACAACAGAAACAACAGAGCTCAGAGACTTGTGGGAAAAAGAAATGTCTGCTACTATTATCAGATTCATCAGAGATCAAAAGAGAGGATAAAGCACTCAGTGCAAAAAAAAAAAAAAAAAAAAAAAATACTTGAACGGCTGTATACCTCCCACGTTTGCTGACATAAAAGTATAAACTCCAAACTGCCACACCATATGGACGACTTTGAATCAAAATCTTAGTTATCACTGCAAGTACCAATAATATCATGCTATCACATATGTGAAAAAGCAAAGGAGCAAGAACACAAACTTTAAAAAGAAGTGAAAAGAAGCACATTACCTCTTAATAATTGACTCAAAACAAAAAATCAAGAGGGTGTGACACTGTGCCACCTGTCTGAACAGAGACCAATGGGCACACAGGAATTGCGTTTAAGCTGAATTTTACTAGAATCTGTGATCTGAGAAGGTGGCAAGTTAACATCCTTTAAATAAACACTCTCACATCTAGTCCTCAGCGAGCAATGTTTGGGGAAGGGGGGGCTAGAGAACCAGATAGAGCTGTGTTGCAAGAGACGAGCAGGGACTCACATGCAGTAATGTAAGAATGCAAAAATGAAGTCCCATTTTGGCTGTCATTTTGGTTTGTATTAAGTCACTCTTGTCATCACTAGCATATGCAATATGGGGGGTAGTTTATTTTGTGTTACCATTCAGGGGACTGTCCATCCTGGTGTGGGTGGCACCGTGGCAGAACCAGCTCCTTGTTCATGGAAGTATGAGGCTGATTGCTCACATCTTGGGGGGTTGGGAAAAGGGAAAGGAAAATGATGGTGTTTGGGTATCATCTTCCTCCTTTTCCCCTTTAGGTTCTGCCCTGCACTCAAGTCTATGGCACTACTCATAGTCACGGTATGGCCTCTTTCCTCACTGGACCTCATGTGAACATCCTTTCAGACATACCCAAAGTACATCTCCCCGATGCCCTAGGCCATTTCTTAATGCAGCCCTGCCAATAATCAATATTGATATCATAAGCAACTAAAATGTATTAATTTTTCAGATTTTCATACATGCATACAATGTATTTGATCACATTTGAGTGCCACTGCCTACCTTCAACGCCTTGTGGATATTTCCCATGTCCCCTTCCCGACTTGCCCAATTTGTGCTGCTCATATACACATGGGTATGTCATCCATACTGGAGCATGGGCAACCCACCAGGGACTACACCCCTAAATAAAATTTAGTCTCCCTCCCCTAGTAGTTCATAACTGTCAATAACTCTTAAGCTAGGGTGGGGGCTCCCCATCCATGTTGGAAGGGTGACTAGCTAGATCGTGTACAAACAACCACAGCTGGCACAAATTCATGGGTGAGAAGATCATGTGCAAAAGACAATTTACTCTGATCCTTTCTCTATCTCTGACTTTTTGAATATTTTTGTTCCCTGAGCCTTGGCTGGGAGAAAGTATAATACAAATGTCCCATTATGGCTGAGAGCTCTACATGTACTTGCTTTTGCACTGTGACCAGTGGTGAATCTCTCTATTAACCATTGTAGAGGAACCTTGAGCAGGAACAAGGCTTGCCTGGCAACACACATGCACAGAATAGAGCCTTCATGTAGAGTCAGTCTGAGACCTACCTGGACATGCCAGGGTAAGCCAGAGACTGACTGCCCAGGCTGGCGACCTCACGATGGGAACCAGCAACAGCATGCAGTATGGGAGCCAATGGGACACTGGGAAGGGGGGGATCATAAATGCAAGCACTATTTCAGCAATAAAGCAGTCTGCTTCTGCCTTCGTACCAGACTTCCAGAGTCTGTGTCCTTGACTCCCTGCACCAGCTCATGCCCCCTTGCCCCGCCCTCAAGGGTCCTGGGCATTGGGTCCCAGCAACAAACCATGCACTACACAAGGACTTTTCTCTGATAAGAACTGAGAGTTACAATTGACGATGGGTATAGAAATACCTATTTAGCCAGGCAGTGATGACACACACCTTTAATCCCAACACTTGGGATGCAGAGGCAGGCAGATCTCTGTGTGAGTTCGAGGCCAGCCTGGTCTACAAATCAAGTCTGGGACAACCAAGGCTATATCACAGAGAAACCCTGTCTCGAAAAACCAACCAACCAACCAACTAACCAAACAAACAACTAAAAAAGAAATACCCTTTTAAAATGTAATTTTATACTGTGTCTATTTAGCAAAATAATAGCAGTAGTTTCACCCATGGAGTACATGAGCTTCCTGCCCTGGTACAAGACAAGAATTTCTAGCTGTGGAGCAGGCCTTAAATCCAATCAGAAAATGGTTTTTATCCCTATAACCTTCATGCCACGATTGCACCTACAAACATGTCTTGCTAGGCCAGTCAACAGGCAGTTTCTTAGAGAAGTAAATGTACTACCATCTGAATAGAAAGCCCACTTCCTGGGTATCTCTTCTAGAACAACCACATGAAAGCCTGTATGTGAATGCTTTAACACTTGTCATTATTACTACAAAGGAGAATGTAGAACTTAAATATCTCTTCGATGATCACTAAGCAAACTGCAATCTCTCCATACAAAAGAACACTGCAAACCAGTTAAGAGAAATATACCCTTGATACCCGGAACAGTTTGCATGAATCTCAAGAACACCATGCTATGGAAGCCAGCCTTGGTTTTGTTTTTTGTTTTTGTTTTTTTGATGTACTCAAAAAGGCAAAACTACCTAAGAAGAACAGATCACTGGTTTCATGGATTTACAGTTGGGGCAGAAGGGCAAATGGACAGAGAAAACTGATTCTTGGTGATGGAACTGTTGTGTATCAAGACTCTAAGGAGCCTCCTTGTATCATAATTTTGATACATTGGAAAGCAGGGAAAGCTAGGGAAAACACTTCCCTAGCATGTACAAGGCCAAGGCTGTGTCATCAAATGTTCTCTACCCAAGTACTGCAAAAGCAAAAGCAAATCAAGACCAAAATCCAAGACAACAAAAACCATTAAAGAGCTAAAAACTACTAAATAAACACCAAATGTATATGCCTGTAGGAACCAGGCCCGACTGGGCTGCCTGCCTGTCTTGCTGTTTCATGCCCTGTTTCTAGCAGCTTCCATGTCTGTGTTTATCTTGGTTAGCTAGTCATGTTTACTGCTCTGAGAATGCACCCCTCCCTTCCTCGAGACTTTTCCTCCTGTGTGCAATCACCTCCTGAGGGATTTCACCTGGGAGGAGGATTCCTGTATTGCTGCCTATAAGAAGGTTCTTTGGAACTCTGGAGGGAGAGAACCAGAATAAACCGCTGCCGCGGCTGCTCCTCTCTTAGCACAAAGGACCCGCTGTGTTATTGTGTGTGTGTGTGTGCATGAGTTAAATCCGCAGTCCCTTGCCCTTGACTCGGTACTGTGGTGGCTCGGGCACCACAATGCCTTTGTAGTATCTATATTTTAACCTTGGAGATTGAGGACAGTAGACACTAACACTGATCATCTTTCTCTTCACACTGTCAAGATTTTTCATCTTACAATTCAATTATATTGAGATTAATAAAGATTTGCCAAATTGAGAAATAAACATACCTAAATTTTAATTTCTAATTACATTTGGCAAACTCCCATCCTACAAGCACTCTTGCTGGCTTTTCTAAGTAATTTGGCTTTCATCAATTTTAACTGACAGGTGTAGTTTTTTTGTTGTTGTTGTTGTTTTTTTACTTATTCTGCTTGATCATACTGATCAATGTATTGATATGTTTACTAAATTTGCCTGTCATCTCCATGTTTCCTGTCCTACATCTCTCCCCCCCTTATCTGCCCACTCCTCACCTACCTGTATGTTTGATACTGGAGCTATTGAGATGGCTCAGCAGGTAAAAGTGCTTGCTGCAAAACCTAACAACCCCCACAATCCACTTCAACAAGCTGTCCTCTCACCTCCAAACAAGCACTGGCACGCGACACACACACACACACACACACACACACACACACACACACACACACACACACACACACAGTGTCTCTTCTTCACAAAAAGTGCAGAAACTTTTAAAACTATTGAATATTACCCCATGGCATTATGATTCTGAATAATTTTCACCCTTTAGTCGTCTTCCTTAGGTTGGACAGTTTCTCTTGCTCTGTACTTTTGCCAATTTGTTTTTTGCTTTTTGTTGTATGCATCTCTTGGATGATGGTCTCATTATATTCATTCATTACAATCACCTTTGTTTTACATCCATGCACAGTTCTATAGTGCTGATCTCTTAGATCTACTAATTCCAAAGTCTAGGCTATGTTTGCATCTCCAATACCCAGCATTCTTCCTTTCTAGTCATAAAACCAATGCCGCATACTGTGTTCAACACACTGTTGATACTATGCTGCTTTTTGTTACCAAATTCTGAATGATCTTAAACTTTGTTCTAGCAGACATTAAACTATTTATCACCTTCATCTTATGGAGGCCTAAAACGTGACATTAAGGACGCCCTGTCCTTAGTGTAGTCCCAAGGCTGGTCTTTACTAGCACACGACCATTCTGGGCTTCTAACAGAAAGCTCACAGATGTATCAAGCCCTTCTAACTTGTCAGAATTCAAACCTGAAGCTGTCTTCTCTGGCAATAGAGAGCAATGCCTGATTCTTTAGGCCCTTGGCCTGGCTTCTCACCTGGATCCTTGCATCTTCCTACACACATACAAAATAAGGAATGAGGTGAGAACTTAGGACACACAGATTAGACGACTTAGCACTCCAGATCATCTTAATTTGTAAAGATTCCTTCTTCTGTTTCTAGCTCGCTCTGGAGCCCACAGTTCCATCCATTTACCATCTCATGCTGGTACAACACCACCTTGGTTGAACTGAGGTCTGGGAATGCCTCAACAGGAAAAGTCAATAGGCAGAATTCTCAGCCTGCTCTGTGACTCCCCAGTGACTTTCAACAATCACACACTGTAACAGAGTTTACAACTGGAGGGGTGGGAGCTATCCAACTACCAAACGTAGAAATCCTTTATTTTTTAAATTGTTAAATGTCTGAAGAAAACGATATAGAACTGACATAGCTCTTAGCTCTTTCTCTTGTTTGCACAACAGTCTAAAAAGGGAATGTTATGTACATTTTAAAATATTTTACCCTAAATGAAACGTTGAAATAGTTTCTAGCTAAAACATATATAATACCAGAAAGTAGGAAAAATTTCAACCAATATTCATGAATATACTGACCAAAACTGTCAAATTGCTTAGGCTATGGAAATATTCATGACTGAACTAACACACTAGTGTGGAATGAAGCTACTTTTATTGCAGACCAACAAAAGTATAGCACTTTATGGTTATTAAACACATGAGTCATTTTAAATTGATAAGGGTATAGTGAGTGCTTATCCATGTGTACATGTATACACATTGGGTGTCCTCTTCCTCTACCATACTCCACTATTATTATTTTTTTATTATTTTATTATTATTATTAAACACAAGGTGGTCTGGAACTTGCTATGTATATCAGGCTGGCCTCGAACTCAGAAATCTGCCTGACTCCCGAGTGCTGGGATTTAAGGAATGTGCCACCACACTCAGCTATCAACTTTTGTTTTGAAACAGTATCTTTCACTGAATAAAGCACACACAGATTAAGCAGAAAGCTCCAGGCATTTGCCTGCCTTGCTCCTCACCCTAGCATTAGGGTTAAAGTCATATGCTGCCACACTTAAATTTTCACATCAGTGCTGGGGATTTAAGCTTAGTATTTGCACAGAAGCACTGAACCAACTAAGGCATGGCCTCAGTCCCCAATAACTACACTTTTATAAGGAGATAATAAAACAAAATATGAATAGTTACCCATCTTCTACTTGCTTGTTACTTCATGCTTCTTTATCCCTTAAAAACAGGGTTTGTGTGATTCATATGCCAATTTCCCCAAAGCTTATTCTTGGTACCAACCTCTTTGCATTGACTTGTTTCATATATGAAAATGCTCTGAAATGTGTGGATGCCCAGCCGCAGTTTTCTAGCTTGGTTTGCTCCATGTGTGTACATCCTGGCAAGCAGCCAACTGATGCTACAGTAGCAACTAATGATGAAATGGGGAAAAACTACTGCAGGAAGCCAAACACTGGTAGGTCAACTCGCTTCTTTTTGGTCACTTCTGTTATATTTTCTAGACAAATGACCGCCCCCTGCCATTAGCCACATAAATACCACACACCCCAGTCTAGATGAATTGCGGGACAACAGAAAATGTCCATGTTCAGAGTCCATTAATACTTTGGGATGCCGGTATAGAGAAGAGACTCAGCATTTCCATCTCCAGTGGGTGCAGGTTGTTCCCTGTAATGACCAAAGAATGCAATGGCTTGCCCAAGTCCACCGTACACATTTGCTGTAATGTGCCTGCTGCAATTTTCTGATCTTCAGCTCCAACTCTGGCTAAGCCAACACAGAGTGTGTCCTCAGTGACTGCTGTTTAAACAAGAGGTGGGGTGAGGGGGAGACACAGAGATAGATACTGCAGATCAATTCGGCCTCATTCAACATTCAAAGATATTAGTTCAACAAATACGCTAAAAAAATGCCTTAACACCTTAAATCTTTCTATTGGCTCACTACAGACCAGTTACTTTAAAATTTCAAAGGTTTACCCAAGCCTATGTTTCAACGACTTGAAAAAAAAAAAGCTATATTTGTATTCCACATAATGATATAACACTTATCTTAGAACACTTGAGTGAACATATTTATGGCTCACACATATTGTAAGACTTAGTTTTACCTTTCTTTACTATTTACTTGTATTTTGGTATAAGCGCATACATGCATGTGCTTGTTTGCATGCTTGCAGGTGCCCAAGGAAGCAGAGGAGGCGAGCAGATCTCCTGAAGCTGAAATTACATGTGGTTGTGAACCACATGAGTGCTGAGAACCTAACTTAGACCCTCTTTGAGAATAGCAAGTGTTCACAAGGATTGAATTGTCCCTCTTGCCCCAACGCATCTATATTTTAAATAAATTCTTGAGATACATTTATACTGAACAAGACACAGAAAAATCAGAAGACTCAGAAAAATTCACAGATGTGAGTTACAAAAAAATTAACCGTTTTTTAAATTTTAAAAATGTTTCTATCCGAGACGATAGTTGTGAGGATTAATTAATACAATGAATGCAAGAGGATTTAGTAAACTATAGAGCCTGTAGCAAATAAGAGGCGTTTTTGAATACTTAGGCTTTTAAATTCAGAATGAAAAATCCTTATTTAATCTTTGTAATCACTCATTTTGTTGCTACAGCTGAAGAGCCGACTTCTGGTGGCTTTCGTCCTTTAGTTAAGAAAGCTGTCTTCACTGAAAAGTGATTTAAGAAAGAAATGGGACTAGGATTTATATAAGGCAAAGAGGCCATGAAAGGAACTCAGTGCCTCTAGTGGGGATGGCATATGCAGTGACTGGGCCAGCAGGATGGCTCAGGAGGGAAAGGTCCTTGTGACCATGCCTTGATGGCCTGAGCTCAATTCCTGGGACCCACTTAGTGAAAGGAGAACTGACTCTCGAATGTTGTCCTCCAACCTCCTCCATATGTACATTACAGCAAATGTGCACACACACAATATACAAAGACATACATAAGTATAATGGAGACTTAAAAATATAAACAGGTCACTCAAAAATACCTTAATGTATGTTTTTTACTAGTCAGGTGCTCAAAAGACAGAGCCCTTAACAGACTGTAACAGGAGCATTCAGAAGTCTCAGCAAACATTAGAGTCCGGACAGACTTTATACCACACTCTGTCTACCTAGTAGGCAGGTAAGATGAACTCTTGTCTTTATCCTAAGGAAAACTACTCTATATTTCAGTGTTAAGGAAAAAAAGCAGAATAAAAGTATTTATGTAACACAGATCATACTGATTAGAACTAAAATGGTAGCTAGCTCTCTATTTTATCAAACATTTATATGTTAGCATGTTTACTAATAAATTCCGATTATAAGTAATTGGTAAAAAGTCATTTTAAAAATTTTAAATTATGACAGTTTTACGATAAAGAATTCAATTATTTTTCTTTCAGTATAACTTGAATTCTGTGGAATTTAAAATAAAAAAAAAAAAAGACAAGAAATACGTAACAAGGTAGAAACATCACCCTGTTTCAGTGCGGTGAGTGTGTATCAGATATGTATGTATCTGTAACTACTAACATAAGAATCTCACGGGTCCTAAGTACCTGATTCTGACCCACGTGCTCTCTGATTTTGAATAATTTCTAGAAGCTGCTGGGCTGCTTGGTTCACAGTCATATACTGAGGAGGTTCATAGATCTTTCTTCCCCTGTAAGCACAAAAAGCAGACATCAGTATTCTAACTCATGACATCCTGGCGGCATCCATGCAGGTCCTCCCCAGACACACTCAAGTGGCACAGTCCACACCGGACGTTTTCACATGCCCCGCACTTCTGCATAAACCAAGGGTGGGTCCAGTGAGTGAGTTTCTCAGGCTTTTTTTTTTCCTCTTGTTCTACTTCAGCTGTCCTCAGTGACACCAAAATGATGGCAAGTAGCATTCTCACAAAGACACACGTCTAATCAAAGTTCTAGTTATTAAAGGTGACACTTTAGGTACAGTAATTTGAGCTCCGTCAACACAGTCTAAACTGCAGTTGCATCAGTGTTTGTTCTTTTTGTTTTTATTTTCATGGTGCTGGGGATTGAACCTGGGGCCACGTGCATGCTAGCCATTTTTTTAAGTTTCCTCTATCTTTTTTGTTTGTTTGTTTGTTTGTTTCTTCAAAGAGAAAGAAACTGTCAAGATCTAAAAATCCTCGGCAGTGACGTTTATTTTCTGCATGCCCCGAAAGCCTTGCGAGTTTAGCAAATGATCAGTAACAAAAAGCGCAAGGCTCTGACACTGTAGCTGCGCGCATTGTTTCACTGCGCTACAGCTCTCCAGGTCAGCGCTATCTGCAGAAGCACAGCAAACACGGCACGCGCCACACTAGTGAGTTTGAAAGGCAGCGTTAGTTTTAATAACATGTTAACATATTTATTTAGCCCAATATCACTACAATATATTTGAATATCTAATTTGATATTTGATATCTGCATATCTAATTCCCAAATAAGTGTTAAATATTGTTTTTATAACAAGTCTTTGAAATCTGATAAGCACTTTCCGCACATTTTCATTTGTTGAGTTTTCATCAGAAATATTTAATATGTATATAAAATACATGGAGATAAAAATAGATTTAGGAGGACACGTTGAAGAGGGTATAACAAATATATTGTGCAGGTATGAAATTCTCAAGGAGTGAAAATTTATTTAATAAACAGGCTTATATGTCAAAGTTGTCTCAAACAACCTAAAGGGTTTGTAATTACTAGTTTACGTTCAATGACAACTTCCGCTCCTCAGCTTCGCTGGCCACACTTCAACTGCTCACTGCCATGCGTGTGTGGGAGCTGCTGTACTGTGCACCACCTCCCTAAGGGAGGACCGGTTCTCACACACAGGGAGAAGTGAGCCACAAAGCAGCAGCAAGCAGAGGCTGACATCAGGCTGAAAGCCAAGGTTTTGAACTCCCAGCACACACATCCATTCCACCCACCTTTACTGGGGGGTCGGCCGTTAAGTGCCGTCACTGCTCTCAGCACTGGCTCTATGAATTCTGTGTTCTTTTCACCCACCGCTCCTGCTCTATCTTCCGTATGAGTCAAATGCTCACTGTGGAACAACTGTTCTGAGAGCTCACTTTTCAGGCATCTTTAGACTCGGGTAATCGAAGCAGAACTTACGGACTCTGTCGTGGAACTAAAAGGAGGCCCTCATCCTCGGCCCGGACTCACTCACCTGATGAGATTCTCCTCAGACTGTTCCTTCACTTTGATATCTGTAAGCAGGAAAAGACAGTTCTTTCAATTTAGTTATTGTATCCCAAGCCCTTTAGGTCCAGAGCCCCCTAAATGCTGATCTGAGTTTGGGGTGTCTCTGCTCACACTTGTGTGTGACTATTTTCCTGCTATGGTTAGAGAGGAGTGGAAGCCTGTGGCGGCAGAAAGGCTTCCACAGTGGAAAGCAAATGGGAGTTTGGCCCTGACACTACCCTGCAGGGATCAAGTTTCCTGCTGGAAAAGATAATAAGGGAAAGCATTAGGAAATGGTAGCATGCGTGCTACCTAGTAGCTAGTCAGAATCTTTGTTTTCAGTTCTACTAGTTGGTAATACATAGACTCACCCATACTTATTTATTTTTCAAGATTCAGACTATAAAAGCCTCAATGATAAAACCTTACTGTATTTTGAAAAGAAATTATTGCTTTCTTAGAAATGGTAAGACATACCATAATTACAAATGAACCCTTTAATAACAGGGCTTCAGGGCTGAGTATGGCGGAGACCTGCACACAATCTCTGACAGGGCCCATGGCAAAGATTTGGTCCTTCGCATTTCGCTACCATGGCTGCCTAGCTGAACTACTTGTGAAACAGTGAAAAGCCAGACTGGCTCTGTGTCCTGACAGGAACTTCACATAAGGTCAACAGCTGCTTCCTTTTTTATATGCAAAATGAACAGTTGAGCTAAAGTTTGTTTTTGTAAAAATAAATATGGTACAACTGATGAGTCACTGACAGATTTCTACAACTTTCTAAAGTGATAGCAAAAGGCTTTCTTATTGACAAATACTAAAGAGTTTACTTAGAAATCATAACAATGATTAATCTCATATCTGGTTTTCAATGTCTGTGGCCCTAATGTTTAATATTTCTCAAATGTCAAATATCATTATTTAATAGCTCCGTTTGTCTAGCACATACAAAAATGAACGATATTGAAAAAAATGGCCTCCAATCCAATCTGTAGTTGAAGTCATATTTTACTTTAGATTATGTCTTCAATACTTAAGCTAGACACCTCTAGTAATTGATTCACCTTGAATTTGTAAACTGCAATCTATTTACTGAAAACATGTAAAGCACAGATGCCTACTGTACATGTGGACATGGCTCGCCTACAACCTACTCCCAGCCCATCTATGCACTAAGTTACAATTATTTCATTCAGTCTTTATTGATTTATATTCTAAGGCTTTGTACTTAAAAATGCCTCTGTAACTAATGTTCTTTCACTAACTTCTGCAGTTTCCTACCATGCTTTCTTGCAGACCCACAGCAGGCAATCAACAACTACACAGTAATATAATTGATGAGATCTATGGATTTAGAATTTGGGAACCTGACACCGTACCCTCCACACACAAATAAATAAATTATATTAAATAAGACAAACAACTGCCTTAGTCGGTGTTCTATTGCTGTGAAGAAATACCATGACCAATTCTTATGAAAGAAAGCATTTCATTGGGGCTTATTTACAGTTTCAGAGGCTTGGTCCATTATCATCATAGTGGGGAGCACGGCAGCATGCAGGCAGACACAGGGCTACAGAAGGAACACTGAGGTCTACATCCTGATCTGGAGACAGCAGGAAGAAGAGATACTGGGGAAACCTCAAAGCTTATACCTACTGTCACACTTCCTCCAGTAAGGATGCATCCACACCAACAAGGCCACACCTCTTAATCCTTCTAATCCTTTCAAAAGTCCCACTCCCTGGGGACTAAGCAGTCAAATATATGGGCCTATAAGAGCCATTCTTACTCAAACACCACAACAAAAAACAACCAAACAAAAATATCAACCTTTGATGTGGAGGGTTGGTGAGATAGGTGAGCAAATACACACAGTTGCTGCTTACATGGATGACTTGAATTCAATCCACAGGATCCAGAGTAAAGAGGGAACTTATTCCTACATGTTATCTCTGACTTCCACACATGTGCTGTGGCATGCACATGCACACACACACATACACAAACAAAATAATTTAAAAAATCACAACTAGTTTGAGAAGCAGTACTTTCAACTCCATGAGGCAGTGTGGCTTATTTTGATTGTATGAATATTTAAGCAGAGACACTGAGATTTTATCTTCTGGTTCCAACTTTAAGTATCATTTCAAGGCTAATTTAAGATGTCAGCTGTGTTCTGGTCATCAGAGGTAAAGTGAAATTTGTTTCCAGTATTACTTTCCACAACATATAAGCTTAGAAGCCATGTCCATCTCAAACTCAGTACTATTATCTTGCTGCACAAAGCAGCCCTAACCCTTTCCATGTTACACAGGAAATAAAAATAAAACTTACGCAGGACAGTACAATAAAGAGAACAATGGGTCCTCCAGATTCTATTCTGTAAACAATTAAATAAATAGTACTGGGGAAATGCTCAATAGTTAACTTCGTCTGCAAAACAGATTTTAACAATATTATTTACAAAATAATCTTGGAGTGGCTATCAGAAGTGGCATCTTGTGATTGTGACAGAGAAGATGAAGAATGGTTGGAGATGAGAATACATGCTCATTTCATGTCTGCTGAGTTGCATTAATGATGGATAAATGTATAAATACAGAATCTTGGTAAGAATCTATAGGTTATAAGACAGAACAGCAAGTCCTCAGCATGAACACAGGATTTATATGGTATCTGGAGCTTAGAGTATGGGAAAGAGAGCTGTGTACATTTGATGGCTAGCCTGTGTCTTTTTTTTTTTTTTTCCCTTTGCCTCTATCTAGGTATTACAGAATAGTTTTAATTCTATCACAAAATGAAAACAAGAGAAGCCTGGCAGTCCCACTGTGTGAGAGGACGCCATCTTCCCAATGCTTACCAAGTAAGCACAATGTGTGCATGCCATTCTGCGTGTTCTTCTTCACTTTGTCAAAGAAGCTTTCTGGTCTCCAAGTGTCCGTCCAAAAAACAATAGAAACTGTTTCTCCAAACTTGTACAACTAGAAAAATAAAACACTACTTAGTGATACTACAGTCACTACTACTTCATAGGTCAAGAACCCTGAGCAGGTAAGGCTCAGGCCTGGAGAAGCTCAGTGGTTAAAGGCTAGTACTACAGCTGCAAGGGACCCAAGCCTGTGCAGCTCATGATCACCTCTAACTCCAGCTCCAGGAAGAGCCGACCCCTCTGGCTGTGGGAACCTGCACTCACATGTACTTACAACCCCATATACATAACTTAAAACTTTTTTTAAAAATCAGTCTTTTGGTTTTTCAAGACAGGGTTTCTCTGTGTAACCTTGGCTGTCCTGGACTCACTTTGTAGACCAGGCTGTTTTGGAACTCACAGAGATCTGCCTGCCTCTGCCCCCCAAGTGCTGGGATTAAAGGCATGCACCACCAGGCCTGATTTAAAAAAAAATCAATCTTAAAAACAAAAACACAGAAATAGAAGTAGCTTTCAGTACTCACAACTGTGGTAAAAAGTTTAATATTCTGCTTCACTGATAAGACTATCAAACCTTACAAAATTCAGTTGACTAACCTAAAGTCACACAGCTAAAAATAAATAAATACATAAACTTAGATCTGAGGGAATGTTTCCATCCATCGTATTAGCTCAATAAAACCCACAAACCATATACTCACTCCTGCTATTGATCACAACCTATACTCTCCCAAGTCAACAGCATCTTTGTCTTTCATGTCAAAGTCCAACAATAAAGACCTTTTCCCATATCTCCTCATCCAGGTGGCTCACCTCATTTCTCCATCACTACAGCTAACTCACTATAGTAGTCTACTCAAGTCCAATTCTAGGGCCTATGAAAAGAACAGTCAAGTTCTAGAGACTGGCTCTGTAACCTGGTAGCTGTTTGCCACTACTATTCATCCCATCCACAGCTTTGAGAATCAAGTGACCTATAAAAATTATTCATATTGTGACATTACATATTAATATTAAATAGTTTTTTGAGAGGTACTGTACAAGAGATCTGTTTCCCAAGACAATGTACAGTAAAGCACAATGTTAATAAAGTTATAGAATGATTTAATTCTTCAATTTAAACAGTTTGATTCAATGTATAAGAATTCAGGAAAGTGTAGATATTAAAAAGTCACAGCTTTTATTTTACTTTCCTAAGCCTTATGCTCGTCTGTGAAAAACAAAGAGACAGGTTCCAAGTGGACACTGATGATGCTGTTTCCTGCAGTGACGTTTCCTTCTCATTTCAGTGTCAGAAGCTGTGGCAAAAGATGCCAGGAAGCAGACCGGAAAGAAGCAAGAAAAGGTGGAGCATCCTTTCGACTTCTCCAGAGCAGCCAGTAGCTCACAGGCTTTGTATACCAGGGTCTTAGAACCTTTAAGAGTCACCACAGACTTCTGAGTCCTCATGTCCCTGGTATGCTACAGGCTCCAATTCACCTCTCAAAGCATGTGACAGTTAGCCAGTCACCCTCAGAGAGAAGCCATGCTACTTGGTGGCAGCGGTATTCACAAGACAGCATGCAAAGGCCACGCTGCTCCAGATGCTCATGTATCTTTCTGCCCCATACAACAAGACTTTTCTGTGGAAAATACATTTTGAGTTCTAATATAGGATTCTTAAACTACAGTCACCAGGGCCAACTTCATAGGAGTGGCCCAATCTCTGTAGGGGAGTTGTTACAGTTACTATGTCCTATGAGAAGCAAATTTACCCAAAAAATAATGAAAACAGATCACCTACTATGTGCCAAGCACTATTCTAAATATGAGTTTAAAATAATAAGCAACAGGATCTCTGGCCCTCATGAAAAAGAAGATGTCTCACAGAGCTGACAAAGGCCCTGAACTCATGACAACACATGCTGAGTATGAGCATAGGTTTAAAGGGTGAGTAGCAAAGTGCATACTGAGTGCTAGTTGTGCCTCAGACACAGTCAGGGCTCAGTATATGATGTAGTAATGTTCCTGAGGATGCTCTGAATTGCTATGTCCTCACAAAACCCAACTGCTCTTTATAGGCTGAGCTCAAAAGTACTATATATGCAAAACTACTCTTCCTAAGTTACATTTAAAATGGACAAGCTCAACTACACATTTCAAAGGGGGTTTGTCACTTGCCATCAAACTTGAAATAGTAGTGTTATTTCATAAAAACTTTCAGGGGAAAACTATGTTTCCATTTATGTATAAATATTTGAGAGAGAGAGAGAGAAAGAGAGAGAAAGAGAGAGAGAGAGAGGGAGGGAGAGAGGGAGAGAGGGAGGGAGAGAGGGGGGGGGGGGGTGGGGGTGGGGGTGGGGGTGAGCCAGCCTTGAAGAGACTGGGATGCTAGTCACATCTAATCTAACAGAAGTGTTCTGTGGGACTGACCGTGAACCACCCTGTTGGGGGACTGAAGAAGACTTCACATAGGCACTGCCTTCTAGGGCCCTGATTTATAACTGCAGCCACTCCTGTGGCAAGGGTGCAAACTTCTTCAGTGAATGCTGGAACATTATGCAAACAGTTTCACCATGGAGATGCCAGTACCTCAAAGAACAGAAGGCCCAGCACTCTTGTGTTTCACAACCACAGGTCTTACCAATCAATACCAGTAACTGTAAAAGGAAAGTGGAGCAAACCTCAATGACAAGAACTGAGGCTGCAGAGACCTGAAGAGTGGTTGTCTCGCAGCCCTGGCCTGCGTGCTGACACCATTCTTCCTTATGATACTATTGCTTCAAATGTGACAACGTTACTGCTTGAAACCTAAGTTTAAAGATTATAAAATCGCCAGGCAGTGGCACACGCCTGTAATCCCAGCACTTGGGAGGCAGAGGCAGGCAGATCTCTGTGAGTTTGAGGCCAGCCTGGTCTACAAAGCTAGTCCAAGACAGCCAAGGTGACACAGAGGAAACCCTGTCTCAAAAAACAAAACAAAATAAAACAAAAAAACACCACCACTACCACCAAAAGCCCTACAAAACCAGCTATTTCCTCAGAAATACTAGAGGAAAAAAATCTGTTCTGCTTTCATCTGCACTAACTTAAAATGTAGCCCATCTAACTTGGTACTGAATCATGTTTTGCTAAAGAAAAAAGAAAATAAGAAAAATAAAAACTTTTAACTGAAAACCATCCATCCAGTCACTGTGTAAGGTACCAACTGTTGAGACAAAGGGAGAAGATGCACAGGAAAGTGAAATACTAGGCAGAAAACAGTCGTTGTCAATGTGATATATGGACCCTACCTATGCTCAGAGTACAGCATCTTCATGAAAGTGTCTTCTGAAATACCAACTACGAGTGAGAACTTAAAGAGACAGAAAGGATGAAGGTGTAGGAGTGAGCATCAGGAAGAATGAGAGGAATAAACTACATAACAGGACGGTATCAAACAATTACCTAGGAAGAGCAAGAGTATTTGACTTGCCTCTAATCTGTAGCTCACATTTTTGATAGCTTACCAAGCACCCAGTCCCATCAACCCAGCTGCATAACTCACAAAGAAACATACTACTCAATTGTTTCTCACTGCTTTCCTTTGAACCTTTGACACTTGTCTGAGTGACTATAACAGTCTCCTAACTCAACTCACTGCCACCAACAATTCCTTCCTTTCACAAGTACAGACATGCATGTGGTACAGCTCACAAAGGACAACTGGGGGAGCTTGGTTCTCTTTCTACTCTGTAGGTCCTGGGCATTGAACTCAGGCCACTGGCTTCGCAGTAAGCACGTTTACCTCTTCAGCCATCTTGTTGGTCCAGTACAGGTACTTGGTAAAACTCTACTCTATAATTAGGTTGCTCTCTTATATTTAAAATCTTTTCTATGGTTTACTGCTTTTAATATGATAAACTAAGAAATCTGTTATATAAATGTATATGTATGAACTTGAAATTTTAACGTGCTAAGAAACTCATTAGGCTCCATATGTAGATAAAGTCAATGGACATGAAGAGAAAGCAAAGTCAGCAAAAGGACCAAAATCTCCATCACAAACCCACAGAAACAAGCAACTAGTTTTCTTGTCTGTCCAGAGTACTGCTCTTGGAGATGGTTTGTTGTTGTTGCTCTTATCCTGAATGAACTTTGTTTCATTGACATTATATTTATTTTTGCTGATACTAAGGTTATGAGCATGGCTACACATGTCAACTATGGCACATCACAGAAGAACTACAAAAACCTGTTTTCAAACGTAAGTAGGAATCCATTTATAGACTAAATAAAAAGAACTATATTTTAAAGCATATTACAACAAAGACAATAACTGGTTTAGAAGGCAGAAGACAAATAAGTAATTTAACTCAGGAAATACCTGTTGTAAGTAAATTGTTCTTATGGTGCTGTGATAAATGCAAAAGAAGATGTGGAGATGAGTAAACCAAAGGACTAATGGCAAAATGTAAACACAAACATTCTGAGGCATTTGCTGAGCTGTCTGAGCAGAAGAACGGCACGGTGACACCTACAATTTAGGAAGAAGCTATTGAGGTTGGATGAATGATGGATCAGTACTCTAAAACAATGGGTAGAGTAGATGTGGTGGGGCACATGTAATGTCAGCACTTGGGAGATGAAGGTAGAGAGATGGCGAGTTCAAAGTCAGCCTGCGCTATGTAACCAAGTTGTAGCTCAGAAAATCAAAACAAGAGCCAGCAAGATGTCTCAGATAGTAAAGATGCCTGCCTGCCTCCAAATCTAATGACCTGACTTTGACCTCTGAGATGTACATGGTAGAAGGAGAGAACCTATTGTACAAGCTGTCCCTTGGCCTACCTATATGTAGTTACTGTGGCACACATGCATGCACATACACATACACACACACACAAATTAAAAAGCAAATTAAGACACTGAAGGAAAATAAAAATAAATAAATAAAATAAAGCAAAATAAAATAAACAATTAAATAAAAATTTAAAGAGTTAATGGGAAAAGAAAATGTTTAATAAATATGCTAATGAGTTGTCAAATTTAAGACAGAGATTAGGTAGGTTCTGTAGTGACAGCCATACAGAGCTGTGCTCTCCTTATTACTGAGTTTAGTGCCGCTTTCCTGTGCTGTATTTTTATCAGTTTTTACACTAGGTCCTAGAACACAATGAAACCACCTAATGCTCTGAAGGAACACTACACTATCAACAGTGCCGACTATCAGAGTATTGTGGAATGATAAAAAGGAAACCAGCTGTTACTTTCTGAAAGCAATACACATTTTTCCTAGAGTACTATATAAACTAAAGAACATATGGCAACACTCAGGGTCACTCAAGCAACAGCCAGAGAAAGTGGAAGTATTTCGCAAGGATGAGAAAATTACACAATCACCTACAAGCTACATGAAGACAAGCTTATCACTGCATCCAAAGGCAATTACCAAGCATTATGTAGATATATGATATTAATGGATTGAACGAAGCATGTTCGCCTTAAAGATGTCTTAACTTGCAAGCCTGTAATGTGGAAATTTTCACCAAGGCTGATACTTACAGTATAGAACCATATGACTCACCTGTAACAGAACGTTCACCAGAGGGCTAGAGATATGTGTTTGTATATGTATGTAGAAGTGTTAAGTTCTTAGCTTCTTCCCAACAATGATCAGCAAGAATCTCCTGTTGTTCAATAAACTACAGAGCTAAGGAGACCAGTCAGTAGTCTCAGTCACCTACTTAATTCTCAACTGTCCTTGCAAAGTCCTTCAGATACAAAAGTAGACTTCAGCTTCAGGAGGGCAACCAACTGACAGTGTAAACGCCTGTGCCCACTCTTGTGGTAGGCATTGGTAGCTGCTATGCTTTGAAGTAGAGATGATGGAATGCATGTTTGCCCAGGTCTTCCACAACACTCAAAGTAGACCCTTGTTTCAACAGTTTGATGCCTGGTTCTTGAAATCATGACAATTCAGAGATGGCAGGATGCCTTCCAAAAGTGAAGCCTACTTCCTTTTGCAAACTTAAGCAAGAGAACATGAGGCGGAGCCTGCTCACACGCTATCTGGCACGAGTATTTCTGGGAATTAGCATCTGCTCTTTCAGTCAGTCCTGACAAGCTATAGGGAGACAATGAAGTGCGTTCACTTTCAGAGACTGCTATTTGCTCAGTGTGTTGGTGGTCCTCTAGGCATGCCCCCGGACCTACAGCTGCAGCGCACTAGAGGACTGTACACTGCCTGGGAGTGCTCGAGATGGCTCTGCAGTTAAGAGTGTGTACTGCTCTTCCAGAGGACTTGAGTTCAGTTCCCAGCAGCCAGGTCAGGCGGTTCACCAGGGCCTGTAATGAGAGCTCCAGAGGAGCCAATACCCTCTTCTGGTCTATGTGGCACCCGCATGCAGGCATAGGGACACACACACATACACAAACACACAATAAAAATGAAAATGAGGGGGTACATGGGAGGTGCTGGAGAAAAGAGAGATGATGTAATTATATTTTAATTTTAAAATAAATAAATAAATGTATGTAATTTCCCAGACTTCACAGCAGATCTACTATTCTCAGAAAGTCTGACGGTAAGGATGAACCCTGGAGGGGGAGACCTGGCGGCACTCAGAGGAAGGACAGCAGGTCGCCGAGAAGAGACTTGATACCCTATGAGCATATACAGGGGGAGGTAATCCCTCTCAGGATCAGTCATAGGGGAGGGGAATAAGGGGAAAATGGGAGGGAGGGGAGAATGGGAGGATACAAGGGATGGGATAACCATAGAGATGTAACAAGAATAAATTAATAAAATTAAAAATAAAATAAAATAAAAGAGCTACCAAAAAAATATATATATAAAGAATTGGATGCCATGCAAAAAAATAAAAAAAAATAAAAAATAAAAATAAACCCTCTAAGTGTGTCTGATGAGCACTGTCTCTGAGAAATCATTTCTTCAGGTTACAGTGTCTTCCACAAATGCTAGTCCAAATAGTAAAGAGAAAAAAATCCAAAAAGGAAAGCAAGTCAACTGAAGACTTTTCACTATACATGGTATATATGCATTTATTTACTAAATGTGCTGTGCACAGATTAATTGACACTCCATATCTATGCTTCTTCTTCAATAAATTTGACTAACCATGGAACAAAAGTATTTGGGGGTAGGGAGAACTGTTTCTGTAATTTATATGTACTACTTTTTCTTATCCATCCCTGGGCACTACAACAGAGCTATTTACATAGCACCTGCACTGCACTGGACATCCTAAGTACTTTAGAGATGAATAAAAGTACGTAAGAATCTTTGTGCAGTTTCTATGCAACTACTACAACATCTTATAGAGGGATCTTGAGCATCTACAGATCTAGCCTCTCCATAAGCCTAGGATTAGTGCTCATGAAAAAGACTATTGTCATTTCTTAGCATGCCTTTAATCAGAGAACTAGGAAGGAAGGACGACAGACCCCTCTTTTCCTGGAATATGGCTTTTTTGGTAGCACAGAGGTCTGTCTCCATAGAAGCCCATCATGGATTACAGGGAAGAGCAAGGCCTGTCCTGGTGTGCACAGATGTTGTCATTTCACAGATGAGATAATGAAATGAAGATGGGATATGGTTACAGCTGTCTAGAAAAGGCCCAGATACAATCATGAAGGCTAAATACGTAAGTACAATCTCGGGGGCTTATATGGAAACTGTCAAATCTCACAGCAGATTCCTTCCCAAACAGACCTCACCTATTTTAGATAGAGAACAACCGCCTCTTGAAGCAATTCCAAAGGCTGAAAAGACAGGGTCAGAGAATTCAGTTCTTAGTCTATGTAATTAATACACATGGGAGTTATTTGTTTTTTAATGCTTAAGAAAATAAAACAAAAACAATACTTCTGGAAAAATATGATAGAAAAGTGACTCCTTTTTTCATAAGCCCTAAAATTAAAACCAACATAAAAAGTATGTGTTCTATTAGTTTACTATTTCTACATCTCTCTTATCATGTGTTAATTTATTTTTTCTTTCTTTTCTTTTAGTAACCATTAAATCTTTCACTATCCAAAGGGAAGGGTTTTGTTTAGTTTTGTGGATTTTTTGTTATTGTTGTTTGTTTGTTTGTTTTAAATTTCATCTCTGTTACTAACTCAGGCACATTTTTAGGAGTCACTGTCTCTACCCCACATGTTCTTTGTAGCATTAACATTTTAGAGTTCTGTGAACAGCTTTCACCCTGTTCCAGTACAGAAATGCTTTCAACTGTAAAGACAAGTTGGCAGGACTTGTAGTACACATTTTAGAAAAAAACGGATGCAAACTCCTACATCAATGCACATATAATAACTGAGAGCAAAGGGTTAAGTATTGAAAAGTGATTAGTGTACACTTCTTGTCTGTTTCTTCACAAACAAATTAAATATTTTTAATTGGATGGCCAGTATGAGTCAATAGAATTAAGCTGTTCTTCCTAAGTAACTAACATCTCTCTCTCCCTCCAACCCCCCCTTTCTAAGTCTGTTTAATTTGAGAGGGGGCATGCCACAGCATGTACATGGGGATCAGAGGATAACTTACAGAGGCAACACTGTTCCACCACATGGGTCCCAGAGTTCAAACTCAGGCTGTCAAGCTTGGAGGAAAGCTCCTTTACTCACTCATATCTCCTGATACCAAATGTATCTTTTAAAAAATATCTATCCATAGGTGGTAGATTCCAGCAAGATATTATCAGGAAAGGTCTTACCTCATACATTCTAAGATGCATATATTTTTCCTATTAAGATATATAGCGAGATTTGGAATATGTCTTCATAAGCAGTGCCTTAGAAAGCGCTGCTGTCTATGCAGGGATCACAGCTGCTGTGAATTATGCACATGTGCGCATCAGGACACATGCGCCCTTGGATAGCAGGTAGCAATAGCTTGAGAGTAAATCTTAGACACGTCAATAAAACAGTCTTTCAAGCTCTCTGAGCCACAATTGTAGGAGTTAAACGTAACTAACTTTACACAGCAGCACTTGTAACGTGGCCTTAATGCCTTCATCACTGGCTTACAGCTCCATATTCATTTAAGAAATGTGGATTCCTACGCTCTCAGTGAAAGAGAAAGGGATGCTGCATGGGAAACTAGGCTCGGCCATACTGATGAGGTCACTGGAAGAATATAAAAAGTGTTTAGGAATACTTAATGTAATTTGCTTATTCTTTTCTTTTTATGTATGCACAAGATTGACATAAAGTTAAAATAATTCGATAGCTAAATTTACATGGCCTGTTGAAAGAGTTAAAAGAAAGAATAAATTATAGAAAATCAGTATAAAAAGCTTAGTATATATTGAAGAGTACATTCTCAAAAATTAAGTTTTACAGCTCATGAAATAACAATAAAAGCAACTTGTGGCTTACAGGAAAACTGAGCCTTTTTGCTCTACTGCGTTCCATCAAGCACTTCCCTTGTAACATTACCTGTAAACCACAGCAGCCTACAGCATTCAGTATGGAGGCATTGTGAATGACCTGATAAGGGATTCCCAACTGCCTTGCTCTCAGAATAAGATCGCTGTGTGTCGTAGCCCTGTAGTGAGAAAACAGGTTGAGTTAAGTGAATGGCATGAATCTTCTAGCTCATGAATTCAAGTCAAAGAGTCAACTGTTCTTTCTCAGATTCTACTAGGCACCTGCAGAAGTCTTTTATTTGAGCTTTTTAGGGATGCAGTGTACGTCTGCCCACATCCCTCACAAGACGGAATTCCAACTACAGAACTGACAGTGACTGAAGAAAGGGACATGCTGTGTCCTGATGTCTGCTAAAGACATTTGGAGAATATAAACTCAGCAATGTGACTCTTGTCTCAGGGCTTCTTTACATTAGTTTTAAGAAATTTTAGCTGGCCATGATTAATGAATACAGTTGGCATTTCAGTATGTGTACATACACAAGTGTAATTATCAAAGGGACTTATCACCTCAGACATTTTTCATTTCCTTGGGTTTAGAATACTTAGAATCTTCTCTATTATTTATTTCAAGTAAGCAATTGCCATCAACCATAGTTTCTACTAAGTTCTAAGTCATTTGAACTGCTCGTGTCTCAGCCCCCTGCACAGTAACCATCTTCACAGCAGCCCTTTTCCAGGGCTCTCCCCAGGCTCTGGTAACCATTCTTCTAATATCTATTTTTATACATTAATGTTTGAGCTTCCACATGTAAGTGGACACGTTATATTGAGTTTTCTCCTTTATAGTTTTATAATGTGGTATAACGAAACCAAATTCTTCTGCCCTATTTACATTTGTTTTCATATTTTAAAACTGAGGGTGAAACACAGGACATATTTATAGCTTGCTGGTCTTTCAATGTACTAAAATACTACTTGATCGAATTCCATTTGGAGTTTATGTCTGTGTGCAGCTTTTCTATTTATAGCTGTTTTCAGTCTGGTTACTAGATAGTGTGTTTGTGTGTATCCCAGTGCATGTTCTGACTGTTAAATTTCCTTTTTAAAATGTGTGATTATAACTAGGTAGGCTGGGATAGAAGGAAATATATGTAAATATAAATTGAATACTGTGACATGTAATCTCACATCAATTTAGAATGGCATTACTAAAGATTTTTTCATCTTGATAAAAATGCTAAGCCCTACTGGGGAAAGCAACATTAGCATGTTTGAGAAACTACTTAGAAATAAGCAGACTCTGTCAACTGGCCAATGCATACCAAGTAGGAAGATCAAGGCTGACACCCCATGAGGCAGGCAGCTACAGATTAAAACATGCCCACCAGGGAAGCCTGTTTTTAATCACACACATAAAATAAAACCAGTATAAAAAATTGTCAGCAATTTGATTTAGAGTAGGTGTGGAAAAAAAAAGAATGCCAGATATAAAGAATGCTTTTAATAGCACCTTGAACAGACTCTTACTACCTAACATTCAAGCACAAGGAAAAGTAAATTAGTTATTTAATGAAAGCGTTATTTTTTAATTTAAGTTGCTTCATGGGTGAGTTAAACAGATAAAAGGAAAACTAGTTTAAAACTGTATCATCATAACAAATACATTTGAAATAATCAGACCAAACACCACCACACACACACGCACACGCACACAGAGGCTTACTATTCCCACATGTGAGAACTAAGTCACATAACCAGAAACAGTGAAGAAACTGTTCCTTAACAGCACACTCATTATTCTGAACTCTTTTAAGGCACTTTCAAAAGAAAAGGTGCAAAAATGGCTTAATTGATGGAAACACCCAAGTACATGAAGGCAACTGCAGCAGTGCTGGTATGATTGGGTGGGGGTGGTGCGGGCAATCTGGAAATTTATTGTTTCAAAGTGTATGGAAACCATTATAACCTCAAGAGCCATCAGAAACATTATAAGTTGAAAACTCATTTGAAAGTTGCTTTATATGCTAGAAAATGTTTTAGCTACATATATTTAAAGCCTATTTGAGGCAATCTACCACAAAGAGAGAACACAAAACGTAGAAAAGTAGAAAAGGAACTGTATGTCAGGACACAGGGAAGACAGGTAAATCAAGGTACATGTTGTACATGTGTTCCATTAAGAAAAAGGTACATGGCATAGAAATAAAAATTACAAGCTCAGGATATACATACATACATACATACATATATATATGCATGCTAGAAATATATATATTTATATATATGCTAGAGAATGTTTGCATCTAAATATATTTAAAGCCTATTTGAGGCAATCTACCACAAAGAGATAACACAAAACGTAAAAGAGTAGAAAAGGAACTGTATGCCAGTATACATTTGTATAACAAGCTTTATGCATGTTAAAAAAACCTGTGAGATATATATATAATATCACTCCTTCTGTGGATGATAAGGGACAGATTGCCTGATACTCTTTATCTCCCACATGGCTAAGCCAGGTATTAATGTCATACCATTTAGAATCAGTCTAGTTTCCCTGTAGTTAATTTCTACTTCCCTTTCAATAACCTGGATACCAGGGGAGTGGGTAGTTTGTGACTTTTAATTATCCCTTTAAAAGGTGTAAGACCGAGAGACAGTGATTAGTGAAGGAGGGGTACAAAACTGTGAATGTTCTTAAATCTAGTGATCTGTGTGGACTAAGGTAAAATTTATGCTAAGCATATTTTGTCATAGTTTTAAAAATTACTGGAAAAAAGAATATAAGACTACAGATCTTAATTTCCTTTCATAGTTAAATTTTTATCAGTAAATTTTTTTGTGCATGATGTTCCATGTGTGTGTGCGCGTGTGCATGCGTATTTGTGTGCATGCACTGCACCACAAAATAAATGTGGAGGCAAAAGGACAACTCTGTAGTTAGTGCTCTCCTTCCACACTATGTGGGTCCTGGAGCTCCAACTCTGGGCAGTAGGGCACAGCAAACATCTTACCATCCAGGACATCGTGACACTCATCTTTCCACAATTTACTCAAATGAACAAAAAGATGCTTAAAGTTAGAGAAGAGACTTTTTTTTAATCATATATATTGTAATAAAATTTTTAGTATTTTGTTGTATTTTCTGTTTTTCCTGGCTTCATCAAGTCATATACTTCTTTATCCTGGCCTCACTAAGAAGATACATTTTTAGTGTAGTTATGTGCCTGCAGGAAAGCTGAGGTAGGTCACAAGAGCCCAAGAATTCTTGCTTTAAAATCCTGCAAAGGTTTGCCACTGTATTTCAAATAAGATTCTTTTTTTTTAATTTTTTATTAATTTATTCTTGTTACATCTCAATGGTTATCCCATCCCTTGTAGCCTCCCATTCTCCCCTCCCTCCCATTTTCCCCTTATTCCCCTCCCCTATGACTGTGACTGAGGGGGATTTCCTCCCCCTGTATATGCTCATAGGAGGACATCCTATTGGGACTCTAGATGAGGGAAGCATGGGAGAATAGCAAAGTAGAAGGATCCAGAGGGTCCTAGAAATCTACAAGTAGAACATTATGAAAGGCAGATTGGGCCCAGGGGTCCCGCTAAAACTAAGGCACCAGCCAAGGACAATACAGGCGGTAAACTTTAAACCCCTACCCAGATCTAGCCAATGGTCAGAACATTCTCCACAGTTGAATGGAGAGTGGGGTATGACTTTCACACGAACTCTGGTGCCTCACCATAAGTCCATATCTTGCCAACTCAGTAAGTTGAGAGTTCATATCCCAAGAGGTGTATGAAAGGTATCTGTCTGGGTGAATGGATAACTGCCAGTTCAAAATATACTTGTTTTTCTTTGTTGACTTTAGGTAAGCTATCTCAAAGTTCTTCAATTAATATTTAATTAGTAGCCACTGTATGCTAAGTATTATGAATGAAATTAGAGGGCTAGAGACAGCACGGTGAGGGTATAAGTAATAAGTATAAAGCGTCCCGTGAAAAGACTCCTAGACTATGGCTTGTTCCCCAGCTGGTGCTATCTGGGAGGGTCTGACTACTTCAGGAGGCAGGACCTATCTGAAGGCAGACTGCTTGCGAGCAGGTCCTTTGGGGGTGGGGGGACCATCTTGTCACTGGCTCCTTATTGTGTCTTTCTCTACCAGTTTCCTGTCTGGCATGGGATGAAGAAGCTCCTCTGTCACCTAGTCCCCCTGCCATGACATTCTGAGCCAGTGCACAGGGCCAGCAACCCCAGTTTAAACCCCCTGAAACCATCAAGCATAACAAATCTTTCCTCTCATTAAGTTGTTCTCTTAGGGATTTCAATCACAGCTCCATAAGTCAACAATAATCTCTATCTGTCAAGTGGAGCTACAACTTTAGGTGGGAGCGACAAAGGACTACAGCTTGGACAGCCATGAGCAGTTTGATCCAAGGTGTGAGAGTGAAACAGCATGACAGCATGAGCTGGCTGGCCTGAGTGTGGTCTTAACACAAGAAGGGCAGGACTCAGACTTGAAGAGAAGGTTGGGAAATTTTAAATACTGGCTAACAGTTGAGCCTACAGAGTTCAGCTGAGGTTTCCAAATTGTTCTGGTTTTACACATTCAAATTTGACCAGAACATGGGAAATGAGTTAAAAGTCTGTATAAGTCTGTATGCAGACCAAGCAAAAGGGACAGACTATATTAACCTGGTTAAAATAAGGGGGGTTGGATAGGTTTCTGTTTATTCTCTTGGTCTACAGATGCTTATTTTCATTGGGAGTTGGTTATAAGTATTATTGGTCTTTTACAGAAGGAAATTAGGTTTGACTCAGGGACATAGCTCTTTTCCTTTACCTTTCTTTTGTAGGTGAGGTAATAGGAACTGAAAAGAAAGGGGGACATAGATATTAAATCTACTCCTCATTTCAAGGCCCTAATTATTACTCACAAATAAGGTTATTTTTTAATTCAGTGTTACTGAATTTTGTATACTGATGCAAATCATGCTCGTGTCAAAAACTAGTCGAACTTTATCACAAGAATATATACTCTAGGTGTAATAGATAGATATGATTCTATAAATATATGAAGTAAAATAAATAAGGTCTTCAAAAATCTCAGAGACCTACAGAATAAGGCATTTAAAGATGTTTTTATTATTCTAAAGATTCTTTGGCAAGAAGACAAGTTATCTCCTTGCAACACCCAGCCTACCTCAAAGAAGATGAGCATCAAAGAACTTCCTTATGGAGTTGGCTTCAAATGTGGCAAACCAGCCACTGGACAAAATGTCCTCGTTTCTGCCACAGACAGAATTCTGCCAAAAAATGGGCAAGTTTATATGCAGGCAGAGTCAATAGCCAAACTCTGCTGAGACAGGGTAAGCAAGTCCTCAATAGTTCCTGCTTCGCAAATATGCCTGTCAGATATATTGGGCCAGAAAGCTAAAGATGATGCTCCAGTGTTATAAAGAGTGTTGGGTGACTGTTCAGGCAGTAAACTGTCTCAGTCGTTTTTTCATTTTGGAAACTGCTAACCTGCACTCTGGGTTCACTCAGTTATTTAAGTTTTATCCCTTCTCAAGTCTCTGATGGGTTTGAAGACCAGATAGTTTAGTCTTTCAATTAAGCTTAGTAGGTTAGAGCTTAAGATGTTTTTAGATCAAGACAGATGTTTTAAGTTAATAAAGATGAGCTATGATAGATACTAGTCTCCATTCAGAAATTTAGACCCAACAAGACAGGAAAGATGTTTACTTCAAGTTTGCAAAATACAAATGGCCAAATCACTATGAATGTAACATTATATAATTCCTGATTGTCTCATAGTTCTTCCTGCTGTATGTAGTTTATTTTACTCATGTCTAATAATATAAATGTATATGTTAAAAAATAATTAAAAAAATTTGGAAGGTAAAAGAAAGAATACGAACAATCTGGCCAATGATAAATACATTAGATAGATAGATATAGATAAGTTGATCATAGTGATAAATACATTAGATAGACAGATATAGATAAGTTGATCGTAGTGTTCCTCAAAGTATAGTGAAAATTTTGGGGGATGAGTTATAAATTCACAAGTTTTCTAAAATACAAAAAAAAAAAAAATTTACGTTTTAAAATAAAATGAAACAATAAAAACTCTATTTTTAAAAACTACATTCAATAAGTAACAAATTTTACTTTTCAACTGGCTAGACTAGTTTCTAATGCTTGCTCTCGATTTCTCTACTTATTTCATCTGGACTGGAAGCCTTTGGATTCATTCCAGACTAGAAGCCCAATTTTGAGTAGCAATTTTACTGTCTAATGGACACTGTCAGTGACTGAGGCAGTTCTTCAGGTGACTGTAGGAATAAGTGTTACCATGTTAGAAATCTGGGGCAGGGAGTAGGGGTGGATTCTCTATAGAAGAAAAGTTTAGATAGAAGCAATCAGTGTATTAGTGAGAAAATGCTATATAAAAGAAGGCATTTGCTGGATAAGATTTATTTTCCTTATTTAATTTTACTATCCTATTGCTAAAAAGAAAAAGTACCATGAAATTCAAGAAAGCCTTAATTTTACAGAAAAAAAAAATTGTCAAGACAGGGGCTAAAATAATTTAAATGTTTTAGTGTGTGATTACTCAGTATAATTTGCAATCAAATATAATAATGATACAGACTCACTGGTTCTGCATATTGACATTAATTATTTTCTTTATGACAGATGCATATACATGTAACTCCATTGTTTTGAGAAATAATCTCAATGGTGGGCCCAGAGTGATTTAATTGTCCTTATGTTCTCCAAATCTGTGACATAAATCTTGGGTCACCAGCTGTAGACAAAGAACTCTTGTGTTTGGCTTGACACTAGAGATTGATGATGCTTGACTAGACAAGGAGAAACCCATTTCTTGGTAATGAGGAAGAGCAATGCTCCCAATGGGGGTGGGACATTGAAATCAGAGGTTTGATAAATGATAAATTCAAGGCAAATAAGTGACAGCATTATTGCCAAATATTAGATTATAAAAAGGGGGGGAGGAGGTTAGAACAAAGGAAGCCAAAGATGCTTGCAATTATCAAAGCAAATGGCAGATCTGACTTTTGATAGTGTGGTGCCTTACTCAACAATGACACTCTAGTTAAAGGTATCTGACACCTTGTATATCCTTGTTCAAAAACAAAAGCATCAGAGAAATAAATGTTAGCCAGAACACTTGTCAAGATAGTAATACTTACAATGGCATCTTTATTAAGTAGATTTCTTTCATTAATCTTCTAACACATTAAAATTTTAAATATAAAATTTTAGGTAGAACTCAGGTAAATGGCAAGGAAATTTTTTAAACAGAATCATCACTGCTGACAAATAAATAATTCATAGTGTCTATTTTGACTTACACAAATGGATCTCCAACCACAAGGAACGCAACATCAGTGACATCAGCATCTTTAAAAATATGATCTACTTCTTCTTCCACTTTTTCTCTGTCAGCAAGAATTAATTTTCTTCCGTAAAACTCTTCCTACATATTTAAAGTATCAAAATATCAAAAGGAAAGACAACAGATGAGTCTTTAATACACACATACACCACAGAACAATCTTTGTCTAGACCTAGGTGCAAACCCTGGCAACCAGCCAAACACAAACCATTCCGTACAACTCATCAGTGAGCCAGGACTCCAAATCATGATGCAATTAAACTCTGTCTTTGGGGCTACCATCATATCCCTAGAGAAGGCAGACCTCTTAACATATGAGGCCTCTAAATTTGTGTCTATTAGACCAGGCAGAACACCAAAGGATGAACAGAGAATATGTATTCATGAGCCCTATTCCAAAAACATGAAAATATGGACTACATTAATAATAATGATATATGGTGGTGCAGGTGTTTTACCCAATTTCTACGGAAACTTTTTGTTTGTTTGTATGCTGGCTAAAATAAGAGTCAACATTAATAAATGACAGAAAGTTATGATTTAGCTGTTCATAAAAACTACACAGTCCTTCATAATTACAAAACAAAAAGGAAAAAAAAAAAAAGAAACAAATTTGAATACACAGGAAGTTCCCATCCAAGCTGCTTTGTCAATTAATTTCTTGAAGATGAGGTCTAGAGAACAAGCCCAGGAGAGTGAGCTGGTGAACTAGTGATCACGTGATACTGGCTAAAGACATTATGCAACATCATATAATTGAATCTTATAACTGAGTTCCTATGCAATTCAAATGTAGAAGAGGATGTGTAAATAAATGTATGCCCTCATATTGAGAAGTCTTGAGTTATTAAAAGTTATAGGGACCACTACAGTGGAAGAACAGTGGTACCCAATATTGGTCAAACAAAGAAGACACGAACAAAAAGCATCCAAAATTATATGCCACAATTCCAAATGTGGTAATTATTTCCTAATACTTATATAAAATCTGCTACTCAAATGGGAGACAACTTGATCCTAGAGTCATGTTTCATAAGCTCCTAATAACACTGCTTACGTTGATGTTAAAAATGCATTCTTTATCTTCACTTTCACTGTGCCTTTTTCTTAATCACTAATCTTTAATGTTTAACTCTGATTTTAGGAATCAGAAAACTGACAGTCACAGGATGATTACACGCACATATCTAAGAGAAAACACATGATAACTGGATACCACGGCAACAAATGGTCTTTATTGAACTGTTTCCTGAAAACCATCAAGAAGCCACATGCCACCAATGCAATACTAACAGTGATGCTGTCTCTGCATGTGGAGGTCAGAGGGCAACTAGACGGAGTTTGCGCTCTCCTCTTACCACGTGGCCTTAGACTGTGGGTTTCTAGAGTGCTGCTTTAGATAAAACCTCTTCAGTTATTTATAGACATATTATACTTTCATCCTCCCCACTGCTTTTATAAATGACTACTGAAGTCTTTCATTATGTTTTCTTAGGTATAACGCAGACAGACTGTGACCCACCTGCAACAAAGGGTGTGCTTCTTATACATCTTATATAATGCACAGACGCACTAAACCAGTCAGCATCTAAGACGTAATGCATCAACAGAAACTGCCTAAAGGAAGCTGAAGTGGCATGTACCAAAACTGATCATCTTTCCCAGATTTGCTGTTTCTCTATTTCTTTTGGAGATTATATTAACATGACTACCATTTGGCTGTTTGAAAACAATAGTGATTAATATAAGAACAGACAAACTTGGAATTTCTCTAGCAACACCTGTGTGTGCCGTTTATAAAATCTTGACTGGTTGATTACTAGTAAAAAGAAGCATATACTCATTATTGAAAATAGAATTATCTATTTTTTTTCACTGTGGTATAATTATCTGTAGCTGAAATCAAACTTCACATTGTTATATAGCGACACATCAACAATTTATGGAAATCAGTTTGTTTTAACAAGAAAATGTAGACGTGAAGGGGTAAAAGCGGGACGGGATGTAGTTGATGAGAAAGAGGCTCTACAATTTTATGGAAATATAAGGCATAAACGTACATATGAGTGACTTAAGGTAGATGGTAACATGTGGCAAGCTGCTGGGGGAGGAATAAGAACTAAGAACCCAGAGGAGGACGGGAAGAGAATACTAAAATGATTTTGTACTAGGATAGGATCTGGGCCAGATCATTTTGTTTGATGGGACTTCTCTGTTAGTGCTTCCTAAAACTATACTTTGTGAGTTATTACCTACTGCTTAGAATGCAGAGGGGCAACTATGAAAGCCTGGAGCGATAGTTTTCAACTCAGAGCTGCTTTAGTTTGTAGCTTGCTCCCCTCGCTCTCTATATAATATTGGGCAAGTTTTGGAATGTTTGTGTGCCTACAAAACGTGAACAGTAGAAGCGAAGGAGGGCTGGATATTGTAGCTCTGTAGCAGAGAGCTTGTGGGGCATGTAACAGACCCTCGGGTCAATTCCTAGCACTGAAAGGAAAATAAAACTAAGCAAAACACATGTCCTAAAAACGCTCAACACTTATTACTATAACAGATATTCCAGTACTTAAAAACAAAACAAAACATATAATTTACTTACAAGTAAGGTCAGCCCAAGCCCCTGATTTTCACTTTATAGTAATTACATATATGTTTGGGGGGAGAAAAAAAAATTAGTATTTACTAGCACTTATCATTTACAAAGCATTTTCACATACACCTTCATAAACACTATATACCTTTCCACTGGTTCTTTTTCTTTGGCAAATGAAGAAACGGACATTTGGAAGTTTGGAAATGTACCTATGGACAACTAAAATGTCTGAAAACTTTTGTGCTGGGCACTGTTCTAAGAACCTAGGAGGCAGACACTTCTGACCTCTATTTATACAGTAAAAATTAAAAATAAAGAAACTGTCCATGGACAAGTCCCAAGGCAAAGACAAGTTATGTCCCAATTTTGCCCTAAGCTATGTGCAACACACACTTCATTCTATTAGCTGGCAGTCTGCTATCTATTCTCTCAGATGGTTTTAAGCTCAGTATGGATCACTGATCAGAGACTTTTCATCATCTTGAAGTAAGAGTAAAAACCAACAAGTGTGGCCAGCAAGTCAAAACTGCTCATTAGACAACTACTTTTATTCTGATGAATGGCCCATCCAAGAACAAGCCTCCGTTTAGTGTGCAAGACTTTAGAGTAACTATGAAAGTTTCAGAACTGTCTAGGCTGCGAATCTGAGAGAAATAACCAGAAATTCTGTGGCCCAAGCTTATTTGGAAGGCTTAACAATTCAAAAAAAGCCCTTCCCCTCCTCCCATAACACACCCATCAGTCCTTTATTTCAATACATGTTCCACTTGAGTTTGACAATCAGCCAGAAGCTGACCCTTCTGCTCGTGTTTATTATTTACATATTTACCCTTAATGAGAGCCTGCTCAAGGTATATAATACACTAATAAATCCTCTGGATACTTACTCTCAGGCCCGCGCTATATATACATGTGGGACTGACAGCCTTCCTGGGAGATTATAAGTAAGCTCTTTGGATGTGTTGCAGACAAAAAGGAGATCGCTGTTCCCTATGGAAACACTTCAAAGGAGGAAGCTTTCATATTGCTTGCTGAATGTATAACCAAGTCATTAAAGCTGTGTCAGCACCTCATTAGCACTCAAGTCAGAAAGGATTTCTTTGCTAGCTCATGAAATAATGGATTTTGATAACTATCCCCAAGAGTGTAAAATAACTTTCTTTCTTTTTTCTTTTTTTAATTTACTGGAGGAAGGCAAAAAAAAAAAAAAGAAAATTAGACTTGTAAAGGAGGACAAATCACCGTTTCATTTCCCAAGTCACTGGGTATGAGGCAGATCGTAATGAACAGGGTGTGTGTTTTAAAGGGTCTAAGAAGGCAGACGCGTAGATTCTGCCCAGTCTGATGTACGAGAATCAGATGCTAGCTAGATGTCTTTCCCCCAGAGGCCAGGGGACTTTAATCACGTACCAGGGCTTCCTTCCCTACAGTCAGGACTGAGGTGTAGGCTTCCAGATACACTCGACTGCACCGTCTCACAACTTCCAGGCCCTTGACTGTGATGTCCTTGGCATCTCCCAGGCCCAAGCCGATCAAGTAAAGCATTTCGAAATCCAGGGAGCGGGGAGACTGCGGAGCGAAGCGAACAACAGAAAGGTCAGCTAACGCCGGGACCCTAAAGTCTAAGGATGAAGATAAAAATCAAAGTTGTTCCGGGGCCGCTGCAGCGCGCGTGACGTCTGAGACTCTTAGACCGTGCATACGCTTAGAAAACGACTGGAATGATTGCTTTAAGTAAAGTTCGACCCAATTACCCGCTTAGAGACTCGTAGGTACTTCGCTAACGCCCCTCAAAGTCTCACTACAGCTCTCCGGTAACTGCAGATCCCAAACCACGTGCCAAGCAGGGACAGGTCTTCCGGGCCTCCCGAACGGCGCCGTAAAACGCAGCGCTCTTTACAGCACTTTACGACTGACGAGCGGCTCCAGGAGCGAGCGATCGCTTCCCGCCAAGGCCCTGGCTGACCTGCCGGCGCGGAGCTGGGGTTAAAGGTCAGGAACGCGTCCTGCTGTGCGCCTGGGAAGGACCCCCGTGCCCTACACTTCCTGCCGGCCGGGCCTCAGGTAGCCCCGTGGGCGTCCCGGCCAAGGCGGTGGCTCCCAAACGCCCCCTGGACGCACTCTCGCTCGCAGGGACGACCGGAGGGACTTCCCTGACTGACTACGCCTTTGCTCAGATTTTGAATCCCCGCTCTGTCGACCTGCCTTAATTTAACCAGTGGTCACCCTCGTGAGGGCACAGGTTAACAAGCCACGCAGAGTGTGGTTGCAAGTTCCCCCGGGGGGACAGCAATGACTCCTTCTAAGGGTCTGTCCCCGGGATCTGATGCCGGAATGCCCCGTGGGGTCTGACTTAGTCACCCTCAGTTGAGAATGACCTTTTAAGAGAGCTCAAGGGATGACTAAGTGCAAATGTGATGACATACACGGATGAAAATTTTCAGAACGAAGCCCATTACTTAACATGCTAACCAAAGGATAATTTTTTAAAAAGAAAGCAATGCTATGACGGGGGCGGGTATCGGGGGAGTGCTTAGCAAAAAAAAAAAAAAAAAAAAAGGAAAGTGCTTCAAACCTCTCAGCCTCAAAGATTGTTGCAGAGTTTCTTATCAAGAGATTGGTTACGCGCAGTTCCCCTAAGGGAAAACTGAAGACCCTCTTCCCGAATTCAAAGGCATTTCATTGCCTGTGTTAGTACACTGTGCTGGCTGTTCGGGCTTCAGTAAAGTGTGCCTTCTTGCCTAGCCCGGCTTCCTTAAGCCTAGCCTTTCCTCCAAGGGTTCTGTCTGACTGATTCTGTTCCCACTACATTGATTTATTCTTTGCACCATATTAAAACACACACAGACCTCAAAATAGACCATGGTGTAAATAGAACGATCTAAATTATAACAGAAGAAAACACAGGAAAACACATCTGTGACCTACCTAGGCAAAGATTTCTTAGGTATAATATCAAAGAGATTTCTTTAAAAAGTACTACTTTAGTAAAATAAAAACTCTTCAAAAGACTCAAGTCATACCCTGAGAGAAAAATGTTTGCAAACCAGAAATCTGATAAAGGACTTGGGCAAAACAAAACAAAAAGCTAACAACAACAAAAACACTCAAAATGCAAAAAAAGCAGGACCAGCAAGATGGCTCAGCTGGTAAGGAACTTGTCCATAGAGTTATTCCCTGACCTCCACAGGCTGTTAGCATCCACACACAAACACACTAATAATAAACTAAAGAGGAATTAAAATGTGATGCATTCTTAAATACAATAAGAAAACAGCTCGATGTGAAAATTTCTGCCAAAGATTATGAATGGCACCAAATAAGATATGCTAGTAGCAGATGAGCGTTTTAAAATATTTCTAAGCATAATTAAACACTAGGGAAATACTTTTGAAATTTCTATTTAGATGATTTTATTTGTATGAATGTTTTGCCTGGATATATTTGTCTTCCTGGTGCCCATAAAGGTCAGAAGAGGGTGTCAGAATCCCTGGAACTGGAGTTACAGAAGGTTATAAGCCACCATGTGAATGCTGGGAATCAAACTCCAGATAACCCAGAAATCTATGCAGTTTAGCATAATACATCAGAGCTGAATTCATCATCTTCTCCGCCTGCTTGGCGTTTTTCTCTGTGTTACATATTTGGTTGGGGGAGTTGACACACAAGCCAGATATTAGTCACCTCCATATGCGGTGTCATCTCTACTTCTCAGAAACTGTTGGCTCAGGTCCTAGTTCCATTTCTCTTTGAGCCACCCATCTTATCCCCGGAATCTGGGAGTACTTGTAAAGATATAAAATCTCAAAATGGCCTTGGGAAGCTGAGAGAACTCGCACGCTCTTTGCAGTATCCCCAGGGTCATCTGTAGGATGGTCAGTATTGACCCAGCTGTAGTTCTGTGCCCAAAGCATGCAAGCCATGTACGCCTTGCCGTCACCTCTTCAAGAAATCCAGTGTTCCATCTTCATCCTAGATGACCACTACCCATCCTTTCTATCCAGGTAGTCACCCAGCCTCTAAGCAAAGGAGCCTCCTCTATTATCATACTGAACCTGTAAATGAGCTAAGTCTCTTTAAAATTGCCTGCTTGTATATGTCCCATGCCCAGCAGAAGATAGCCAAGACAAAACAAACTCAATGGTGTATTTGCAGGCGGGTGTCTCATGTTGCTTTGCTTGGGTATTAGTTGTCTTTTTTTTCCTAGTATATTATGGTTTCCAGTTTTGTGTTTTTATAGGTTTTGTTTCTATGTCTGTATGGGGTTTTTTTGCACTTTTTTCACATATTAATAAAATTCTGTAGGTCTTGTAGAGTCCCTGACCCTTCTGGCTCCCTCAGTTATTCCCCCAACTCATCTATACGACTCCCCGAGCTCTGTCTAATATTTGGCTGTGTGGTCTCAGCATCTGTTTCTGCATGAAGCCTGTCAGAGGAGTTATACTAGGCTCCTGTCTACAAGCAGAGCAGAGCAACGTTAATCGTGTCAGAGATTCATTCTCTCCCATGGGATGGTCTCAAGTAGGGCCAGGCTTTGGTTGGCCATTCCCTTGATCTTTGCTCCATCTTTATCTCCTCCTATCTTGTAGACAGGACAGATTTGGATCTAAGGTTTTGTGGGTGGGTTGGTGTCCTTATGCCTCCACTGGAAGTCCTGCCTGGCTACAGAAAGTGGCCTCTTCACCCTCCATATCCCTCTCGGCTAGGAGTCTCAGCTAGGGTGACCTCCATAGACTTCCTGGGGCCTCCCCTATCCCACATCTCTGGTAAATCCCAGAGATGCCCCCTACCTCTGATTTCTGTTCTCTCACCAGGACCTTCCACCCTTCCCCACTTCTAATGTCCATCCCTGTCTCCCTCCCCATCCCCTCTCCTACCCAGTTCCCTCCCTGCATCCACCTCCAATGCCTATTTCCCTTTCTGATTGAGATGCAAGCATCTTCCTCTGGGCCCTCCTTGTTACCTAGCTTCTTTGGTTCTGTGGATTGTAGACCTAACTAACCTGGGCCTATGGGGGCTTACAGAGACTGAGCCACCAACCAAAGAGCACACATGGACTGGTACTAAGCCCCCTACACAGATGTGCACCTTGGTCTTTATGTGGACCCCCAACAACTGGAGCGGGGTCTCTCTCTGATTCTGGAGCCTACCTTTGTATCCCATCCCCTTAATTCGGATGTCTTGTCTAGCCTCAGTGGGAGAGGATGCATCTAGTTCTACAGCAACTTAATGTGGAGGGGGGATTAGTACCCATGAGGGACCTACCCCTTCTCTGAGGAAAAGGAGAGGCTGCTAATAGGAGAAGAGGAGGAGCTGCAATCAGGATGTAAAGTGAATAAACAAAAAAAATGTTTAATTCTGTTTTGTTTGCCTTTTTATTTGCCTGATTGCTTTCTGAAGAGAGAAAGAAGGCATGGAGTTGGATGGAGTGGGAGGGAAATCTGAGAGTAGAGAGAGGGGAAACCATAATCAGAATATATTACATGAATTTTCAAAAAAATAACAGTAAATAAAACTGCCTTCCTATATTTCTTCTTCATGAAAGAAATTTCCTTTTAAAAATATTTATTTATTTTAATGTATGAGTGCTCTATCTGCATTTATACCAGCATGCCAGAAGAGGGCATCAGATACCTGTATTGATGGTTGTAAGCCACAATGTGGTTGCTGGGAATTGAACTCAGGACCTCTGGAAGAGCAGACAGTGCTCTTAACCGCTGAGCCATCTCTCAAGCCCCCAGCATGAAAGTAATTTCATGAAGTCTGTGACTGTCTTATTCATGTCCTCTTCTCTAGACTTAGCATTGTGCATGCCCATAGTCAGTTCATAGTAAGTATGTGTGTTTATAAATCATTATGGAGTCATTGGTAGCCAAGCAGTTTCTTTGAATTATACTTCCTGTCTTGTGCAATGCAGGTGTGTGATATGTTCTAAGTGACTACCCGAAAGTCACTGGTAGAACTTCAGACATGAGCATGTCTTGTTTATACGTCTTCAGGAAGCTGTGTTTAAAGGCTGGTGATACGTGTCATACATATTTTTTACACACACCATGAAATGGGTCAGCAAAGTTTTCAATGTACTGGTCATTTTTATGACTTTTTACACTTTATTGACTACTTTCTTGTTGATTCATAGTAAGTATATATTGCCAGAAAGAATACTTAGGTCACCCAAACTATAGGGAAAAAAATGAAGGTGTCCTGTATATAGCAAGAAGTTAAACATCATATTTTCAATAAAGAAGAAATTTTAGTTTCTACTCAAAATTTTCCCAGAAAAACTTAACTTCGGTGTAAAATTTGTAATAAGCTCACTTTTCTATCTGCTTTGTGCCTCAACAGGAGGGCAATACCTTTTTCTTTTCTGGGAGTCAAAAAGAAGAAAAGTTGTGCCAATGTTTTCCCTCTTCAACTTAACAAATATAAGCAGAAAACCTTGCTTAGTCTGTTTTTGCAGGGCCATTCTGGGGTGGGGGAGGGGCGGGTTGGTTATGTCTCCCTTCCATTTTAAAAGTTTTTGAAGATTGCTTCTCCCCCATCCCCAACAAGTTATTAGAGAACCCTATAAATGCAGGGACATTGAAACAATTTGACAGTAAGCTTCCACATCTTCCTAGATTCCACAGCTGTTAAGAGGTCACTGTGTTTGCTTCATAATACATTTCACCATCCAGCTGGACAGCAGCCGATCTTATTTTTTGATACATTTCCAAGGGTCTAACCTTTCTTCTAATCCAAGCTGAGCTTTGAATATTTTCCACCTAAACAGCTACTTGTTTTTAGCACATGTTGTTGTACAATTTTAACAATAATGACAGGAGTTAGAATGCACTTCATTATTAGAGCAAATTGCAAGCCTTGTGCAGCAGGAAGAGTGTAATAGTTCTAGAGAGGTAATTTCAGGAGTAAAGAAAGTTTGGGGAGGGACCTTTTTTAACTTAAAGACAAGGATGAATAAACTCTGAGGAGTTTTTGACTTTCATGTTCCTTCAGGTAGAAAAAAAAGCAAATCCTTCCTGGAGGTGAACATTTGTCTTTTTTTTTCCCCTGAGAGAGATAGATTGTTAAGATATTTTTATAACCTTTGTTGTTAGCTTGGTTTTAGTCTCCTCACTGAGAGGACCCCTTCCTTATATCTCCTGACAGTACTCATAAAATGAGTGCTTCAGATACACGTTGTCACAGCAAGTTAATCCTCATGGCTTTTCCATCCCACTGTCAGCAACATCATACGCTACTGTTAGCTTAAAGAACTAACATAGCTGAGATGCTTCATTACATCATGGACAAATTGTAATTACCACACATCTAAAAGAAGCCATCCTTCAGTTTTCCTATTTGGGCCTGTAGGTCTGTTGAAAAGAAACCATCAGGGGACTGACTAAACTCCATCTGACCTTATTGTGAATAGAGAATATTATTTTCCTCTGACGCTGGCCTTTTAACCTACATGCTCCCACGGATTGCCTTTGTTAGAGGAAATCTGCATTAATATTCGGAGAGCCTAGAGATTGGATTGATTTATAGTCACTATTTTCTAACAAATGAGTGGTAATTAAAGATAACACTCCTCTAGAGGAGGCTACATTTATGAAGGCTTAAAAAGAACACTTGCAGTTACTTTATTGTGCATTGATTTACTTGGGGGAAAAATCATTTTTTTTCTTTATTCGGTGACCATATGCATTTACTATGGCCATATAAAGTACACATGTATAAAAGAGAAAAGAGCAAATCTAGAGTTATTTTCTATGGAATATAAGGAAAATTTTATTGTCAGTAATCTTGCCTCTATAGCTTAAGACTAACCAGGTGGAAGGAGTCACTTAGTGTCCTATGTTATTGAGTGGCTTCCAGAAACCTCTCTCTCTCTCTCTCTCTCTCTCCCCCCCCCCCCCCCCTCTCTCTCTCTCTCACACACACACACACACACACACACAGACTTTTTTTGTGCTTTATTTTTATGTGTGTGCAAGTCTTGCCTGTGTATGTATGTGCACTATGTGTAAACAGTGTTCATCAGGCCAGAGCGTGGCATCAGGTCCCCTGAAAGACAGGCGGGAACTACCGGTATGTGTGTTGGGAGCCACCATGTGAATGCTGGATCCTGAACCTGGCTTCTCTGAAAGGGTGAAAATCACCCCTAACCACTGAACCATCCATCTAACCATGTTGTTTCTTTTAAGGAGGTTTTATTGGGGTAGGGTAATTACTTTATCATGTAAGACTATGAAATAGACTAGTTTGTATTTTCTCAAACGAAAAACAAGGCACACGATAACATTTGCTTGATTATCTTAGAATCTGCTTTTTGGAGGATTTGCTGCCTTACAGCTTCTATGATACTGGCCACACGGATACCAACAGTGTTTAGCAACTTGTTATGTCACGGGTCCTTGCTCAGTGAGATCATTCACCAGTTCAGTCACTATCTCATTCTTCTGGTCTGGTTTTTACTACTTGATCATGGCTTTATGCACAGAATCTGGTTGATCAATAGACTTGTGTTTGGAATGTCCAAAGAAATGTGGTCACATGCATGCTATTGCCATGCTACTAGATGTCAAAAATGAGCTTTGAAATTGTAGTCATCTGTAAGAGAAGAATGCATAGGCTTATGAAAAACACAAAATGGACCTCTAGTTTGGATTGGAATCAAGTGTTTCAAGATAGTTCTTTTTTTTTTTTTAACCACCCACTTTACTGTCACTATTGCCACAGTATATCAGAAGTGTTGTTAAGTGATGTGAAAAATCTGTTTGAAAATAAAACAAAACTGAGGGCTGGAGAGATGTCTCAATGGTTAAGGGGACTCAAGTTCTATTCCTAGTAGCCACATGGCTCACAACCATCTATGAACTCAAGTCCCAAGAGATTTTTGGTGGCTTGTATGAGAATAGTCACCATGGGCTCATATAATGCTTGGTCCCCAGTTGGTGAAACTGTTTGAAACAGATTAGGATGTGTTCACTTGTTGAAGGAGGTGTGTCACTGTGAGGCAATGTTTTGAAGCTTCAAAACTCCACTCCGTTCCCAGTTAGCCCTTTCTGCTTCATGCCTATGGACCAGGATGAAAGTTCTCAGCTGCTGCTCTAGCACCAAGCCTGCCTGCCTGACACCATGCCCTCTGCCATGATGGTCATGGATTCATCCTCTGAGATGGCAAGTCCTAAATAAACTCTTCTATAAGTTACCTTGGCCATGGTATTTTATCACAGTGATAGAAAAGTAAGACAGAAGTTGATGCCAGGGAGTGGCCTATTGCTGTACAGTCTTGACCATGCTGGTTTGGGAGGAATGGGGAAGACTTTGGACTAAGAAAGTTGTTGCATGCTCTATGTGTGGTTTAATAGGCCATCCTGCTAGGAGATTGGATGACAACAGTGATGAGAGCAATATGGACTGTGGACACTTAGCTCAAGAGGTTTCAGAGGGGACATATTAACAACTGGACTATAAAGCAATCTTATGATATTGTGGCAAAGACTGTGGGTGCTATTTGTCCCTGTCCTAAGAATCTGTCCAAGGCAAAATTGGAAGAGTTTGGAGCTAATTTCATTGGCAGAGGAGTTTTGTTTTGTTTTGTTTTGTTTTTTCGAGACAGGGTTTCTCTGGGTAGCCTTGGCTGTTCTGGACTTGCTTTATTTACCAGGCTGGCCTCAAACTCACAGAGATCTGTCTGCCTCTACCTTCCTGAGTCCTGGGATTATAGACATGCACCACTATGCCCAGCTTGACAGAGGAGATTTTCAGGTAGCCTGCTACTGACTTTGTGGCTTAGTAATATTAGTGATTATGCTATGCAAATCTATAATTAAAAAGATCAAGAAGAAGTACAAAAGGTACAGTTTGAGGAGAAATGGGCACCATGGAATGTAACATTGGAGCCAAGACTTGTGTTGACACAAGGAAAGACCATGTTCTAAAAGTAATGAAGGAAGTGGTGTCCTCACTGTGCCTCTATTCCTCCTTTCTGGAATGGTAATATATATTCTGTGTCATTGTATGTTGGAAATATGGAGTTTGCTTTTTGATTTTACAAGAGATTTTACAAGCTAAGATATTGCCATGAATTGCAAAAGAGACTGAACTTTCAAACTGTGTTGTGACTGTGAAAGACTATGGAGACTTTCAAATCTGAACTAAATGCATTTTGCATTATGATATGGTCACAAGCCTATGGGGACCAGGGACTAGAATGTGATGCTTTGAATGAGACTGGCTCTCATGGGCTCAAATATTTTAGTGCTTGATCTCTAGTTGGTGGAATTGTTTGGGAAGGATTGGGAGGTATGGCCTTGTTGGAGGGGGTGTGTCACTGGGAGTAGGTTTTGAGGTTTCAAAAACTCATGCTATTCCCACTTAGCCTTCTGTGCCTCATTCCCGCTTGACTGTTGTCATGTTCCCCATCCTCTGAAAATGTAAGTACCCAGTAAACTTTCTCATATATATTGCCTTGGTCATGGTGTTTTATCACAGCATAGAAAAGAAACTGGAACAGGATGTGAAGCTCCCTTCTGGCCTCCTGCAGCACTGAGCACACATGGCACACAGACATACATGCAGACAAAATTTCCATACACACAAAACATGAATTAATTAGTTAATTAGTTAAGCTTATTAATTGATGTTAGTGGCAGTTTTTTAAACTTATTTTTTATTAAATATTCACTTTATATCTCAGTCATAGCTCCCTCCCTCCTCTCCTTCCTCTGTTCCCCTCCCTCCCTGTTTTCCCATTCCCCTCCCCTATTCCTCAGAAAAGGGGAGCCCCCACTACCCACCCACCCCAGCATATCAAGTCGAATCAGGACTGAGCATATTCTCTTCCCCTGTGGCCAGGTAAGGTAGCCCTGCCAGGGGAAAGTGATCGAAAACCAGGCAATAGAGTCCAGGTCAGAGTCAGCCCACATTCCCCTTAATAGGGGACGTATATGAAGACTGAGCTGCCCATCGGCTACATCTGTGTAGTGGGCCTAGGTCCAGTAGTGGTCATGGAGACTGACACAACTCCTAGTGGAAGGAGGGGAACACCAACCCACCCACAAAAACTTTGACCCCAAACTTATCCTGCCTAAAAGATACGCAGGGACAAATATAAAGCAGAGATTGGAGAAATGTCCAATCAATGCCTGGCCCGACCTGAGACCCACCCCTTGGGAGACAGTCAACCCCTGACACTATTAACCATACTCTGCTATACTTACAGATCAGAGCCTAACATAGCCGTCTTCTGAGAGGCTTCATCCAGCAGGTGATGGAAATAGATGCAAAGACCCACAGCCAAATATTGGGCGGGGGCGGGGGGCGGGGGATGCAGGGAGTCTTCCAGTGGTAGTTTAAAAATATGTGTAGTAGTTTCTTTCTTAACTCAGCTAGCTTCCAAAATAATTGAGACTGGACTATGTTATTTATTTAACAAGCTTTAAAGCACAATACTGAGCAGTTATTATTCTTATTTTTAACCTTCTAAGCTAATCTGACTCCTTCTTTGTCAAAATCCCTGAGATACTTCCACTTTATGGTTTTCTGTGCTCCAGTTGCTCTCTCCTCATATCCCCTGGACCTCTGCCCCTGGTTGAATCCTCATTCCCCACCCCCTCCTTTTCCCTAGGCTGGCAGGAAGTCCAGCCCTATTCTCTCCCCTGCCCAGTGACTGGCTATAAGCTGCCTTATTGACATATCAGGGGATAGTTTGGGAGCTATCAAATATTCTGAGAACAAGGGTTGAAACAAGATAAGGGGGGAGGGGGTGATGGACACAGAAATCAGCATTTGAATCTTTACACAGTGCACAATTATACATACAAATTGCCTTTAAATATACATCTGGATAAATTGATTTCATTCTACAAACCTGACATCTTGCTTCATCCTGGGCCTAAGCAATCCATATTTCCTAAAAGGGGCCCACCAATCTCTAGAGAAGATACATCTTCTCCTTCAAAACCACTTCCTTCTTCTCACCTTTAACTCATACTATACTGCTTACCTCACACCCTCACAGATATCTCTGTGGCTCTGACTCCATTTTTACAAATCAGTTCTCAAGGTTTATTTCCTATTTAAACTTGCAACCATGCCTACTCCCATGGACCCTTGGCTATCTCATAATACAAAATGCACCCAGCACCACTCTGAAAGCCCTCAGAATCTTTCACAGTACTAACATTGTTCAAAAGTCCAAAACCTCTTCTAAGACTCAAGTCAGTCTTTTAACTGTGAGTCTTCATTGTCTAGTAAAAAAAAAAAATTCACATAACATTCCTAATCCAAAAAAAAAAAAGAAGAGGAACATGACAAGGGAAAATTGGCCTAAAGCAAGACCCAAGCCACATCAGGCAAATGCTAATCTCTGGAGCTTCATGTGCAGCATCTGGGCCCATTGGTGGCACCATCTGGGCTCTAAAGAGCTTGATTAGGCCTGCTACTCCACCTCTGCTGCCTGCATCATATGTAACTTTTCTCAGACTAGCTCCCCTCTGTGCTTTTCTCAGCAGATACCCCATTGACCTGGCATCTTCTGTACCCTGAAGTTTCCACTAAAACTTACAATTTACCTTTATATATTTGCTTAGTGGCCTCCCCTGCAAGAAGTCCAGCCCTGTTACATATCACCTGGTTCCAGCGGCTTTCTGAAAACGTTGGCACAAGTCTGCCATGACCCATAACTGTTGCACTTTGCGTGCCTTCAAAGTTAGCACCATGTGGCCAACACAGGCAGATCCTGCTACCAGCCCCCTTCTACCATAGTTACAGTGACCTCTATGTGGCTTGGCTGGCCAAGAAAGGCACTTCCCTGGCACTTGTTTTGTGATCTTTCTGTACTGCCTTCCAGGTTTCTACTTGTATTGTTCAGTTGTTATTTATTAGAGACATTTGTCTTTGACTGTACTTCTTAATAGTGTTTTGCCTTGGGGGAAAATTCTATTTTCAAGTAATTTTATTTTGTTTTGCTTTATGAAATGGGATGTCACATATCCTAGGCTATCTTTCTAACTTGCTATGTAGCTAAATTTGACCTTAAACTTCTGATGCTGCTGCCTCCACTCCTCGTGTGATAGGGCTATTGTTGCATACCACCACACCCATTTCATGTAGTCTTGGGGATGAAGCCAAGAAGGATTTCACACATTTTAAAGAGGCTTTTTAACTAACCACAGAGCCAACAATTTGTTTTTAAATGAAAAAACAATAGCACCAGTCAAAGGCTCTTCTTGTGGAGCTGGAGAAATGGCTCAGTGGTTAAGGACAGTTGCTGCTCCTGCAGAGGACCAGGTTGCATTTCCAGCACTCACGTCTAGTGACTAACAAGTGTCTGTGACTCTAGTTCCAGGGGATCCAGTCTCCTCTTCTGGATCTATAGGCACATTCACGCACATATACACAAATAAAAAATAAATTCTTTTTAAAAATGATTACTCTTTACCAAATAATTTACACATATGAGGTTTTGAGAAGAGTCCCTGTATAATAATCTTAATCAGTAATACACATATCTGTCATGATTATCCTATAAGTTATGTGAAGATAGTCTGCCCTAGTACGAATGGTAAAAAATACTTTGATAAATTTTAGTTTTATTTTTAAGATCCTATAGCTTTCTCCTGACTCCTAAAGTATCCTTTAGGGACAGGCTTTAGCCATTCAGAGGCCATTATAAATCTTGTGCCTATTTTAAGTTCTAAAGAAATATATGGACAGGCATGGTGACACATACCTTTAGTCCCAGCACTCAGGGGGCAGGTGGCTCTTCATGAGTTCAAGGCCAGCCAAGTCTACAAATCAAGTCCAGGAAAGGAAGGGCTCTGTTACACACAGAAACCCTGTGTTGAAAAACAGAGAGAGAGAGAGAGAGAGAGAGAGAGAGAGAGAGAGAGAGAGAGGTGAAATTATCATTTCATTGAAAATATATTAAGTTCCTATGTCAAACAAATTTCAAGTGATTATGAAATGCATATAGTTTGATGGCAATGTAACTCCCAGTAGTATTTTCTATTAACTTTATTACAAATATGTGTCTTGATTAAAAGACAATTCAACTTCTGTTTCATCATCACAATTAAATCACCCTAGGTAGTCACTTTTAAAAAATTAAATATGCTTGTATTCATTCAACTAAACTTTAAGTATAGCCACTTAACAAAACTAGGCATGTCACAAATACTTTGACTCTTTTTCTAGCACTGGAAAAATGCTTAGACAACAATAGATATTTTAAAGACAATGTCATAGTATTGAACACATTAATATATCTTCCAACAAAACAAATAGATAGATAAATAAATATGGATTCTCTCTCTGAAAGATATTACAAGTACTTTTGTTGCAGTGTCTAATTTTTCACCTGTGATGTGAAACTAATTTCCATAATGCCTGGCATCCAAACAGTCATGACTGCACCTGTTGCCGGTCTAGCCTTTTGGGGAGTGGTTGAGCCATGGGAAAGACCCAAATCCTTTGGTGATGGGAGGGGAAGCCCCGGCTGGAGGAAGGGAAAGCAGCTTTTAGAACGTTTCAGTTACTGTTCCTACAAATGTACTGTGAGCAGTCGTTTACTTCCTTGGCTCCCAACTTGTCATGCCCCTTCAGTCAGTCTCCTTTCCCTAAGCATTGTAGGGACATCTTGCTGGGTCAGTCCTGAATGTATTTGGGCTTTTATGCCACCTTGTAATTGTGCTAGACAGTGGTGATCTGCTGAGTGGCATCTGCATCTGGAGCCTGTGAGCCTTTTACATTACCTGTCTCTCCAACTTCCAGGGAGTGTTTATATCCTTTAGTCCTTTAAACCCTTCCAAGTACCTCTCCTAGCTCTCTTTCAGATTCATTGCCCTTTTCCATTAATTGTTGTTACATGCATATATGTATGTGTATGATATATATGTATATATACACATACATATTTCAAAGTATAACCTGGCCAGTCCGTATAATGTTATTTGTACATACATTTTCAGGGCTGAGATAACTAATTGGTGTGCTCTTTGCTGCAGAAGACTAATTCTCTCACTCTCAGCATCCCTTAGTTACCTGTAGCTCTTTGTTAGGGATGAAGCCACAAGAGCTTTTCCCCATCCCCTTTGGCACATTCAGCTTATGTTTAGGAAGTCATGTTGGTGAGACTTTATGAGATACAAGGAATTACTACTCCAATCTTTTTGAATTTCTAAAGAGTTCTTTTCTGTCCCACTATGTGGTCTATTTTTAAAAAAATGTTCCATGTGTCACTTATTAGGATTTCTGTTCTTTGGTGTCTGGCTGAGATATTCTATAGCTGTCTGTTCCATCAATTTGATGTATGATGACAATTAATTCTTATGTTTCTCTATTTATTTATATTTGGTCCAAGAGACTATCTACTTGAGAAAGGGAATGTTGGTAAGATTAATAATATCAGCTATTATTAATGAATTGGTCTTAATTTTTTTCTTTAAATCCAGTAGTAAAAAAAAAATTTTTAATGAAATTGGGCGCACCAAAGTTTAGAACATATATGTTTAAGGTGCTAATGTCTTCTCCGTTAATGAAATATCCCTCTTTATCTCTTCTGACTACCTTCTTTTGGAAATCTCTTTTGTCGGATATCGCAAGAGCAATGTCCGCTTGCTTCCTGGTTCCATTTCACTTGAGTACTTAGTAGGGAGCATAACCAAGAGAAGCAGTTGTGTCTCAATAGTACTGTGTTTCCTCCCGTGTGAGTTTCTGGGTTTCAAGGCTGCTCCTCAGCTCACGTTAAAAAACATCAGATTATAGCATCGCTATCCTCTGAGAGGCCTCATGCAGCACCGGAGTCTCAGCCAAACACTGGGCAGAACACAGAGGTCCTTGCGTAAGCATGGAAGGAAGCATAGAGGCACCCAGAGGGAACAGGAGCTCCACAAGAAGACCAACAGAACCCACTGACCTGGGCCCAGGGGGCTCTTGGAGATTGATGCACCAAACAAGGACCATGCATGGACTGGACGTACGCTCCTCTATTCATATATACCCAACGGGCAGCTCAGGCTTCATGTGCGTCCCCTAGCAAGGGGAGCAGGGGCTGTCCCTGACAAGGACTTTCTTGCATGTCTTTCGATCACTTCCCCCTGGTGGGGATGCCTTGCCAGGCCATAGAAGTAGAGGATGTGCTCAGTCCTGATGTGACTTGACATGCTGGGATGGGTGTGTGTGTGAGGCATCTCCTTTTCTGAGCGGCAGGGGAGGGAAAAGGGTGGGGCCAGGAGGAGATGAGAGAGGGGCCTATGATTGGGAGGTAAAGCAGACAGCAGTGAACCAACCTCCCATGAGTGGCCGGGGTGGCTATTTGTGCATGGGGCAGGGAGGGAGTTTTAGGTGGGTTAGAGGTTTTTTATTAAAGGCCAGTGATGATGTTCTGATATTTATTTCCTGCTACTGAAATTTGAGTCTGAATGAAATGCCCCTATTTCTGATGTCGATATTGTTAAGTGATAGATTCATAAAGTAATGATCAAATCTTCATTTCTTTCTGAGTGTATTTCTGAGAAATCAAGCCAACTATTTTATGTAAATACCAAGAGCAACTTACCTGGTACTAAACCCACAGCCCAGTACACCTTCCCAACCCTCCTATTTTTCCTTCTGTCCCGGAACTTGTTGCCAATGTGTGATCCAGCCCTGGCTCTGGCTGTGGTCAACGAACCCCAGTGAAGGGTCTCCTGTCTTTAGGCTTCATTTCTTTGTCTTTTTCCTACTCTGTTGCCAGCATTTGCTGATTTATAGTGTATACTCTGTAGTCTCAGTCGGTGTTTGGTTCCATTCCGTGGAAATAAAAAATATGTTGTACATACTGCACAAGAATTGTCTTGAAAGTGAAGGCTTCCCCTTTACTATAAGAATATAAATAAAAACTTATTTTATCCTTAAAACAAATGAATAAATAAATAAAACATGAAAAAATAATCTCAGGCTTACCCCTTCACCTCCACACACCACATCTTATAGGATACAGTATTTCAGGATACCAGCCTCTATAATCAAGAGTTAGTTCCGTAGAATAAATGTCTTTGAAAACATATACTTTATACACACACACACACACA
>OU015753.1:68759270-68776098 GCA_907169655.1 Acomys percivali | reverse complement strand
GCCTTTGCTTTGGGGCTGGGGTGGCACTTTGTACCAGAACCAAAGCATCTGGAGTGAAAGGTTCATATGAGTCAAAGCTGAGAAGTATGTTTTAGCCATGTATTAGTTGGGATTTCCTAGAGTAATAACTTATAGAATGAATCAATCTCTCCCTCCCTCCTTCTCTCTCTCTCTACACACACACACACACACACACACACACACACACACACACACATACACACACATGGTTCAGCAAGGCAAAGGTATTTGCCACCAAGCCTGGCCACCCGAGTTTGATCTCTGGTACCCATAAGGTGGGAGGAGAGAAGGATCCTACACATATTCCAGATACATATGTATATGTATATGTATATTCTAACATTATATATATATATATATATATATATATATATATATATATATATATGGTCCAGTTAATATATCTATTCTTTGGGGGCTGGAGAGATGGCTCAGAGGCTAAGAGCACTGACTGCTCTTCCAAAGGTCCTGAGTTCAATTCCCAGCAACCACATGGTAGCTTACAACTATCTATAATGTGATCTGGTGCCCTCTTCTGTCATGCAGACATGCATGCAGGCAAAGCACAGTATACATAATAAATAAATAAATCTTTAATATATATATATATATATATTCTAACATATATGTAAAGATAAATGGTCCAGTTAATCTAACAATGGCTGTCTATGAATGGAAAGTTCAAGAGTTCAGAAGTTGCTCAGTCCACAAGGCTAGACTTCAGAACATGCTGGACTCCTGAAGAAGTAGACTCTAGTGCCAGCGTAGCTCACAAGGTGAGAGTGAGCAGACAAAGAGCAAAACCTCCTTATTCTATGTCCTTATATGGGTTTCTGGCAGAAGGTGTGGTCCTGATTAAAAGGCATGCTTTTCAGCCTCAAAATCTGAGATTAAAGGCGTGTCTTTCTCATCTCAAAAGATCTGGATTAAAGGCGTGTTTTTCTACCTTAGAGAGCCAGATTAGAAGTGGATCTTTGTACCTCAAATTAAGCAAAAATTCCTCACAGGTGTGCCCTCATTTGTGGATTTCAGTTAATTCCAGATGTTGTCAAGTTGATAAGGAAGTGCAGCCATCACAAGCCCAGCTTTTTCTTCATACATGTGTGTACATACATGTGTTTGTGTGAAGACAAGATTCTGTGCTATAGTCATTTGTTTAAGTAAAATCAGTGAGATGGTGCAGCAAGGGAAAGGTACTTGCTACCAAGCCTGGCCACCCAAGTTTGACCCCTGGTACCCATAATGTGGGAGGACAGAAAGACTCCTGCACTTTGTTCTTTGACTTTCATGGGTTCTCTACGGCACACATGCCTCGCCTCCCCCATGTATACCCATTAGATAATATATAAATAAATAAGATATTTAAATATTTAATTGAAAAACTTAAGAGTAGTGTTTCTAACACTCTAACAGTTTAGTTTTCTCAGCTCTTCCTAACCGCACACCCTGCATCCTGTCTTTCCAGCAGATTGTTAAAAAGAAAGAAGACTGTGGAGGTAGCAAGCAGTCTCATGTGGAGGGATCGAGTCTGCTTCTTGACATGGTGGTGTTGACCTCACTGAAAAATGTGCCTAGAGGCAACAGTGGAGCAGATGCCTGAAAGTATTGGAGGAATGAGCCTTGAAGGCATCCAGGGAGGAGACAAAGCAACGAGAGCCGAGGTCCTAAGGCAGGAGGGCTGCACACTTTTGAGGGAAGGCAAGCACTCTCTATAGACATGGGGGAGCAGGGGAGAAGGGGGCGTAGTAAGGGATGAGGCAAGAGAGGTGAGGGGAAGCTTGTAGAGCATGCAGGGCCTTAGCTACAGAGGAGATCTTGCACATTTGTGTCCTGGCTTCGGGAGCAAAACTCCTGGTAAACGTCAAGGAGCCCCAAACCAAAATGCCATAATATCCTCTTAGCCAACCAAGGAGAGTGGTTTCTATCCTGAATCACTTTTTGAGTGCAGATGATTCTGTCAGATTCCCAACAATTTGGTTTTGGGAAAGGAAGAGTTGCTAGTGACCTGACAGTGGTTGCCAGAGTTCTTAGAACAGCAAGACAACTTCTCAGGTTTCCGTCTTTCACCCCTCTAAAGTGTTTGGCAGAAAATTTTCAGAAAAGATCTCTGGGATTTTTCAAAGCCTGTGGTACACTATTGGTATTTTTCAAGTGTCAGAGGGCCTTTCTATTAGCTGTTTAATCACATATGCAACAAACACCTACTTTGTAGCTATGGCGTCCCCGGGATCCTGGAAAGTCCTGACAACACAGAGACATGTAAGGGACTACTTCCAAGGTCATGTCACAGTCAAGGGAACCAGTTTTAGAAATAGGTATAGCATGATATAGCCTGGTTTGTAGTCCATGGGCAGTCAAACGGATGGCAGATGGTGATGGTGGGAGAGCAGTGCTGTTTCTGTCTGAGGAATCAGAGCAAGAATTCATGTTTCACCATCAGCTCCACAAGGAAAGGAGACTGTTTATCTTCTCTCCAGCATTTAGTACAGAAATACAGCAAAACGTTTACTGAGCAATTTATTGGATGAATGAACAAGACATTGCATAGCATGAAATGGGTGTAAGATTTGTTTGGGAGGCTGGTCACACTACTGGCAAATGGAAAGGCATGTACCAACTGGATGACAATGTGGAGCTGTGTAGATCTTTAGTAACAGTAAGACTTCCACTCAGATTTGCTGAAACACCTATTTTTTTTTTTAACACAGAAATGTCTTTGTTTTCCAAGTTCCTTTAACTAGCATGTTTACAAGCAAGAACAACTCTGAAATCAGCACAGATAGCATTGTCTGCACAATACAAAGATCAATTCGCTTGGGTAAACTCGGTAGGAAAAAGAAAATTACAGATTTTGCCACACAGCAAAATGGAGTATCTTTTTCATTCATTGTTACACTTCAGCCTTCATCAGGTATAACAAACTCGGGAAGTGATTTCTACTGAATGACAAAAGAAACGGAACAAAAATTCATTTAAAGTTGGTTCACACCAGCTCTGCGGCATGTACGATTAACAGCTAAGAACAAGTCACAAAACATTATTTTGAGGAGAAAGGGTTTAGTGAACCCTAGAAATTGGGTTTGATTTATGCCAGCAAATCTGCCTTTTCACTGCTTGTGATTTCTAAGGAAGAAAGCCACAGTTCTTACCAAATGGTTTCTAAGGAAACTCCTTACCCCACAGCCTCTGAAAACAATTTGGTTGTTAATGAGAGCTCCTTCTCACGGTGGGAAAGTGTTGACTAAAAGAAAAGGCTCCTCCTCTGGGCAGGCAGCCTGTGGAAATGTTAAGTGTTCTACAGTCACCTTTATGAAATTTCTACTCAGAGAAAACGTTTTTAGGTCCCGTTTTGCAGTTGTTCTTACTCGTAAGTATCCTTTTCTAAGGAAGCCATGACCACAGAAGCACATCCCCACTGACAAACGAGCTCACAAATGCATCTAAACAGGCTGCATTCCAGACTCTGGCCACTTCACTGAGGTTTCCAGTTGGTTTTGGAATCCAGCATTGTACGATTACATATTGGTATTAGATACAAATATTGAATTTTTTGCATAAAATATATCTAAAAATATTAGACAGCATTGCTTGTCTCTGTGTTTTTAAAATGTATTCTAAAGTGTCCAATCAGTTACCTTTATTTTGCTTCAAATTCTTTGCCCCAAATTAATTGCAGTTTTAACTACAATTCTTTTATAATAACTTCAAGATGCCTTTACACATACAATGGAACAGCCCTGTAGTTAAAAGACAGATGCTAGTTACCCTTAATTCTTACTGAAGTCAGATTTCAAAAGTCCCCACCTGCACTTTTTGATAACCATTAAGTAGTGAAAGTAAAGGAAATTCATTCACAAATTTCAGTAGATTTTTTTTTTCATTTCAAACCTTATTCAGAAACATGAATGAATAAATGCTAAGGAGCCAAAACAAACAAACAAACAAACAAAAAAACAAAAAACAAAAACAAAAACAAAAGCGACCATTACAAATTCAGAAGAAAATATTTAGAAATCTTTCTTGCCCTGGGAGTGCTGTCCATTTTCAAGTCTTTGTAAAATATAACAGTCAGTTGTTGAGCGACTTGGAAACTTCTCAGGGCACCGCTCTGTCCACAGTGGCCATCAGTCCATCTGTCCCCAAATATGTTTTCTGCTTTAAACTTTGTGCAGAGGAGAGCTGCCAAGCTTCTTCTTGTCCTCGCTTGTTCTCCTCATCTGACCCTACCTCCTTTCTCTTTCTCTGCTGGTCTTTGAACGTCCTCCACTGTGGACAGCTGCTTTCATTTGTAGCTGCTTTGGGTTGGGGCAAGTTCTGCCAATGAAAACAAGGAAAAGGAGGAAAGGGTTGCACATGCTTTGCATGTGTGGCAGCTCCCCGGCTGTCCGCTGTTGGGTCTTCTTGTCCTTTGGCTAGGAAGCTAGGAACGGATCTGCTACTGGAGATTAGTCCTAAGAGGCTTTTGCCCCTCAGCTTACAATCAACATCTTCAAAACCCATTTGTTTTGAGTGAGAATATATATTTATTTTGGTCCGACATATGCTATTGCTAACATTTTATACAGTACAGGAGTAGTTTTTGTTGTTGGTTTTTTTCCAGAAAGGTTCTCACTATGTAAACCAAGCTATCCTAAAACTTGTGATAACCCCACCTCTGCCTCATCATTGCTGGGGTTACAAGGACACCACCACCATGCCTGGTGACAATAATAACTTAGATGATATTTTTATTAGGATGTTAGAGAGGGAGGGAATCTGCCCCTTTCTCCACCATTCCTTAGAGTACACAAAATCAGAGGGCAGGAAGTTCTCTCTCTAGTCAGTGTTACGCTATAGATATGTATGTATGTGAGAATAATTCATAAATACTAGTTCATGAAAAGAATGAAGAAAACATTTTTCCGGAATCAAAATATCAGCAAAAAAAAAATTTTTTTTTTATAGCTGCCATTGTCATTCTGCATTGTTTGCAGGCAGGCTGGGGTTGAGGAAGATCTGTTTAGAGCGGATCTTAATTTTGCCTCCATGGAGAACACACTGGCAGAGGCTGACTGAGTGTGCTGTCTGAACGATGGGCCCACAGCAGAAACCGACTCTCTCCCTAGGCACACTGGACTTCCTTCTTTTTTCTCCTTCCTTGTCCCGTACTCTCTACCACAGGGTTGCTCCCCAGATAAGATGACAATCTAAGGAGGTAATTCTGTGTCAGACAAGGGGAATGCTGGTCCTTGCTTATGGTACCCAGTCTACATCTCACACTGATGCATCCAGTTCTGCCTAAACAAATGGCCCAAGTAAATAATTCCTCTTGTACAAATACATTAATTCTGTTAGAAAAGCTGAACAATTAAGAGGCTAAACCACCTCAGATCTATATACAAATCCACAAGGAGCTGGTTGTAGGGGCACATGCCAGTGGTAGGGTTTGCTGAAGGAGGTGGAGGCAGGAGGATCATGAGTTCAAGGCTAGCCTGGGTTACACATTTGGGCTGGGGAGATGCCTTGGTGGTTAAGAGCACTAACTGCACTTCCAGAAGACCCAGGTCCAATTCCCGGCACCCACAGGGCAGCTCACAACTGTCTGTAACAAATCCACAAGGAAAGAAGAAAAGACACCAGTCCAGCAAGATGGCTGAGTGAGGTTCTCACTGCCAAACCTGAAGACTTGAGTTTCATCCCCATGATGCACACAGTGAAAGGAATAAACAGACTCCTGTAAATAGTCCTCTGATTTCCACATGCACACTAAGGCACAAGCATATGTGTGCAAACACACACACACAATCACCAGTGGTAAAAAAAAGTCACCACTGTTACTGAGTCAGAGTCCATGTGTAGATGATCAAATTGTCTCATCCTACAGAATTTTTTTTTTAAATGAGATAAATTGAATTCAATATCCTAACAAACTGAGAACTGTGTGATAGGCTGTCCAGTATCACTGAATGCAAAGAGCTCTCTTGCCACAGAAGATCTATAGACGTGACTAGTGACAATCTCTGTGAACGAGGAGGTTTGAAAGAGCCAGGTGGGTGGGCAGTGCTGCTTTCTTGCATAACGGACCACCAGTGAGGGCTTTGTTCATTGGCAAACCTCAAGTTTTGATGGTCAATAAGTCAGGAGAGCTCCCCTCCAGGGAGTCCTGGTCTAGTTGAGGGGAGAGACGCTCATGAGAGAAATTGCAATTTTACAGAAAAGAGCTAATAATGTTCTTTGCAAAACAGTTTTTGAAATTGATAAATATCACCAAATACGTGGTGACACAGGTAAAGTGTTAGCAGGTCCAAGGTTTCTGTGACAGAGAATAGGAGAAGAATGAGGGTGAATGTGACCAATATCTTATGTGCGTTTGTGGAATTGTGCAGGGAAAGCCATTAGTCTATACAAGTAACACGTGGTAATCAAGTATTTTAAGCAATGTTAAGTACCTTCTGTCTCATTATTTATTTTCTTTTCCTGTTTCAGTCACCTCACATCAGACACTGGATGCAAATGTAGCCTGCCCAGATTTCTCTCTTTAGCAAATGCCAGTTTGCCTTCCAGGTAAAATATAATGTCTGCACTACAAGCCATCTTCACACCTATTCTTGCCCACTTTCTAAAGATTACTTGCATTGATGATGACTGTAAGCTGAAAGGTGGTGGCTTGCTGTTCCCTGTCCTCATTTTCATCCCAGCTGCTTTGCTCTTTCAGAAGTACGTACTGAGTGAAGGGAAACTTGCTCTTCTCTGATGCTTAGCAGAAGATTGTGTATCTCAGCAAAGTGTGGTTAAGGGAGCTCTGCTCTGAATGGGTCCCTGCTCAGCTCTGTTGTCATTTGGTGTTGGGTAATTCTCCCTTCTGGAAGGCCCTCTGTGTGTTGTACAATATGGGTCAGTGTCCTTGGTTTCTGTCTACTAGGTGAGAGCAACCCCATAGGTGTGGCAACCAAAAACATCCCCACACACTGCCACATATTCTTAGAATAAGATCATCCCAAATTGATCATTGACTTTAAGCTAATGACACCATGCAATGTGACTAGGGTGTGGTCTCCTGATGGAGGTGTATCTTGAGTTTGTCCTGCTCTTTAATGTACTCAGTGCATATGTGTGCCAAATATCAGAGGAGCCACAATGGGTAGTAAGGCAATCCTCAGCTTGAAGTGACTTGTAGTGTGTGCAGGTCAGAGAACTCAATCAGTTCTCTGCTTCTGCCCTGGGGAGCAAGCTCAAGCAGAACTTAGCACCCTGTGTTTCCTACAGATCTGTAATCAATGCACAGAATTACCTGTATACGTATGTTATCAAAATACCTGCAAGCATTGGAAAGTCTTTGTAATTTTCTTTATGCTTTTTATTAAAGAACTGATTTTTTTTACAAGACAGATTCAAATGTGTTTTGTTTTTACTTGTGCGATATTTATTTTTGTAGGTTTTTTTCTCTGTATCTTTCATAAACTAACACTTGTGTTGTGGGCTTAGGGGATATTAACAGCACCTGTCCGTATGCAGTGAGCTCTTATTGTTTGAACAGCTGTCCTAATTTTGGGCATTTTTCTGAGCCCATTCAGTTTTAAAAGAATAATTGTTGATAAAAAAGATCTCACAATTGTGTAACTGAAGCAAATCCTAACTGCTCATCTTACCTCTGTCAATATGTAAACACTTTTAAAAAGTAAAAAGTAATTATTCCAGAGCCTACAACACAATGGTTCTTACCCAGTGGGTCTCGACCCCTTGCGGAGGTTAACTGATCCTTTCGCCTAAGAGCATTGGAAAACACACATATTTACATTATGACTCATAACAGTGGCAAATTGCAGTTATGAAATAGCAATGAAAATAATTTTATATTTGTGTATCAGCACAACATGAGAAAATGTATTAAATGGTCGCAGCATTAGGAAGGTTGAGAACCAGCACTATAAAGGATTATGCTTTATTTAAAATAGAACCAAAACTAGGGATTACAGTAAAAGGTGCATGTAATTTCAGTACTCAGAAAGTGATTGTGAGTTGAGGCTAACCTGGGCAACATAATGAGTCTAGGCTATCCTAGGGTACAGAAGGAGACTCTGTCTCAGAAGTAGATAGATGATAGGTAGCCAAGTAGATACATAGATAGTCTCAGGTAGGGCAAGATACCACATATAGCATTAATATCACTTCTAAGCTGACATGGTACTGTGCAGCTTACTATGCATTAATAAAATAACCGCTTTCCAGGAATGGAGCATTCCTCTGACACTTATCTAGATCTGCCTGCATGCAAAGCAATTCAGTGAAGCTGTAGAAAGAGTCCTGGTTGCTTTGGTTGTCTGTCTTTGCTGGTAAAGAAGGCTTTAGGGAGATAGCTATGTTTATTCATCAGAGGTCTATTCTGTGAAAATTTATTTTCAACTTTGGCATTGTTTCTATATACGTCTCTCTCTCTCTCTCTCTCTCTCTCTCTCTCTCTCTCTCTCTCTCTCTCTCTCTGTCTCTCTCTCTCTGTCTCTGTCTCTCTGTCTCTGTCTCTCTGTGTCTCTCTGTGTCTCTGTCTCTGTCTCTGTCTCTGTCTCTCTCTCTCTCTCTCTCTCTCTCTCTTTCTGTGTGTGTATGTGTAGTTTTATTTAAACTTACTTTTTACTGAGTGGTTACTTAATAAGAGGAGCCAGGCAAAGCACTTTTCAAGCATAATATATTTATATTAAGAACCTCATAAAAAGCCACATAGAGAGAGGCTTGAAAAATGGCTCAGCAGGTTAGAAGTGCCTGCTACTTTTAGAGGTCTTCAGTTCTCAGAGCCAATGTCAGGCAGCTCTCAACTACCTGAAACCCTAGCTTGACAGGACCCAAAACCCTCTTCTGGCCTCTGTTATCACCTGCACACACACACACACACACACACACACACACACACACACACACACACGAGCACACTTATGCACACATATGCATGCACAAAAGCCATTCAGCATCCTGCTTGCTTCCAGACCAGAATAGACGGACCTTTAAGTCAAAGTTCCCATTCTCTCTCAGGAAGGCTTAGAGTCTTCAGGGTGAAGCCCAGGCTCTAGGCGAGGTTTTTGGCCTTACCTGGGAGGAGTCTGGAGTGAGTTCCAGAATCTTTGTATGAGTCCAGGTTGACTTTGTATTTATCATATTTTGTTTTTTTTATATTAATTTTTCTTCTTTAAGTCAAAGTCTCATTATGTAGCTTCAGCTGGCCTTAAACTCACAAAGATAAGCCTTATCCTGACCCCCAAGCACTGTGATTGGGCAAGCCCCACCTGACCTGGCTTCGTGTTCTTGATAAGGATGACAGCATATGTCTCTATTGTGCATTGTATTAAACACCAAGAAGTGTGCATTTCTGCCTATGCTCTCTGCTGCTGTAAAGGTTCAGCTCAGACACTGTGAACTTTGTCTTCAGAAGACACTGCATGAGTTTGGTTAGTTTGAAACAGATCCTAATAATATTTCCTAATCTATTCTGGTGAGAGGGCAAATGAAACTGCTATGGTTTCCAAAACTTAAGAGGACCCCACCCCTGCTTTAACATGTTTTCACCTCCCAGTTAGAAAGAGGGCTCAGTTGATAAAGTGTTTGCCACACACATATATGGACCTGAGTTTGGATACCCAGCACCCACATAAAACCCAAGGTGCAGTGATGTGTATCTATAATCTCAGAGCTGGGGAGGAAGAACCTGGAGTTCACTGGTCAACCAACTTAGTCAAACTGATGAGTTCCTGGTCTAATGCTTCAAAAGTGATTGAGGAAGATACCCAGCAACGATCTCTGGCATCCATGCAAACACATGTATGTGCACGCATATGTGCATGCACATACACACACACACACCAAATAAAGAAAAAAACAGATATGTATGTGCAGCATTGTTTAGGTGATAACCACAATTCTAAACTGACCACACTTTAAATAGTTGAAAGAGTTTACTTCGGTTTTGTTATTATAATTTCCTTAAGCTATATGGCTAAATCAGATTTAATAGAAAAAGTGAAAGGGGGACCATTTTGTGTACTCGTATAATGAAAACAGTTTTGAGATAATTTCCTAAACATTTTGTGCTGTAATGATTACTGGTTGCTCCTGGGCAGGATGATCTTGTCTTACAACACTGGGGCTTGTATTACAATTTGCTTATTTGGGGAACTAATTTATGTAGCATATTTACATGTGAGTGTGAGAAAGAACATGAGTGAAAGACAAGAAGCAAATCATAGTCTATGAAAAGCAGGATCTATAAATACTCAGACTTAGAAACCAGAAGTAAGTCTAGTTAATTTAATGGTGGTGCTTTGTGGGAGGAGGGGGTGAGCTTATAATGTTAGTGGCGGGTTTATTGTTCCCATTTCACAGAGGAGGAAAGTGAAGCAGAAAGAAGTGAAATAACTCTCCCACAGCCAAGAAGTGCCAGGGGATCTTGAATTTCACACTAGGCCTGCTAATCACTGTTCTGTGCTTCCTACTGCATGGGGATGAAAAGCCAAAAGGTTTCTGCGGGGTTTCACACAGAGGAAACGTTATGTTATATCCAGAGACTCGTGATGTCAGCTGGACATCGGGAACAGAAAGTGATCTGGAAATTCAAGATGGCTTTTTCTTTGCCAAATACTCCTCCCAACAAGCAGCCCAGCACATTTCTCTATGGCCAGGATTAGAGCTGCTGAATGTCTGCTACAGAATGAAAGAATATGAAGGATTTCTTTCAGGACACATCCTGGTAACTAAACTAAAAGTGAAAAGTGCCATTTTCTTTTAGAGAGATGCCTTTTAAAAATGACATCTCTATTTAAGAGTTATTTCACCAATATTCTTTGTAGCCTGGTCTCAAATTGCTATATTTTCAGACACCACTGGCCAGAGCAGATCTCTTCTGGCCCCATTATGGCTCTAGTATAAGGATGGTCCTTAAGATTTTAAGCAAATCTCTGCTGTTGAAACCTCAAGCCTTCGTTCCCTTAGGAACCTGAGAGCAGGGAGTGAGTAAAGCTGGGGCCAAACTGGCCTGTGGTTTAACTGAGCTTTGAGGTGTATTAGTTGCATGAACACAATCATTCAATTGTGTTCCTTGGTTGACTGCTCTGAAAATGAGGACAATTCTATCTACCCATAGAATTCTTTTGCGAGCTAGAAGAAAATTGTATATATTGGTTAACATCAGCTAAGTTGTATTATTTTACCTTCTTTTATGCTTGGAACTGAGCACTCTTAGTTACAGACATGAGATGAGAGGGAAAAAAATTGACTACATTTATTTTCTAGAGACAGAGTCTTATGTAGCCCAGGCTGGCATCAAACATGGAGCTGAGGATGACCTGCAACTTCTGAACTTCCTGCCTTTACCTCCTGAATGCTGGAATTTCAGACATATACCACACTCCCAGTTTTAATAGGTTCTGGGGATCTGCCTTGGCATCTATTGCTAGGTATCCACTCTAAAAAGTGAGCTTCATCCATAGCCCCTGGCTACAAATTTCAAAAAATTAACTCCCATGACTAAAATATCAAGGGTCAAACACTGTTCTTTGGAAGTGATCTCTGTATTTCCCTGGCCCATTTCTCTTGATACTTATTTGTTTCTCAGAAATGTTCTTTCCATTGGTAATGCTAGTAATGCTAAATTTATTTCTTACTAGTTTTCAATCTAGCATTTAACAAAAAAGCTTTCCTCAGACATATCTATAAAAGCCATTGCTTACTTTGATTGGAACAATGTTTGCATGTTGATCCCTGAAACAACAGTAGGTCCAAGATGGCTCAACAGCTCTATTGTCTAAGCCTAGATCATGACACGAGGCATGGTTTCATCTCCATTCAGAGCGTCAAGACAGAAGGCACAAGGAGCATGATTTCCCAGAGGAAAATGTAAATGTTACCTGGAAACAAGGAGCTGTACAATTTAGTTACAAAAGTTTGTTACATTCTAAGGCTATGATAGATGTGGACATGAGTTTTGCTCTTTTCTAATAGCTATCAGTTTCTCAATATATTTCAAATTACTTGTGCTGTTGACATTACAGGGTAATAAACTTCATCCAAGCTCATACTTGGCCATACCATATCAAGATAACCCAAAGGGAGTTTAGCCACTTAGCATCTTTGGCTGCAAGAAATATCTAAGGGCTTATGAAACAGAGGCTTGCATTACCCAACAGATTAAGTAGACTAGCCCACAGACTCAAAGAAATCACTGAAAAAACAAACTTCAGGGACTTAGAAAACAATTCTGAGGACTTGAGCCCTGAGAGCTCATGGTTTCTGTGGCTGAGTTTCCTTGGGCCACTTCCATTCAAGATTCAAACTGCTAAAACTACACTGAATCAAAGGTCCAACCATGTGATTTAGAAAATAGTTTCTTTTTGAAAAAAAATCACAAATTAGAGTGAAGAGTATGTACTGAAGAGGAGGAGGAAGAGGAAGAGGAGGAGGAAGAGGAGGAGGTGGTGGTGGTGGTGGCAAACAGAAACAAAGCACAGTAATTTGAGGCCCCATTAAGATGCCAAGACTATTACTCAAGAATGTGAATTTAGAATCCAAAAACAAATAGTATGAGTGACTTCTAGCTTAGAGGTCATGTAGATTGAGACTGGAGCCATAGTGGGGAAGCAGAGGAAACAGCCAGCAGTGACAGAAGAAAAAAGATAAGAGATGCTAACAGTGGGATCATACCCTCTAAAAGGCATCATCAGATGATTTTCTCCATGTGTAAACATCATGGAGTGGACTTAGCTCCACAAACTTAGATTTATAGGTGAATGTCACCTAGATGTGTAGGTAAATCATTTCACTTGGCTTCTTAAGACAGTCAAAAGATGTGCCAAGAAAAAAATCCGTGAGGTGTATAGAACTCTTTGTTTAAGTAGACGGACATGGTACAATAGTGATAAAGTTGAGTACATACGAGAGCTGGGAGATCGGTCACTGGTTAAGAGCTCTGACAGCTCTTCAGTTCAGTTCCCAGAATCCATATCAAGTGGCACACAACTGACTTTAAGTCCAGTTCAAGGGCATCTGATATCTTCTGATCTCTGAGAGTACCTGCACATACATGACACACATAACTCCATCAAGAAAGCATACACATAAACAAACAAATCTTTTCTAAAAAAGCATAGAAGATCTGTAACTCAGTAACATCTTCATTTATTATTGTTATTAAGTGCATGACTGTGTGTGCTGTGATTTTACATGACTGATAGTGTAATAAGTTTGTTTGCCATATGAGCGCAGATACCAGACTCTCATTCATCACAGTGTGAAGCTACTGTAGGGCCATGGCAGAAGACAGTGTTTAATGTTCTTGCAGAACCACCACGACACATGCAATCTGTCATTGGACAAAGTCTTCTGGTAAGTAAATGTGTTTTATTCCTATGACTTTGTTCTAGGATATCCTTTACTTTATAAGCAAGAGGTCTAGTAATTGTCTCGTGTTCTAGGATATCGGACTATACAATTATTGGAATTAAAATTGTCTTAGACACCAGATAATACAGAAAAATCAGATGATCATAGACGGTGGGACAAGCAACCATTTTCCAGTTCTGGATTTGTTAAGTACTTTTCTGAGTTTTAACCCTGGAATGCTACACAGTGAAAGAAGAGAATCAAGCTGACTCCCGTGGGTTGTCCTCTGACCTATTCATGCATTAACATATATTTTACTTAATCTCCAAATACTCCCTATAGTATGGGTAAAAAGATTAGTTCCATCTTACAAATAAGGGCAGTAAGAGAGAGTGAACCAGGGAGCAAGGATTCAGATTCCCTAACTAGTGCAGAAGCCTTCCAAGTTCTTGAAAGTGCAATTTCCTGCACAAATTCAAACTTCAGTAATGAAACCAACTACATGACTTCTAAGATTTAGGATAGTTCAAAACCTTTATTTATCTGCCCCCCCCAACTGTGTGTGTGTGTGTGTGTGTGTGTGTGTGTTTGTGTGTGTGTGTTTTCTAGATGCTGTTCAAATTTCAGAGCTGCTCTGTTATTTCCATCAACAGGAATCTCATTTGACCATTTTCAGAGCCTCAGTAATACAAACAACCATTTGCTGAGCAATTGCAACCCAAAATTGGTGGATGAAGCATTCTGTTTGTCACTCTCACACCTACTGAAGTAGAGAGTCCACAATCTGAAGTGGCTATGACTATCATTTCCTCTATAATTGTGTAGCATTATGTAACAAAATGCTTGGACGACATGCGCAGTAATTATGCGCTATGCCTATGCGGTAAACTCAGTTGCTATCTGAATGATTAAAATGTGAAGGAAGCGCGTTGCAATCATCACAGCTGCAGGCTTTAATCTTTGAGAAGCAGGTAGAAAAAGCAACCCTGTAATTTCCTGGAAGAGAATTTCTGTTAGAGATGGTTTCACTTGACATAAGGCTGCTGTTTCTTTATTTTTCCTGCAGAACAATTCAGTCTGAGAATCGTCCTTTAATCTTTAACATCCCCACCAAGAAGGGGTTCCATCAAGTGCTTCAAAAAAGTACACAGTGTGAGGAGCATTAAAGGTCCCCTGCTGCTGAGTGGAGTGCCCAGGACACAGGTTCTTTGCCCCCCGCTGGACACTGCACTCCTCTGGCCAGTTACTGTGGGCAGAAATACAGGGCAGAGTGTAAGCAGATGCCAAGAACCTGTCTCCTTCCACCTCCCTATTTAGTCTCTTTTCACTTTGTTACAGGGGGAGGGGGCAGCGCCTTGAGCCAAACTATGAATATATTAGTTTTCTTGCTAAAGAAAGGAAAAAAATAGTGAGTTTTAGATTGAAGTCATTTTCTTTTTACATCAAACATCTGACAACATTGTTGGAAATCCACAGCCTGTTAGATTACAGTTAACTCCTGCGTTAACTTTACCAGCTGGGGTAAGTTGCCAAAAAGAGTAATGTCTAACCCTAGAAATGGAAATTTCAATTTGACAATGTATTGTTAACAGTTACTCATTTCTTAATCCAGTCATATAAGCCAAAGGCCATATGAGCTATCGGTGTAAGTATCAGGAGGGTATGGAGGAAACTCGTTCCAATTTTTTTTTTCCTCCAACTGTTGTAATGTTTTGTCTCTCTCTTTTTTTTAAAACAATCATCTAAAATATATTAAGCCCTGGTACAACTGTACTAACAACAATAACAGCAACATAGTTCTACTGACACAGGTGTGACTCCCTCACTCTCAAAGGACTAGCTCTCCCACAAGGCTCTGTCACTCCTTTTCCTTGTGCTATTATTTCATGTCCTTGTGTCAAGTTCAGTCAATTGGCAATTCCTTGTCCTCTGAAATTTGGGTTTTAAGCAACATATTATTTACTCTGTTCTTTAAAAGACAACTGTCGCCGTCTTTGGGGCCTGGGAAGAGGCTGTCTGCTATCTCTCATTTTCTGGAGAACCAGCAGTGAAGACCACTTAAACCCAAGCAACTTGGCATTTGGAAAGTGTTCCTTAAAACAGAAGTCCTCACAACTGGTTAAAACTAAAATTTGTTTTTGTCCTGAATATCCCTGCAGGACCCATTATGCATTTAAAGGGGGCCACAGCCCATTTGCAAGGCCTCTGAATGGGCCCCATTCAGTTTGTACTTGGAAAAGTCTTTTCAGCCACCAAGACAAACAATAGCTACAACCTAATTTCTTTGGCGTGGATGTCAGTAGAGGAAAAGCCCAAGAAACCATTATGAAAACTCTAGTACTTTCTCTTGGTGATTATGTAATTCCGTATTCATTGGTCATATTTATTTAAGTCCATTTTTGACAAGTTTATAAAATGGTTCATAATACCGTAGTTTCTCATTTCATGCATGGAACAACTTTAGAAAACAAGAGGAATTCAAAGCAATTTGCTTTTTAATGTTACTAAACTTTAAAGATATACTAACTTGTGTGTGTGTGTGTGTGTGTGTGTGTGTGTGTGTGTGTGTGTTTCATTTTGTTAAATCTGATGAGACTTCAAAATGATGGTTTTGATGGCCAAAGCCACTGATCACATTCCACATTTACCCACAGGGTTCAGTGAAAGGCCAGATAGGGAAAGGTGGGTGGGATGGGGCAAGTAATGTGATTTCTGGAATGGTGACTTCCCATTGCCCTCAAAGGAAAGGTCCATGTTTGCATGGTTCTTTTTGGCTTTGGATATCTTCCAAAGCTTTCTGTTAGCCTCTTCACCTCCATCTTTCTACACTGAACTTTCTTTAGTTAACCTGGTCCTTTCTCACATTTTCCTTCTTAGATGTCTTTCCCACCAAATCTTTTCTCCCCTTTAATCTGATCAGCCTTCACTTTCCCTCAAGTCTTAGCCTTAAGGTCATGTGTACAGAGTTAACAATTGTATTAATCAATTCAGTTAACAGTTTAAATCACACTGTAATTGAAACTGAGATTGGATGATTGTTGCTGACATCTAAAACTAGATCGCTAAGAACTTCAAACTGCATTTTTAGAGGGCTGTTAACAGAGAATGATGCCCACATTTTATCTTAAAAGTTTATTACTTTAAAAAAAGTAATAAAAGGATTAGCCGAGCATAGTGGCACAATCCATTATACCCAGCACTCAAGAGGCAGAGGAAAGTGGATCTCTGTGAGTTCGAGGCCAGCCTGGTCTACAAAATGAGTCCAGGACAGCCGGGGCTCTTACACAGAGAAACCCTGGCTGGATAACCCCCCTCCAAAAAAGAAAAGTTTGAAGGATTGCTTGAGTCTTAAAAGAATGTCCAGTCATATCTGCATGTTACTTTTCTGTTGCTGTGATAGAATACCCTGACAAAAGGAATTTAAGGAAGGAAGGAAGGAAGGAAGGAAGGAAGGAAGGAAGGAAGGAAG
>OU015753.1:68727098-68752881 GCA_907169655.1 Acomys percivali | reverse complement strand
AAACAGACATTGTCCTCTGGGTCTTCGCTTCATTTCAGAAGCCGCCCAATGACCAGTTCTCGCTAAACGAATTTGTTATGCTTTTTCCCCCTCATTAACCTGTCAGCCATGACTCTTAATGGATGATCAAATGTGACATCTTTCTGTCTCTCTGCCTTCTTTTACAAAGGAAGAAGAGAAAGCAGAAACCATTTAGGAAACCCACATTTTGCCTCAGTCTGCACCAAGTGCAGCGTGTACTTTCTGAGAAATATTTATAAACTAGCTTATAGCACAGTGCATAGTTATCAAACAAATGGGGAAATGATGAGTGCTGAGTTCATTCAAAATGATTCCTTCTGTTAGCCACAGGAGGCCAAATTTAAAGGATTTGTTGTCTACAAAAGCTTCCAGACCCGTGCCCAATAACTGCGTGGCTTAAAGTAGCTGACAGACAAAGATGTTTGGGAGAACAAGCAGGTGTCTCAGTGAGATACATAGTTTCCAAGCACCGTCATGAGTGTCATTCCACTGTCAATGAAAATTTTAGCAGGCTGTCAGAATAAATGCCCATGTTGAACATCAAGAACCAAATTAGTACAAATCACCCTTGAATGGTTGGAGTATCAGTGTGAGCACATCTATAACAGGCCCTTTCTAGTTTGGGAAGTTACTGATGATCAAATTCCTTTCCTTGAGTAGATCCAGGCCTGGCTAGACAGTCCATCTCTTCTAACATGACTTCTGGCAGATGGCTAGTCCAGGAATTTGTTCAGTTAGTCTATGTTATTCAAGCTGGGCTAAAGTTGTTCATAAGAGTCCATTTTGAACCCACTGACATTCACAGATCTGTGGCAACATTCTCTTCTGCATTCCTGGTTATACTGACGTCTTCAGTTGTTGTCTCTATTGCTTTCCTTTTCATGTGTAAGCTCTTTGGTCTCTCTGCTCTGTTTTTTTACCATATTTTTTCTTTCTTGCTTCCTTGGGGTTTAACTTGTTCTGCTCTATCTGAAGAAGTGGATGACTCTGCTTGCATCTATTCTCGGTGCTGTCAGTTTTGCTCTAAGCACGGCCTTTTCCACATCCCACATTTATTCTTGAATTTTGTCCTTTGACCAATTTGTTATCTATAAGTTTGTTGCTTATACTTCATTTATTTGGATTTTTTCAGGTTTTGTTTACTTTTTGGTTATTGGTTAATCCACTAATTCTGTTGTCCGTGGTAAGGGGCATTTTATTGTTTCTCTTCATTTAAACCATCTAGGAGTATTTAATAGCCTAGAATATTCTTTCTTCATGAAAGTTCCCAGTGAGCTCAAGAAGAAGGTGTAGTATGTATTTCTGACAGATTAATCCATATATGAGTATACCCAGTAGATTGAATTTGACTGTGTCCTTCTGACTTTCTACCCACTGACCTTGTCCACTTCTGACAGAAAAGTGTCAAAAGGTTAACTATAGTAATGGATTACTCTATTTCTCCTTGTGCTTCCCTCAAGGTTGGTCTCACATAATTTGGTGTCTGTCTAAGCATGTCACGTGCTTGCTAAGTACAGACAGTGGGCACTTCTATTCTGAAAGGGACAAATAGGAAAGAAAAAATGGAGTCTTAAGAATGACCAGAGCTGATAGGGCAAGCAACATTAAGACATGAAAGGTCAAAAATAGTCTTTGGCTTCCTGCTCTTTTCTTTAGGCTCTGTGTTCCAAACCACAGTTGGTGTCACGTCCTTATGGCTGTATCTGAATTTTTGCAGTGATTTTGCCCTTGCTGCTTTCTCTGCATAGCAGGAGCCTCTGTCATGGTCCTGTTTATACTATAGTTCTCTTCCAGGGCCCCACAGCTCTTGATGGCTATAGTTCTGCTAATGTTCCAGTCTTGAAATCTCAATGATAGTAGTCATATTCTTAGAGCTTTTCTGGAAAAATCCATCTCATAGATCTTTAACCCAAATGATAAGGCACCTGACAGAGATAGCTTTGTCAACCATGATGGGAGAAGTGGCCTCATTCTTTAAAATTCCAGGGAATTTTAAGTCCCCTGGAACTGCACTGTGGCCTGATAATGGTGGATGTAGTCACAATGGTTTCTGAATTGCCTTTGGTGTCATCCTTTCCTTATCTTTAAAATAACTTTTGGCTTCTGGTGAGCTTTTGGTCCACACATCTTTCCATCTGACAAGCTGCTTGACCATGCCAATAGTGTTCTCTCCTGACTTACGGTGTTTGTAGTCAGAAAATGTTTAGTCTATAAGTTTGACATCCTTTTTGCTCATTAATTCCCATCTTAAAGTCATTTCTTTCTTCTCAAATTTATTTTAAGTAATCCAGGGAAGTCGACTTCAGCCCTTTGCTTAGACATTTTCCTGGCCGAATAATCAATTTCATTTTTTTTATACACTTTGCCTTCCGTGATACACTAGCTTACAATCAGCTCAGCCATGCTGTCTGCTGCATTCTAACAAGAATGGCCTTCCCTTCAGTTTCTAATGACAAAGCCTCATTCCCATCGAATATCTCATCAAAATCATGTATACAGTCCATAGTCTGGTCCAGTAATGATGGTGCATACCTGCAGTCTTGGCACTCAAGTGGCTGAAGCAGGAAGATCGCAAGTTTGAGGCCAGCCTGAGCTATGTACATAAGAGCCTGTCTCAAAACAACAAAGAAAAACAGGCCCTATTTCTACCAACATTCTACACAAATTACTTTGGTGTTCTCCAAGAAGACTGGAGATTTCCTTATAGCTCTCTCATTTCTTTCTGGTCCCTTACTATAAATTATTTTCAAGTCCTGTTCCAACAATGTATGCTTTTTTAAAAAAAAACATGCACCACCCAAATTCTCCAATCTATTCCCTACTCCACTCCAAAGTCGCTTTTGTAGGTATTCATTATAGAAGGACTCTTCCTACATACCAGCTTCTGTCTTTGTTCATTACATCTAATATTTATCATTTGTCTGTCTATCATCTATCATCTCTCTATCTATATTAATCAATTATATCTATCATATCTATCTATCTATCTACCTTCCTATCTATTTTATCTATCTATTAATCATCTGCAGTGACTTAGAACATTTATTTCTCATAGTTCTGGAAGATTCACTAGAAAGATGTGAGCCCCTTTGGTGTCTGATGGGGTTCGCTTCTTGGATCATAGATGATCTTCTCTTCACAGACTTTGTAGACAGCTGAAAGGGCAAAGAACCTCTCCAGGGTCTCTTTTATAAGTACACTAATCCTATGCCCACATCCGTGTACCATCACTGAGAACCATACTGATCAATTCTGAGGAGGCAAAAACCACTTGATTTATAGAAGATTTTTTTCTGCTTTGTCTGGCATTTCCACTGCTGGGCAGTTATGACTCTGTGAGCGTCCCACAGCTTCTCTGTATTCTGCTCTCTGATACCAGCCCTTAGTCTTTGTTGTCTTTGTCTTTTAGTTTTAGTGATTTCTATTGATGTCTTCTAAAGCTTGGAGATTGTTACCTCAGCCATGTCCAGAGTACTAATAAGCCCATCAAAAGCACTCACAATTTCTCTTGTCTCTAAAGTTCCTTTCTTGAGATTTCTATCCCTGCTTGTGTCAGCAATTTCTCTTGTTTGTGTGGGATTTACTTAGTAGAGCCTTTGGTGTCTGCATTAGTTATTTTAAATTCCTTATCTGACGATTCTGCCACTCTTGCCCTGACCAATGTTTGCTTTGTCACTTAAAACGTGTTCTCTCCTTTTTAGTATGCACAATAGTCCATACATTAGAAGCTTGAGCCCTAGGATGGCAGACGAAGCTTTAAGAGGTGTGGTAGCATATTGGAGGGGATCTTACTTAGGTCATGGAAAACTTGCCCAAGGAAGGGAGTACCACTCTGCTTGATGAGTTCTCAAAAAGGTACTTATAAAATTGGAGCCTGGTCCCACCCAATCTCTCTGAGTTCCTGTTTGCTGATGTCATTGCTGGATCCTACACTTGCAGCCACCATTGAGATCAGCCATGATACAGTGTAGCTAACAGGGTTTGCCTCAAAGCCGATAGCAGCTAGCTGGGCCTGAACTTCCAGAACTGTGAGATTTGGGTCCCGTGGTATTTTCACTGTCACATACTGAGAGTCTGTTTCTGCTCTCTTGTATCTCTGATTTGGAGGTAACAGTTTGCCCCATGGTCTTACGTCTCTTATGGACCCAAGATGAGTTGCTTTGTTTTTAATTTGTTAGCTCAGAACTTGTTAGAATGGAACAGCAACTTCTGAGTCCTTACATTTGAAATTGTGAAATGGAATTGTTCCATTTACTGATTTTCAAAACTCAAAAGATGATGATTGTGGTGGGGATGTAGCTAAGTGATAAGATGCTTGCCTAGATGTGTGAGCCTCGAGTTCTCTCTCCAGAACCACAGGGGAGGCGAGAGAGATAAAACACAAAACAGATTAGTTCACTTTGCTGCATGTTCTCCAGCCTATGTGCCGTCCCATTCAAGAAGGAAACATTTCTAACATTAAAATAAGTGTTGCTGGGCAGTGGTGGTGCATACCTTTAATCCCAACACTTGGGAGGCAGAGGCAGGTGGATCACTGTGAGTTCGAGGCCAGTCTGACCTACAGAGTGAGTCCAGGCCAGCCAAGGCTACACAGAGAAACCCTGTCTCAAACAACAAAAACAAAAACAAAACAAACAAACAAAAAGTGTCAAGAAGCTGTAGTAGCTGGGTGCAGTGGTGCACTCCTGTAATCCTGGCGCTTGAGGAGGCAGACGGAGGTGGAGCTTCCCTAGCTCTGGGGCCTCTGTTCATCCATAATGAGTTAGGGACTCGCAGCTTTTGAAAGGCATAGAGAAGACAATGTAAGAGTCAAAACACCTGGTGGCAATTGTTCTGAACCTGCTTCTTTTTGTTTGTTTGTTTTGTTGTTGTTTGTTTTTTGTTTTTCAAGACAGGGTTTCTCTGTATAGCCTTGGCTGTCCTGGACTTGCTTTGTAGACCAGGCTGGACTCGGACTCGCATCAATCTGCCCTGAGCCTGCTTCTGAAGAGGCTCTTGCTTTAAGTCTTGCTGAGGTCCTTTCTCTCTAGATCTCTGATCCTTGTCCTGTTTTGCTCCCATGCAAAGTGGTGCAGCCATCCTGGGACTGTGATGCCAAAGACCCAGAGGACGGACACAAGGATGAATGGAGCCACGGGTTCTGAGAACACGGGTAGTCTAGGATCCAGAGGACATGGGGAATGGTATTTTCTTTTCTTCTTTGTGCTCACTGTGAAATACTTCATGGTCATTTATGAGATAAAAATAAATTTCTGTCTTCCTTATAACTCTCATGGAGGGTTCTCTATCATTTGCTGCTAAACCTAATTTTAACCAATACAAACCTTGAATCATAAACTCTTAAGAAGTTCAGGGCTGGGGAGATTACCTTGCGGGCAGTGTCTGCTGTTTGAATCCCCAGCACCTACCAGGTGCAGCTGTACCTATCTCTATCTTGTTGGGGGGGCGCAGAGAGAGACATATCCCTGGAATTCATTGGCCAGCCAATCTAGCCAGTTAGTCAGTGAGCCCCAGCTTCAGTGAGAAACCCTGTCTCAGAAAATACGGCGAAGAGCAGTAAAGCAAGTGAGCTGATGTTGACCTCTGACCTTCACACAGAAGCGCAAACATGCATAGATATCTGCATAGATATGGGTATCCATACACACAGTCATGTACATACATGCCCATACATACACATACAACAGAAATAATGTAAAAAAATCTTAAGGAACATTGTGTAAGATTTGTATATGCTACAGGGGGAGGAAGTCCCCCTCAGTCACAGTCACAGAGGAGGGGAGTAGGGGAAAATGGGAGGGAGGGAGGAATGGGAGGATACAAGGGATGGGATAACCATTGAGATGTAATATGAATAAATTAGTAAAAAAAAAAGATTTGTATATGCTGCACCAATTAACCACTCTCAAAGAAACAGTATGTGGATCACTCCTTGGTATAGATCAAATGAGGGCCATATGGAATTCAAAATTTATATCCAATATTCTATAAGTGAATGAATATGGTTACTGGTTGATGAGGTAATAGGGTGAACACAGAGTCCAATGATGCCCTGCTTTTTTATAATTAAAATTTTTTAGAAGTTTAAAATTTTTAATAAATTAATAAAATCAAAATAATAAAAAGAAGTACAAAAGTGGTTATTGTATTTACATCATTTCTATTCCTTTCTCTCCTTCATCTAATTTCTCCTATGCCCCCTACTCTCTTTCTCCTTCTTTCTGATTCATATATTATTAATTATTACACACATACACAACTTGTCAAGTCTATTTAGTGGCATGTACGTGTGTGTGTGTGTGTGTGTGTGTGTGTGTGTGTGTGTGCGTGTGTGTGTTTAGAGCTGAGAGCTTGGGACTGAATGACCTGTCAGGGGTCTTGTCCTTGAAGAAAACTCATTTTCATTCTCTCAGTAGCTACTGACTGCCTGTGGCTCTTCAGCTAAGGGTAGAACTCAGTGACATTTCCATGCTGATGTGTCTGATTGTGTGGTCCTGATGAGGGACTTGTTTACTCAACTCTATTGTTGAAATTTCATGGGCAAAGCATCCTTGCCATGTCTAGAAGACACAAGCATCCCAGCATTCATTCACAGCTGTATTTCTTTTTGATCCTCATCTAATTCCTCACAACCACTTAATAAAAGGTATTTTTAAATATATTTTTTATTTAGTATATGACTGTTTTGCTTGTCTGTATGTATGTGCACCATATGTGTAAAGTACCTGAGGAGGGCAGAAGAGGGCATCAGATCTACTTGAACTGGAGTTATAGATGGTTGTACGCTTCTACATGGGTGCTGAGACTCAAACCTAGTTCCCATGGAAGAGTAGCTAGTGCTTGTAACCACTAAGCCATTTTTCCAGACCCATCAACCACTCTTTTTTTAAAAAATTATAATTTATTCACATTACATCCCCATTGTAACCCCCTCACTCTTATCTTCCTGTTCCCACCCTCCCTCCCTCCCTGTGATAGGTGGGGACCTCCTCCCCCACCATCTGACCACAACCTATCAGGTCTCATCTGGATAGTCTGCATCTCCTTCCTCTGTGTTCCCACAGTGCCTCTCTGTCAAGGGGCAGTAGTCAAATTGCGGGCACCAGAGTTTGAAGAGTTGGTGGATGGAAGGATTGGCGGTGTTGTCAGGAGCTCCACAAGGAGACAAGAAGCGGATCTGGACCAGAGCCTTGGGGGGAGGGGAGCTGCACAAACTGATGCATCAACCAAGGACATTGCAGGCAGAGAACCTAGACCCTCTGTTCAGATGTAGCCAATGGACAGCTCATTCTCTATGTGCGTGGGGAGGCAGAGGGGAGAGAACGTGGGGCTGCCCCATCAAGGGCCCTTAAAGTAGACTCATAAAAGTTAAAAGTGGGCTTGAGTTATCACTTATAAACGGTAATGAAACGAGACAGTGGGCTGGTTTTTCTCTATCCTCCTCTTCTTTGTGCTTTGCACCATAATTATTTCTAATCTTTTAGAACCTATAAACTATATTATTTAATGTTTTATTTTGCTAAGTTTCATCATTTTCCATCTCTATTTCTGGACTCTAAGATGTTGTTTTCTCATGTATGTGTGCACAACTGGGAGAGGAGCATGAATGTATTTTATTGTTTACTCTGTAAGGTGATATTTTATGTGCCAGTGTGAAGGAGGTATAGAAGGAAGAGTAGACAAAGGGTGTATCACTTTAAAAGACTGAGCTCAAGGAGATAGTTACACTACTTGTCATCTATTCTGTTGACATAACTGATGGATGACAATGCACGATTACCAAAGCATATTTATATACTGAATTCTAAATCAATTCGTTGACCAAAACAATAAAAGGGGGATTGAAAACTCTATGGGTAGAAAGTTCTCAGTTTCAAGGAAAAACACTTGGTTGCATTTTGCCTTTGGGGTCTTGTACAGGGCCTTCATATTTTAGTATTATTTCATTTCCTGAGGAATCCAAATATGAGCAAGTATAATGAGTATTTTCCTTCACTCGTTGTATGAATGCTGCAGGTTACTGCTCAGTATTGTTCTTTCTGTAGCCTTGTGTCATCAAAAGGATGACCTGTTGCAGAGCTAGTCCTGACCTTTCGCCAGTCCCCTCAAATTTTATGTTATGCATATGCGTGTTTTGCTGGCATGCATGCTGATGTACCAAATGTGTGCCTTGTGACCGAGGAGCCCACAAGAGGGCATCACGTCCCTCAAACTGGAGTGTCAGATGGTTGTGAGCTGCCATATTGGTGCTCTGGGTTGGACACAGGTCTTCTGCAAAAGCAACAGATGCTCTTGACCGCTGAGCCACCTCTAGCCCCTCCAACTCCCTTTAAGAAGAAGGCTTTCTTATTCCCTGATGCTTCTCTTTTATTTGTCTCTTTTTCTGATTTTATTCTTTTGTTTGCATGGGAAAGAGGCTGAATGTTGATGATTAAGAGTTTGGATTATTTTCGGGCATTTTTTTTTTGTTAGTGCAAGTTCTGGATCTCTTGGCATTAAAACATGCCTGCTCCCCTCTTCTCTTCACAAGATGATGGTCCACCCCCTCATCTCCTTTCTATCATGTAGTGGGTAAGGTGGGAGTCCTTTAAGAATCTCCGTAAACTTAAGTATATCTGAAGTTTCTTGGTAGACATAGATAAAGTCCATAGCTTTTACTATGGATAATAAAATTAGTCACTTCACTACTTTTGATCTAAAGTTTTCTTAAGCTACTAGCTTGGCATTTAACTAAGTTTGCCTGTCCATTGAACTTGCCTTTAATGACCATTTTTCCTAAGGTTTCTTATTTGTATAAATAGTATAGACAATATATGGACAAGTATATATATATATATCCTTGTCTATAGGCATGTGCCTATGACTATGAGTGCTGGCTTAGGCCAGAGGGATCAGATTCTCTTGCAGATGTTTTACAGGTGGTTATGAGCTGCCCAATGGGGGTGCTCAGACCTGAACTCAGGTCCTCTGGAAGATTAACACATGCTCTTACATGCTGAGCCATCTCTCTAGCTCAATAGCAAGTTCTTGTGCAATTGCTTTCTTCCCTCCCTCTGGAAAAAGTAAACTGTACTCCTTTATGTTCTTTTAAATTACTATTTTGGTTAGTATATAAAACAGCAAGTTTCATCATGGTGTCTTCACAAGCATGTACCATTATACATAAAGTACATCCTTGCACCCCCTTTTTATGTATGTGTGGTGTTGTGTACCTGTGTGGTTGTGTGTGCATGTGGAGGTCTCAGGTTAATGCTGGGTGTCTCCCTCAATCCCTTTCCACCTTTACTTTGGGCTAGAGTTACAGGCACATACCTGGCTGCTGGCTGCCTGCACAGTGGACAGTCTACCAACTGAGCCATCTCCCCAGGTTATAAGGGGCATTTCTTAAGTGAGTTTCCCTGGTCTAGTCACATGCTAAAAACTGGGGGCTTATGTTGTTTTCAATGAGAAGTGTTCTCCTAAGGGGAGAGAGAGAGAAAGAGAGAGAGAGAGAGAGACAGACAGACAGACAGACAGACAGACAGACAGACAGAGACAGAGAGAGAGGAGAGACCCTCTGTAGGTTTATATGCTTGATTACTTGGTCCCAGTTGGTGGAACTGTTTGGAAAGGTTAAGAGGCGTAGCCTTGTAGGAGGAGGTGTGTCTCACACCATTCCCAGTGTCCCCTCTTTGCTTTCTGTTTGTGGGTTAAGGTGTGAGCCCTCAGCTATTTCTACCATCATACCTTCATTCTGCCATCATTGACTCTAACCTTTTGAAACCACAAGCCCAAATAAATACTTTTTAAAAAAGTTGTCTTGGTCATGATGTTTTATCACAACAATGAAAAAGTAAGTAGTACAAAGCTCAAGCTTGGTCTAGTCCCCGATGCTTGTTGGCATCCTTTACTAATCTGAAAGGCCTGGCACTTGGTGCTCTCGACTTCAGGATACCACAGTGTCCCGCCCATGCCATGGCAATGCTTTTGACTATGAAGTAGAATTTGTGATTGTTGACAGATAACTTTTGACTGACAATAGCTTCTCCACCTCATACTGGTAAAATTTATACATGATAATTAGAAACCTGATTCATGTTTGTTTGAACTACTGTAAGTTCAGGGAAACAGTGATCTGTAATTAATGCCCAGAGGAATCACAATGGAAAGTGCCCCACCATTTAATTAGACAGAGTTTAAGAACAACGCTTTTCAAATGCTACCATTAAGTTACAGCCTTCTCCTGAGAACAAGTATAATAATATGTATGTATAAAGATCAGGATGAAATCTATTACCTTATATGCTAAAACCAGCCATCAGCCGTTATGAAAGAAAGAAACAGAGACAGACAGATAGACAGACAGACAGACAGACAGACAGACAGACATGGAGAGAGAGGGGGGCGGCTTTCCCAAAATGTGAGGTTTTTTCCAAAACATATCATAGTGGTAATTACTTTCCTCTGACCCCCAAACTCTAGGTAGGCAGATGTGATAGTGCATTCTATATGCTCAGCTTTGGAGAGCCAGAGGCAGGGGTATCACCATGAGTTAGAGACCAGCCCAGTTTATAGCAATCTAACAACACATCAAACAGTAAAAAGCAAATTTAAAAATAAATAAAAGTAAAGGCAAATATCTAAATGATATTTGTTTCACTTGATTAAAAATAAGTACCTTCTTTTGTGACTCCTCAATTATTTCTCACCTTGTAAGTGAATTTTGTTTCATATAGAAGGCATAAGCACTCCAGCCAGAGATTCATGTCCCAACACTGTATTCATCTTCTGAGTTAAATTTTTGTTAGCTAGCAGAAACAAAGCAGGACATTAGTTCACACAACCTCATTTTTCTAACAAAAAATAAATCTGATGTTATTCACTACTTAAAATTGCTTTGTGGGTTTTTGCATCAGACCACATAAACAGACTTAAAGGGTTGATTCATAGTAGCCTCTTTAAATAAACAAGAAGCAGTTCATAGTAATTAGTTTCTGAAAATCATTGCTATTTCCTTCCAAATGAATGTATTTTTTTGTAAATGTGATACCCAGAATATGATACAGCAGTATCAAAGCAAAGAATATTTGAGTTATGGGGAGGGAGGCACTAAGCAAAGTTACTGAAACCAAAACACTTTATGTTTAGTTTGAGAGAGAGAGAGAGAGAGAGAGAGAGAGAGAGAGAGAGAGAGAGAGAGAGAGAGAGTCTACACATGGGCACAGGTGTTAGATGGGGAGTGTTGGATACTCTGGAGCTGGAGTTACTGGCTGTTATGAGGAGATGGTGTGGGTGCCAGGAACTGAACTCAGGTCCTTTGCAAGAGCAGTACCTGTTCTTAACGGCTGAGCCATCTTTTAAGCCATAGAAGTCCAAATGTTTTATTCTTTGCAAAGTTATGCATTTTCAGATATCCTTATGGCCTCTTGGATATTGAAACAAACTAACATTATAATATTATTTAGTGATTTTTTAAAAAGATTTTTACTTAGAATTTTCCAGAAGATAATATGGAGTGACAGAAGTATTGGACAGGGTTGCCTGTGTCTGAATCCCATCCCCTAACTTATAAGCTGGGTGATCTTTGCCAAATCATTTCCATCATAAAATTGTGTCCTCCTTTGTGAAATCAAGTTGATTGTAATAACTGGTTGTAATTTTTAATTAATACTGATAAAGTACGTAGAATTATTCCTATAAATTAATTAACATATCTAAAATTAACACTATTTAAAAATAAATTTAACACTATTTAAAGAAAACAATGTAGTATGATTTCAGATTAAATTTCATGCAAAACTGACTACTCTAAACTTAAAAAAAAAAAAAAAAGCTTATTTCTCCAGTTACAGTGGAAGATCAGGTTCAGCCCCACGGCCTTAACAGTTACTACAGGTCACCCTTCACTGAGCACAGAAGATGATTGTTAATATTGTGTCTCTAATGTATGCTTACAGTGAGCCAAATATATAATTCACTGTATTGCTGGATAAATATCTCCTGGAGCACATTCAAACTTAGTCTCTTCTTTAAATTCATCTTGCTTATTTAAATGTCCTGGGCAAGCTCATGTTTTATTTTATATGTATCAACTAACAAACACACACAGGTGTGCCTTGCAGTGTACTGGTCCCAGGCCTTAGGATGGGGAGATGGGAGTCATGATGGGCAGGTTTGTGTGCCACACAGCAGACCATGTCTCAACATGTATAGGAGTGAAGGAGGAAGGAAAAAACCCACAGAAGTAAAAGATATGTATTATTAAAAGAAGTTACAAAGTTTTAAAAATCTCAATGCTCTCTGAAATGCTCATTTATAACTGTATTCCCAGGGGTTAAATACCAACTAATGTGGTTTTTATCCTTCATGAAGCTGTCAGGGATGTATACACCTAGCTACACGTACATAAGAGTTCACACACAGGATTCCTCGTAAAATTGAATTATGCTGTGCTAAACAATTATCTACTGATTTTCCTCTTAACATATATACATACTACTTGACTGATATACCACGTGTGAGATATATATATATATATATTCATGTGAGTATTTGAGTACATATTTCATTCTGAAACATGTAAAATATACACAGTTATGTATTTAAATATGAACTCCTCATATACTTCTCAGGTTAAAATATCACCGAGACACTGGAAAACCTGTTTGCCTTGAATACTCCCAATAGAATTCTAGCTTACATCAGTATTTTCATTCACTTCACATTTAATTATCAATAAATAGTTAAGTAATTTCTTAAATTTTTTTCTATTAGTAGCAGTGCTGTCATGAGTTTTCTCTATTTAAATTTTTATTGCACATGTGTGTGTCCCCACGTGTGTATGTGTGTTCATGGGTGTATGTGTGTGTGCTGCACATATGCACATCTCCCCCTGCCATGGTGCCTGTGTTGACATCAGAGAACAAGTTTTAGAACTGACTCTTGATTCCTGGACCTCACATAATGGAAGGAGAGAGCAGGCTTCAACATTGTCCTCAGATTTTCACAAGCAATGTGGTGGATAAATTTTTAAAAACTGAAAAAATTTAAAACAAGAATGAATATTGAATAAGCTATTTTTTATTCTTTCATTTTTCTCACAGTATGTTAATCTCTCAACAAAGATTATTTTGAAAAACATGGGCCACTGATTCTAAAATTATATTTATCATTTTGGTTTTCACTTGGCAACTGTACCTGCACACAAGCCCTCTGCACTTCACTCTCATTCTCATTAACAGAGGATGTTAAATTCCTAAGACGCCTGCTGTTCTTGGGACTATTTCAGAGCTGTGTATCCAGCTTTCTGAAGAGGCAATGTATATTTAATTAAATGGTTGTGGGCAAACTACTTATTTCTCCGTACAAGTGCAACAGGAGTTAAATGCGTTTTAGGGATGTCAAATAATCTTTCCTAAGAAAAACTTTGATAAATATTCCTAAGTGTCTTGGTACTTTATGGTTATAGAATTTATTTATTTATTAATTAGAGAAAACTGTGGATGTGTTAGAAAGATGGAGACAGGAGTGGTGAAGTGAATCTGTGAATAGAGGCCCTGGCCATTAAGGCAGGCAAGTGACCTGAGCTCTATTCCCAGATGGTCCAGTCCGTTGGTTCTCTTCTCACCTCCGTGCATGTGCCATGGTACATGTGTATCTATATACATACACACATACACAAACTCACAAATAAACAAAAGTAATTTTTTTTAAGCTGGGAAAAATTTCAGGAATCAGATTATTTATTAAATAATATATTTAACACATCATATTGCTAATGTAATATGTATATAGTCTTATATTGTGTTCCTTCATTCTTATAAGAAGAAAACCCCACAGATAGATTTTTTTTTTGCAAAAAGTGATACACCATAATCATAGTTCATTATTTATGGTGAATTTTTGATGTGGTAAAGACTGTTGTCACCAGTAGCCTAGAAACCAAACAGATATTTGAACATTTTAATTTAACATTTTCTGATTTAGGTTCAATTATTTTTTGATTTAGTGCCTATAAGTAAAAGGACCATAGAATAAGAAAATCAGCTCTTCACTCAGATTGCAACATGTTTCTCAGCTTTACAGCAACTCCCTTCTTTTTTCTTTTTTTCTTTTTTTTTTTCTTTTCAGCACTCTTACGATTTGCCTTTATTTTCCAGGCTGGTTTTGAGCTAGTAAGTTCCCTACTTTTAAAAACAAGTGTCAATCAATACATTTACTGTATTTAAATATATTTACCATATAATATAAACATGAAATTCTCCAGTTTTCTTCATTCTCCAATTGCATCGTGTGTATGGATTAGTTCATTTGCATGAAGGAGTTGACTGCTGGCAAAGCTTTTTGCTGTGCTCAGCCTTTTAAAAGCCAAAAGATTTTGAAAGAAAGACAGGCAATCTCCGGCTTCCAAATGTTGACTCTGGGTTTGTCAGCCACTAAGTAATAATAGGCTGCCCGCTGCCCGAAAAGGCCAGAGTCACAGACTGATTAGAACATCGCGATTATGTGGAGAAAGAAACATCGGGTCATCTGATGCCAAGTTTGAGCTGGGCTGTGTTCTGTGACCTACTTTTCTATGTTGGCTTTGCTTTGATAGATAGAACATGTCTAATGTTTTGGGATTACCAGAAGCAGTCATTGTTTAAGCTTGAAGATTTTAAGGACTATATAGTGGTGATTCTAGCCTTCCCAGTCATCCTATTAATAATATGGTTAATTGGTCAGGACTGAGTATGTTAGTTTCGTTGTTGCTTTTGCTGCCTAACAGGGTAATCTGTAGAGAATAGAGGTTTACTTAGTCCATGCCTCTGGAGACTGGTGAGTGTAAGAGCATCGCCTAGGAACTGACAGGTCCTTTCTTGCTGTCCTCTAACATGATGGGGGACAACATGGTCATACAGAGCGAGTGCCTTAGCTCAGATCTCCCTGTTAATTTTTGCATACAGCCACCTGTTTCATGCCATCACATCCTCATGACCTCCTCTAATCTTAACTTCTTCTCACAGAGACCCACCTCCACATACCCAAAATGCGAGGATTAGGGAATTAAACTTCCAACGTGTGGTCTTTTGAGATATAAGTTCAAATGATGGTCCTAGAGGATGCAGAAGGCTTATTATTAACAGAAACAAAGTAAAGCCTTTGGTCATGGGCAGGTCTGATGTGGCTCTTTAAACTTTCTGGGTTGTGAAAATCAAGTTATTTGTATTTACTTTATATACATAAATTTTATGGAGATAATTTACATACATAAAATTCACCTTTTTGCTTGTTTTGTTTTTGAGACAGGGTTTCTTGGTGTAGCACTGGCTGTCCTGTAGATTGGGCTGGTCTCAAACTCAAAGATTTGCTTGTCTCTGTCCCAAATGCTGAGTAAAGATGTGTACCACTGGGTCTGAATTAAATTTACATTTTTAAACAATGTACACAATTTTTAATGAATGTCCTTTTTACCATAAGATAATTACAAAGAAGATAAGTGGTGTATCTGGTGTTGTGTTTACTTATTCATCCTGCATTTATTTTGATCTACAACTAATCCTAATTAGAAAGTAGTCACCATGCAAGCTACATCCACATCTCACTCCTCAAGCTTTTACTTCTCTCTCTCACTTTAACCCTTTCTGGAAATGTTCTTTTTTGTCTACTCACTGTCCATTTGCAATTGGTTTGAATTATATGTAATATGAGAATTTTAAACACATACAGTTCATGCACATTTGTGTAATTTTATAAACATCGACATTATGCATTCCAAAGTGTTTTAATCAGTTCAAGAAGCTCCTCAGCATCAGGACTTAGTCCTTTGGGATAGCTGATTTAAAACATTAGCAGTGCTGGCAAGATGGCTCAGTTGCTGAGGACACCTGCTGCCAAGCCTGAAGACCCGAGTTCAAATTCCAGTGAACCGCAGAGTGAAAACGCTGCATTAGCTCACTCACTCCAAAACAAAAAAGCTTTCAGTCAAAGGTAAGATAAATAGTAACCCTTCACTGTGGCTAGAAAGGTGCTTCATTACTCCAACAGTGGTTTCTAGAGGACAATTGGCAAATGCACTTAATGGGCATTACTACAGCACTGTTGCTGAGACCTGGAGAAGGCAAGGCTGCCATGCCCAGTGCTTACAATTACCCTCATCTGGAGACCTGAACAATATAGTATGGGAGGAGAAAACAAACTGCAAAGGAGCCAGTAAAGATGGAAGTTGAACTGAAGATCAAATCTAGTGCTTGTGCATGGTAACTAAGCAAGGGCTGAATTAATGAGCCATAGACCCTTCTCTGCTTTTATTTTTTAAAGACTGGGTCTCACTAACATGCCTAGATTGGCACGAACTCATCCTATAGCTTAGCCTGTTCCTGAGCTTTACACCCTCCTGCCTCGTTCTCATCAGAGGCTGAGATTATTGGTATGCACCAACAAGCCCCTTCCATTTTGTTGGTATTATTGCATTGTGTGAACACTCAAAAGCATCCAGAGACAAATTACTGGAATTATCAAAATGGATGGATAGAAGGTAAATATGAAGCGACCAACTTCCATCATGCAATCTATGGTACAGCATCTCAGAGGCATCTCAGACTTAGCAGGACTCTAGTATGGCCAGACGGCACAGCAGGAAAAGGCACCTGCCACCAAGCCTGATGACCTGAGTTCAGGTGCTGTATCCCACATGATGGAAGGAGATAACTTCTATAAGTCATTACAAGTCACACACACACATACACACTCATGCGCACACCAACCAACCAACCAAACAAAATTAAGGAACAAACAGAAGCCCCAACTCTTGATTATTTTGCCCTTATGAAACTTCTCTCTTTCTACTTACACCTATTTTCTTTTTTTTACATTTTATTTTATTGTTTATAATTTATTCAGATAAGATCCCAATTGTCATGCCCTTACTTGTATCTTCCTGTTCCTACTCTTTCACCCTAGTCCCCTCCCCTAGACCTCTGACAGAAGGGACCCTCTTCCCCCACCATATCACCACAGCCTATCACATATCATCTGGATAGGCAGCTTCCCCTTCCTCTATGTGCCCCCTGGGCCCTCCCCACCAAGGAAGTGATCAAATTGTGGGTACCAGACTACATGTCAGAGGCAGTGTCACTCTTCCTACAACTGTGAGAATGAGCTGTCCATGGGCTAGATCTGAACAGGGGGTCTAGCTTTACTGCATGCATTGTCCTTGGTTGGTATAACAGTTTGTGAAGGCACCCCTGGGTCCAGATCCACCAGCCTTTATGATCTCCTTGTGGGGCTCCTGAACCCTCTGGGCCCTTCCATCCCCCCATTCTTCCATACCACTCTCACCTGGAGTCCAGCAGGGATTCCCGGCATCTGTCCTGGTCTCACGCTGGGTGGGGTCTCTCAGAGAACATCTATGTTGGGCTAATATCCACTTATAAGTGAGTATACATCATGCATGTCTTCTGGGTCTGGGATACCTCACTCGGATGATCTTTTCTAGCTCCATCCATTTGCCTGCAAATTTCAAATTTTTCTTGATTTAATATCTGAGTAGTATTCCATTGTGTAAACGTACCACTGCTTCTTTAGTCATTCTTCAGTTGAGGAAATGGCTAGCCTATACCTTTTTTCATAGAGTGCACACGTGTGTATGTGCATGTGCGCATGCATGCATTCACATTGGGGTGTGTGTGTGTGTGTGTGTGTTTGCACTCTTTATGGAAGTCAGAGAACTACTTTGAAAAGTTGGTTCTCTCCTTTCACCATGGGCTCTGGGAACTGAGCTCAGGCTTGCACACTGTTTATCCATGCTGCCCTTTCAGCCTTGTGAATTGAGTATTAGTCAGGTACAGGATCCTATTCAGTGAACTTTCACAAAGCTGTCTAGGCAGGCCTGTCTTCTTTCCCACACACCTCCTCCTTGTTCTTATACTCAACTAATTCATAGCACTGCAAAAATACATCTTGAAACTGCTCTCCTCTCTGCTCTTTCCTTCTCAGCCAAAGACACCACCATCTCTCTCTCTGAAAACAGAACATCGTTCTAGCTGGCACACCACTCCCACTGCTGCATCCACATCTATTCACCCCATAGCAGAGGCAATAATGATCTTACAGCATAAATCCAGTCACATCTATCTCCTACTTGCATTCTAAACTTGAAAACTTCACAAAGGAAAAAAATCCAAAGACTTTGCTAAGAAGCACAAGGTCCTGCATTGTCTGATCCTACTTCCGGCCTTGCCTTCTACCTCTTCAGGTCTCTTCACCTGCTCTGTTCTCAACATAAACCTCAGTTTGATGTTCTGAGGATCTTGCTTGCCTCAGGCTTTCATACTCTGTGGCTTTTCTTTTGGAATAATAAGAATGATGCTCCTCAAAGAACCTCCTTATGGAGTTGGCTTAAAATGTGGCAAACAAGCCACTGGGAAAAATGTCCTCATTCCTACCACAGACAGAATTCTGCCTAAAAAAAGGGCAAACTTGGATGCAGGCAGCATCGATGGCCAAACTCTGCCAAGACAGGGTAAGCAAGTCCTCAATAGTTTCTGCCTCACAAATATGTCTGTCATATATATTGGGCCAGAAGGCTGAGGAAGATGCTCTAATGTTATAGAGAGTTTTTGGGTGACTATGCAGGTAGAAAACTGTCTCTCTCATCTTTTCATTTAGAAAGTTACTAACCTGCACTCCTGGCACTCAGATAATCAAGTTTACTCCTTCTCACATCTCTGAGAGAATTGAAGACCAGTTAGCTTAGTTTTACAATGAAGCTTAATTGTTTAGGGGTTAAGATGTTTTTAGGTATAGATAGGTGTTCTAAGTTAATAATGACACTATGTGATGGAGACTGATTTACATTGAGAAATTTAGATGCACCAACATAGGAAAGATGTCTTCTTCAAGGCTGTCAAATACAAATAGCTAAAACACTAAGAATGTAACATGTATATAATTCCTGATTGTATCACGGTTCTTCTTGCCATAGATAATCTATTGTATATATGTGTAATAATATAAATATATATGTACAAAATTAAAATAATTAAAACAAAACAAACAAACAACGAATGATGCTTCAATAATAGCTAGTACTCATTTGCATATGCTATGTCCTTGGGACCCATCATCATACCTTACAAAAACCAGCGCATGCATTTGTCACAACAGTGGTGTGGGAAAGGTGACATGCACTTCATATTTAATGGATAAGAGAGCTAAAGTACAGACAAGCTAAACTGGTAAACCAAAGTCCCAGATCTTACAGTAGCTGAATGCGCAATGAGCTTTGCCATTCTTATTCAGCGGCTCCTTCTCTTGCTCTGGATCCTATCACTCACACTTGCCCTGTCTTTGGAGAGGTCTTTCCTAGGCAGTGTGTTTGTGTGGGGTGAGGGAGTGGGGAGGAGTGCAGTCCCTCTTTCGGTTACTGTGTGAGCTCTTAGTATCCCTCAAGCAGTCTCTGGATGCTATTATTTTCACATCCCTCCTCCCTGTCTCTTCCACTGAAGTGTAAGCCTTGCGAGGACAGGGTATTTGACAGAAGTGCCAACATGCTAAGAATACTACAGTGCACAATGGTGAAAGGGCACGCTTTCAACATCTGCAGCACCACTGTGCCCCTAATGACCACTCAACACACGTTTCTTGGATATTTAAGATCTCTCTTCTGAGGGGATTCTCATGTTCACAGGGGAAAAAATAATCTTTTATGATTTTAAGCAAACTTTAAGAAACTGGAGGAGTTGCTTCTCCATTAACTCGGTAGGCTTACTAGAATCCTCCTAGCTATGCCTGACTTACTGTAAAGGGTAGACAGCAGACTGACAGGAAGGAATGTGGTGAGCTGTGCACTGGAGATAAGCTACTAAAGTTCTTTTTGAAAGAAGTCATGCTTGAGGTCCCCTCTGCTACACTCAGTGGCTTTAATAGCAATCCTTTATTTTTCCAATTGGAGATTTACTGAGAAAATAAATACTCGGTGTTTTCTTATTGATTGAATGACTTAATGTATCCTGATGTTCTGCCAGGTTTCTTATCAAAAGAGGCAGAGACCAATTGACTAATTGCAGTAAAGGAAACTTGCTGAAAACATATCAGACTCCCAGAACCTGCAGGAGACTGGTGGGGGCAGGGAGGTGTGCAAATCATCAGGAAGCTAGGAGCAGGCTCACAGTCACTCCTTCATTGTGGTGAGGTCCCAGCCTCCTGTCACCACTGTTCCCTGCCCCTGTATTGTGCATACAATGGAAAGTCCCATGGGAAACATCTGATTAACCTGGATCATGTGATTTGCTTCCCCAGTCTTCATTCTCACATCAGGGTTATACACAGTTAGGTCCTTGCAAGATTGTAGGCCATGTGAATGCCTCAAAGCCAGCTGCAAGTGCTATTTCCTTAGGGAAAAGGAGAGGTGCATGCCTGTACTTGTGTTAATTCAAGAGTTGCGTTCATGACATAGATTTTTATCCCACACACAGACAGCAGGACATTACCTAACTTTTGTTTTGTTTTGTTTTGTTTTGTATTCAAGACAGGGTTTCTCTGTGTAGCCCTGCTGTCCTAGACTCACTTTATAGACCAGGCTGGCCTCCAACTCACAGTGATCCACCTGCCTCTGCCTCCAGAGAGCTGGGATTAAAGGTGTGTGCCACCATGCCAGGCATTACTAAACATTTTTATTTTGACTTAGACATTAGACAAGAAATAAAAGTATGCCGTACCATGGAAGGTAAAATGTATTTGTGAATGAGTTTTGCGTGAAATCATGTTGTCAGGTCCAAACCCAGGGAGTATCACACAGTCTTTGTAGATGAAGAGATGGTGTTTCATGCCAGTGTGTCGTGACATATTTTCCACTAACCACTGGCCTCTGTACCTGGTTTTCATGTCTGTAAGTTTAGTTCTGGGCATACTGATTTTTGTCATGCTATTACAAAATGTCAGATGATAGCTAACTTATAAAGGGTTTTACTTGTCTTGATTCTGGTAACTGAAGGATCTAGATAGCACAGCTCTGCCATCCTTGAGAAGGCCCTTGGCTTTGTGGCAACATGGAAAGGAAGTAAGAGGGACATGGCTGCTTGGGAGGGAGAAATCAGAGGAACTAACTAACCCTTTCCCGTGAGACCTAACCTACCGTGCCCCCAAGAGACAGCACATTAATTTGTGTGTGAAGTGTAGTTCTCTAGGATGTAATTACCTTTCTCTGAGCTCCACCTCCTAACTCAGGAGAGACTAAGCCAGCAGTGCTCGCACTCCTGGGGGACGGGCTTCATTTAACTACAGAGGGATCAGTTCAGTGTTTCTATGCCTGGCACATTCTTTATTTCCCCAGTTTTGGTAAATGCATCATTCTTCTGTCTAATTGCCCCACCGAGAGAGTCCAGGATGTGTACCAACTGTCCTGTATCTCACCCTCTACATGTGGACCTCTCAGTTCTTCCTCCATTTGTGTCTCTCTCTATATTACCCTTTCCCAAAGTCTTGGTTCAACTTATGACATCTGTGTTACTCACTAATCTCTAGTTTTGCTTAGCTTTAGTTGGTTCCACAGCTAAGTTTAGGCTGCTGAAAATAATTCTAGCCCATGCATCTCACCATTTCCTGCCATCTTACCTGCCTAAACTACTTGAATTCTAAATAGAGTCTGCTTTTCCAACTGATTCTGGTGTGTGTGTGTGTGTGTGTGTGTGTGTGTGTTTAGGATTAAACACAGGGCTTTACACATGCCGGGCAAGTGCTCTACCACTAAGCTACATCGACAACCTTGATATTTTAAATATAATTTTAAACTGGCTAATATTTCTATCTTATTGTTAGTTAAACTTCTACTTCTAGTCTGTTTTTCTTAATTCCTCAAGTATATACTGTACACACACACACACACACACACACACACTACAATCTCCACAGTTGTGTTTTCTCCACTTAGCACATTCTTAGTCCAACAGAGACAATAAAACATGTTGGTTTAAATGAAAAAAGCAGATGGCAGTGAGTGGCACACATGGATGAAGATGCGACCGTGGGAAACTCCAGACTCCAAGCTGAGAGAATACCTGCTTTTGTTGTGCCTTTCAGTCACCTTGCCTCCAAAGCAGAGAAATAACAGGTCAGCAACCCTAGCCACAGTATAAATTCTGGCTTGCCACTATGCTTGCCATTTACTGCATTGGTCTGGGAGACCAGCTCTGGCCGCTCCCATTGTTAAACCAGGTCACATCTCAAGGATCACATGTCACATGGGTTTGGAGGTCATTCCATTGTAAGCCTCCATGTTCCTCTTTACCCAGTTTTATCCTGTCTTCTCTCGACTACTCCAGTGAATACACCCCTTGGCATCATCCTTTATCATCCGCACCAAAGGTCTGTATCACTTTGGGGAAAACATTAGGAAAACATTAGGCAGTGCCCAAATGAATAATTTCACAAAAGGAAGAAAACACAGAAGCAGGTAAGTCTCCAAAGTTTCAAGGCCAGTCTGTTCCACATAGCAAGTGCCAAACTAGCCGGGGCAACATAGTGAGACTCTGTTTCAAAAAGACAAAACAAAACAAAACAAACAAAACAAAGCCGAGGAGGGTGGAGGAGAAGTGATGGGAGAGAGACCAGAGTACAACCGTGATGATGCTATCTGAAATGGCTCTTTTAAAATAGCTTGTAGCCTCATGTCCACACGCCATGTGTGCACATAGAATCACTCTTTCATGATTTGCTTTCTCTCACAAACTTTTCTTCTGGTCACTAATCACTCTGTCTAATTTCTAGGTAATGCAAAACCATGTCCTGTTAGATGTGGAAAGCATTTCAGCCTCTCTTGTTCTGCCACCTCCTTCTCTGTGTTCTATGGGTCCTTCCTGTTTTAGGCTGAGGTCATTTAAACATGCACTTCCTAACCACATGGGGAGGCTGATGGTTTCTGACTGATGGTGTGGAAGGAAACTGAGGATGACAGCCCATTTGCATTACCCCCACATTAATGACTAAACATGTGCTAAAAAGCCACAGCTTTATTTCATGTATGTTTGGAGGACTGGCAGAGAAACGCTTTGGCTCCCATAGTGAAGAGGTGTGCAGCAAAAACCGTCTCTCTTAGTGTGCTGGAACACACCTTTGGGTGGGGTTATGTTAGTGCCAACAGATTTAGTTGTGGTTTATTCTAACCCTTACTGTCACTTTGAACTATCAAGGTTGTTTGATCCCGCATTAGAAGACTGCATTTTATGAGAACCGAGCCAACACCCACTACAGCTGTTGGACCAGCATCGTGCGTCACACCACAGACAGCCCGCCCAGCCGCTGTTTTCCGGTTCCTGTTATTGTTTAAAATGCCAAAGTTTGGAATTAAAAATTATTCATAAAAGACCTTGACTCTGATTCTGTGAGCCAATGTAAAATATATATATATATACACACACACACACACACACACACACGCACACAAGTACGTGCTTGGGTTGAAATCATACTTAAAAGTCCAGGTATACAGTGTTAGTTTCTTGTAAAAGAGAGTTCCATCCACCCTCTCCTCTTTGGGTTTTCAGCTGTTATCAGGGTGCTGGCTCTCCAGCTTTAGATTACAGTGTGCTCCAGTTTCCTCTGTCTGAAACACTTCACAGTGTCTAGCTGTCCAGCTTCCTTGGTGTCCTCATTTCAGCTGCTGGATTCAACAAGGACAGTCTGGCCCTGCACTCAAATAACTGGTTAGGCAAAGCTTGCCCGTCTCCCACTCTTAGCCACTTCCAGGCCATCAGTGTGCTTTGAAATCTACAACACCAATGGGCTTTCAGCTGGCAGCATGAGGATCTCTGCCGTCCTTCAGCTTCCTGGTGTAGATTTTATTTGTGGTCTGAGCATTTCTCAGGTCCCTGGTTTTGCCCCCGCCCCCACCTCTTCCTTGTGTTCACTCTCTAGTCTCACATGACAATCATTTTCTTTGATAGCTTTTTAAAAACACGCACAAAATATTGAATACCCATTATAACACTATGTAGAGTATAGTGCGCTATTGAGTAGAATATTAGCTGCCTTCTCCTCATCCTATACATGTGTGTACATATATGTACATAGCATGTTATTTAAATATAATGTTATGTTTTCCTGCTCTCCTCTAAATAGTATAGAGTTCCTGATTAAACAAGTCTTTTAAACATGCACTTACAAGCATATTTTGTTACAAAGAAATAGTTTATCATGGATAAGCAGATGTTTCAGCTTGTTAGAAGACTTGTTCTTGCAGAGGACCTGGGTTCAATTCCCCTAACTCCAGGGGATTTGGTGCTCTCTTATGACTTTCTTGGGCACCATGTGGTGCGCATACATACATGTAGGCAAAACATTCATATGCATGAAATTAAAAGAAATACAGCTAAGAAATTGAAACACACACACATACACATTTTTTTCCTGTAACTTCTGTTTTTATTTACTGCAGATCATGAGAATCTTTCCTGGCTAGTGGACTAGCCACCTGGTCTTTTAAAAGACTCAATGGTGGGCGAAGGGCCTTACAAGACCCCATCCCTACCTGAGAATCTATGGGCAGTTAGTGATCAGTGGAGAAGGGAGAGACATTTTCTTCCGGGGTGTATCCACTGGTAAGGTGCCCATGTCACAGCAAATAACCCCTTGCTCAGTTGCATGGCAATTCGGCCACTGTGGCCCTTCTGTCCTAACAATGTAGATAGTTACTTTACTATAGGGACCTTCTGTCAGCAGATACACCTCTAGGAACCTGAGCTGGGGCTGGAGCTGTAGCCAGGCCTGGTTCTTGGCCTTGGCCTTTGGCCTCAAGAGCCTTAGAACCGTGGCAATGCTGGGACAAGCATTCTTTCCAAGTCCAGGGTAGGCAACAAAAACAAGTCAGCCGTGTTTGTAGTTGACAACCTTTGAGGTCTTGGGCACTTGTAGCCTTGGTTTTGTTTGCTTGGGTCTTCTTCAAGCCATTTTTGTACTTCTTGGCAAAAGCAAGTGTTGTGGTTAGTGTTGATGGCCAATTTGACAGGGCCTAGAATCCCTGAGGAGACAGGCGCCTGTAAGAGATTATTCAGTAGAGGTTAACCTCTGGACATGCCTACAAGGGACTACCTTGTGTAGGTTAATTTAGGTGGGAAGACTTGCCCTAAATATGAATGAGACTCATTCCCCAGGCTTGGGTGCTGGGCTGAATAAAAAGGTGAAATCCAGTGGAGGATAGCCATTCATTCCTTTTTTTTTTTTTTTTTTTGTGACCACACGGGTAATAGCTGCCTCAAGATTCTTGACTTCTCAGCCACAATGGAGCCTACTCTCTGTTGATCAAAATAAGCCCTTCCTCCCTGAATCACCTTTGTTGGGGTTAGTTTATAACATCATGGGTAATATGGCTAAGATAGCTTTTCACTCAGCAGCCTAGGGTGCACCCTGCAAAGAGATTACTAACTTAGCGATAATGTTGTGCTCCTTTTCAGACATGTTTTTGTGGGTGGTATCATTCATTGGTTGGGCTAGTCTGTATGGGAATTCATGGCGCCTGCAGCCTCTGTTATCATTGTCTTAAATTGAGCTTTCATTATTATTTGTCTGACCTGTTGCAGTACTCTACTTAATAGCCTTTCTTTTTTGCCTTTACTCACCCATAAAACTTCTATCAGCATGCTTCACATCAGCTTTTCTCTCATGAGCAAGCCAGCCAGTGACCAGGCAGTTAGCTTAAGCCTTTCACTGACTTTCATTTACCCACAGAGAAGAAGCCCTTCTTGACTGAAAGCACAGGACTTGTGTGTGTGTGTGTGTGTGTGTGTGTGTGTGTGTGTGTGTGTGTGTG
>OU015753.1:68697741-68723390 GCA_907169655.1 Acomys percivali | reverse complement strand
AGAGAGAGAGAGAGAGAGAGAGAGAGAGAGAGAGAGAGAGAGAGAGAAAGATGCCAGTGGGATAGCTCAGCCAGTGAAGGTGGAGGTTGCACACATCTGGCAACCTGATTCTGATCCCAGAACCCATGGAAAGGTGGAAGGAGAGAGCCGACTCCCCAACGTTGTCCAGTGACTTCCACGTGTGTGAGGTGACATGTAGGCACCCACACCTACATAACTCTCACTCTACCAATAGTAAATAAATAAATAATCTGTAAAGGTTTGTAGGGAGGGTGGAATCCTAAGGCATAGGTACAACATCTAGCACAGGTGGTACACAATAGATCATCACCAATTGCCAGTTAGGGGACAACATCACCATCATCAACACCACTGGGCTATAAAAGTATGTTTTATTAGCCAGATGTAATTTGCCATCTCAGAGGCTTACTGCCTCTGCCTGCTAACCTAGTCCTAGTCCTAGAAGGTTCTAGCCTCCATACAAGCTAATGGAGGCCTAGAATGTTTTTAGCCTCTGAGAGTTACTGGTGATGAATAAACTTACCCTTTTTACTTCTTTCTGAACTCTGGTTGGCTGGTTCAACTCAGCCATTCTGGCTCAAACTCTGCTCTAAGCTGACTGATTCAATCTGGCTTCTTTTTGGCTTCTGACTGAATCACTCCGCTTGGCCTCATGCTAATTTTGGCAATATTCTAATCTTCTAGATCTCTCTCTCTCTCTCTCTCTCTCTCTCTCTCTCTCTCTCTCTCTCTCTCTCTCTCTCTGTGTGTGTGTGTGTGTGTGTGTGTGTGTGTGTGTGTGTGTGTGTGCTCGTGTGTGTTTTAAGACAGGATTTTACTCTGTATCCTTGGCTATCCTGGACTTACTTTATGGACAAAGGTAGCCTTCAACTAACATCAATCCAACTGCCTTTGCATCCTGAGTGCTGTGATGAAAGGTGTGTGTCTCCATACCTATATCTCTGTATCTGTCTCTGTCTCTGTCTTTCTCTGAAACCTGTCTCTGAACAACTGCCTGGTAAAACTGCCTTCTCTCTTTTCTTCCCACACTGCTTTCTTAAGTTGACACTCTTTCTTTCCTCTCTGTTCTTGTGAGAGATGGGCATATCCTATTCTGTCACATCTTTCTTTGATTCATCACTTTGTCTGCCCCTCAGATTTACTTTCAAACATGGGTACTTCCTTATGCAAACTAACCTTACCTACATTGTTTGGGATTAAAGGTGTGCTAAGAGTGTATCTGTATTCCAGACAGAGGGATTAAAGGCATGCTGGATTAAAATTTCACGGCACTGGGCTGTGCTCCTTAGGCTACCTCTCTTCTATTGTGAACCATAGGATGTCAGAACGCCAAGTGTGAAGTCCTATCCTGAAACCCGATATCTGGCTGTGCTTGAGCAATTAATTTTTCACGTTTTTTTTTTTAAATTTCTTTACTGTATACAGGAGCCCCTAGTGGAGGGTTCTGGGTCTCCTGGAAATAGAGTTACAGGTAGTTGTGAGACACCTAATGTGGGTGTTTGCTTTTCCTACCCCCTCCCCCACCCTAGGTATTGTGGTCAGAGCAAAACAAAAGTAACATATGCAATAGGAAACTGAAGCAATATGACAATTAAATGTGACTTCTGTCTTTATACTGGATTCTCTTGGTGAGGGGTGGGAGAGAGGTTGTATGCAGAATTTCAGAGCTACCGTATTAGACCAAGTCATTAAATTGGAAGACAAATGAAAACTAAAATATTTTTATCAATGTTAAATATGCCAGAGGAAAAGAAAAATACCCATTTAAGAGAACACCCATATTTTTTTAAACTTTTTTTTTTATTATGAATTTGGGAATGGATGAGTGCATATGAATACAGGTGCCTATGGAGGTTAATCACATCAGTTTCCCTACAGCTAGAGATACACGTGGATGTGGCCACCAGTCCTCTGGAAGAACAATACAGACTTTTAGCTGCTGATCCACTATCTACTTCTTCATCCTGATACACTTAAGAAAATTTGTATTCAATAATATAAAGATAAAAGGTATATGTATCATGTTTTAAAAACAAGGGTATGAAGGCAGGAGAGAGAGTGGACACATATGCAAAATGTAACAAAATATCAAGCTAAAGAGTATCTTAAAGTTTTTTGTTGTGCTTAGATCTTGGGACTTTCTTGTAAATTTGAAATTGTTTTTGAATACAGATTTTAAAGAGGACAAATTACATATACAGACATTGGCCTGGAAAGATATTCAGAACTTAGTTCATATTACTGAGATCTATCTATCTATCTATCTATCTATCTATCTATCTATCTATCTATCTGTCATATATGTAAGTTGTGTGTTCATAGCTATGCTTTGAAAGATGTATAGCGAGGTTGGCGTACACATGTAATCCCAGCACTCTGGGAGGGAGAGTCAGGCAGATCTCTGTGAATCGAGGCCAGCATGGTATATAAAGTCTATAAAGAGTCTAGGACAGCCAAGGCTACAAAGAGAAACCTGCCTCAACAACAAAACCAAACCAAACAAAGAAAGAAAAGAAAAAGAAAAACATGTTTAAAAAGAAAAAGAAAGATACATAAGACATATACATAATAAATATTCATGTATGCTTTCCTCTCAAACTTCTTTCTTTCTTTTATTTATTCATTGTGAGTGTGTGTGTGTGTGTCTGTGTGTGTGTGTCCCACATGCAGTGCTGCACAGATAGAAGTCAGAAAACAAGTGAACAACTCTTGTGCACCGTTTCTTTCCTTCCACCTTGGGTTCTAGGGACTGAACTCAGGCTTGGGTAGCAACAATTTCCTGTCCTGGCTGAGCCGTCACACTGACCATTAACATATTTTCTTCTATATCTTGAAAGAGACAGTTAAAAAACAAAAACAAAACAACTTCATTAACTGATGAATCAATAAGCAGAATGTCATATGTTCACATAAAGAAATATAACTTATCCAAAAAATAGAATGTGGCACTGATATACACTTCAAATGTGGATGAACCTTAAAACATCATGTTAAAGAGCTAAACACAGGGTCTACTTACTGCATACTTTCATCTTTATGGCACTGAACTGGTAAAACCATAGAGACAGAAAGTATGTAAGTGCTTTCCTGGGAGTGGAGGGAGGGGAGTAAATGCTTAATGAATATGGACTTTCTTTTGTGGTGCAGGAAATTTCCAGAACCTGGGTTACTATTGTGTAGTGGATATAAACATGCTTCTGTTTTGATCCCAAGTGTGGGATGTGAAACAGACTTGTGTGAGGGTGTGCAGTGCTTGTCTTCTGGAAACAGACTTTTGAGAGAATATGTGGTGTTTATTTACTAGAAGAGGAACTGCCTCTTGTGGTGACATGGTCTTTGCCAACTGAGAAGCATCCTAGTGTGGACTCTGAGAGGACTTGGCACTGTCTTTTCTCAAAGTGTGCTGTGTGGTTTTTGTATTCATCACTGTGATGACTGTGGGCTGTCACTCTAAACCACATCAACATTTTCTGTTGCCAGGGTTTAGATGTTTGGACACTCTATGAGATAGGCAGTTGGTTGCTTGACTTTTGATTTCAGAGTTTATCATTCAATATTTGATTAGCTCTCTACCGTTACAATCTTTCTTATGTCTGTCAGTGGTAATATATAATTTTTATATATGTGTTTTATACTTTTGTGAAACTAATTTTATTTATTTACATATGTATTCCATTATTGATAACATATTTGCAAGTGATATTTTGCATATTCAAGTCATTGACTTGACTTTTACACATTTCTTTGCCTTGATTACCTTACTAAGCCATGATAATAGATGGCACAATGGCATCACAGTAATGTGGTTCTTCTCAAGCCTGCATTCCCATGGACGCATATTTTTAGCATTCTTCTCTCTGCGCAATCATTTTCCTTCATCGTGGATTTAATTCCTTTCTTTTTAGCTAGGTCCCTCACATCTATTTCCCAGCATAGAATTCTCTATAGAGTTTGACTCATATATCCACTAATTCATCCAACTGATGAATGTTTATTGAGACCATATTGTGAGTTCAACCCTGTTCCAGATACAGCTCCTGAGAGAACAAATGACTAGTTCCTAATAAACACCACTCTGCTTAATAGCATGCAGCTTTGATATCATGTTTACTTTAAGCACTGAAAGACATGTAGACTTTCTTAAACATTTGTGAAATTATGACAAAACTATACCCATTATCTTACAGTGCGTTTGGGTGTTCTACTACTCACTTGATTCTGGAAACCTTTTTGTATGGTTTAATGTCAAATTTCTGCTATGACCTGCAAAATTCACTGTTATCTTAGCAAATGATGTGTAGTACTGACATCCGTGAGGACTTAAATAGTGGAGAGACTGAAACGAAGAAAAGCCATTTTCACTCTCATATGTTTCCTTAAATGTCCTGGGCCAGTGACGCAGTGTGTAAAGGTGCTCGCTGAGCAAGTATGGTGACCTGAGTTCAAATTTTGGAACTCATGTAAACATGGAAGGAGAGCATTAATTCCACAAAGAAGAACTCTGACCTCCATATGCACACCATGGCAAATGCTCCACCCTCAAATTGTGGGCACACATACACACTAATAAATACAATGTGTGAAAAGATATCTTAAAAGCACGTGGACTTTCCTTACCTCAGATTCTCTGTTGACAATGACAAGTGATAAGTAAGACATATATTGTGTAGAGTATTGAAACTTTTTTGTTTTTCTGCTTGTTTTCTGAGACAGGGTTTCTCTGTGTAGCCTTGGTGGTCCTGGACTAGCTTTGTAGACAAGGCTGGCCTTGAACTCACAGAGCTCTGCCTGCCTCTGCCTCCCAGAGTCCTAGAATTATAGGCATGCTCCACTGAGCCTGGCTAGAGATATTTGAAACTTAGTCCCAGGTGTTGCATTAGAAAAGGCTCTTTAGCTTTTTGATACCCAAAACTTGGGTTAACTATTGGTTACATTCAGCATATATAACTTGCTTTATTCCACTGCAACCCAGAAGGTAAGAACAAGTAATAAGATTCTAAAAGCAAACTATTTGTTGTCCATGAATGTAAATGTGTCTGGGTTTTCCCTTTAATTTTCCCAAATAAATGACAATTAAAAGTAACTTGTTAAAAGTACTGATGCAGAAAATGTGCTCCTGACACTGTAAACATCAACCGTGGCTAAGCTGGCCTGTTATGCAGTAACTGCCTCTATTGGTGAACAGTGAAAACATGGAACACATACTATCTCTGTTGTACAAAAATTATTTTATATTAAGGAAAAACATAGCAACATTAGCTGACATGATGACCCATGCCTCAGATACAAAGGCAGATGGGTACATGGAAGTTTGAGGTCAGTCCAGTCTACATAATGAGACCCCCATCTCAAGCAAAACAAAACAACCACAAAACTTGAAGGCATGATGTGTGTACATAAATCAACAGAATAATTGTCTAGTGTCTTTACAACTGACATCATCCTTCTTAAAATGAGTGAATTCATCATGAACACTGTGGACCACAATGAATTTTCACTATCTTCCTCACAGCTGAGCAAGAGACACAGTTAACATCTCCCCTGCAGCATTTTTTTTTTTATCTCCTCACGTCAAAATTTCAAATACTATATCAGCTAATGTAGGCTCAAATACTGTTTTTAAAATTATGCATATTATCTGTATAGACTTTTCTTTTTTTTAAAAAGCTAGCCTTGTATTCATAGAAAAAGAAGGTGAGTTTGTACTGCTTCTTAAAATGATTTCAGAGAAATAAGCTCATAGGAATTCCTTTACCATCCTTTGGTTTTCAAATGAGACACATCCTGTCTGAAGCAGAACTACTAGGTGACTGAAGCAGGCACCTCAGGGCAGCTTAATTTAAAAGCAGATTAGGGAGCTGCGCTTGGTGCCACATGCCTAAACTGAGTATTTCTATTGCCAGTCTGGGCAGCAGAAATCGCTGTTCACAAGCAAGCAAATAAGAGATTACGGAAAAAAGTAAATAATAAAAAAGCAAGACAGGTTTTGCTATAATAACAGAAAAAAAAATCTTTTTGAGGTACTGTGGAAAGCCACTGTAGTTTTCTGCATACTTGTTCAATAGAAATATTTGGTTTATTCTAGGAGCCAGGATATGAGCAATTAGACATATTTCGACATTCAACAAATCATATCCCAGAGGTGGTGAGGGTAGTTCTTTCTCTCTACATGGTAACTCAATATGTAGAATTCTATAGTATATGATGAAAGGGATATGCCATTTTATCACTAAAAACTTGGTGTCTCTGTGTGCTTTGTTTTTTTTTTAGCAGAAATAGTAGGTAACTTAAATCGAACAACGTTTATTCTCCTAACAGTGAAGTGCTTCAAGGGCTACCAAAGAAGGGACAATAGGGTGACTTTACCACCTCTTCCCATTTCAGAAGCATGCATGGCCATGATTGGTCCCTCTTCCTCCCTTTCTTCCCATCCTTGTAGTTTCTGGTCCCTAATCATGTCTGATCAGTATCGTCCTGTGTGTCCTCTGTTCCCTTCACCTCAGTGCTTCTCTAGCCTAGGCCTGGCTACCATCATTTCTCATAAGGATTATGTTGGGTGTTTTTTAAAATTTACTTTTTAATTCTACGACAATTTCATATTTGTATACAGTTCTGGGGGCCGTTTTCACCCATATTACCCTCCCCCCCCCCATCCTCCTCCCATTCCACAAAGCCCTTCATTTTCCCAGCATGTCCTTCTCTTACTCTCATGACTTTCGTCTTGTTGGTTTTTGGGACACACTGAGTTTCTTAGGACTATATTTCACCTTCCCCAGAAATTTTGCTGAAGAAGATTCCTTGCAGCCACCACTCTTCCCTTTACTAGTTCATTCTCCGTGTAACTAGCAAGAATCATCCTTCCAAACAGCGGAGCTTCTCATATAAAGCTCTTTGATGATTTCCTGTTGCTGTCAAAGAGACCACAAGTGTTTGTTTCTATAACTCGTGAGCCTTTTGTAACCTGAAGCTCTTTCTTTCACCAAGTCTTCTCCAGCCTCACTCCTTTGCTCTCTCAAATCTTCCGATGAGGGATATAGTCTCTACTCTGAATCTTTGCATGTTCCCTGAGGAACTCCTGCCTACCCCAGGCATGCTCTTTCATCTCCACACTCCACACACCACACTCACATAAACATGGTGTCTGGCAGGGCTGTTTGTGTCTCCATTGACTTAACTATTTCCCCATATTAAGGAGGTAATTCTATAAGATTCCAATATGCTACACTCAACCACTGGGTGGTAACCATGAAACACCACTGAGTGCAGATTTGACGTATATCTTGAAATACAAAAGAAACTTAGAACCTTTATGTCTGTTTTCTAATGCTCAACAAAATGCCACCAAATGACTAAATGATGAGGACAAGGATTGGTTCAGCTCATACTCTTTTGGTTCCATATTTGAAGGGCCACACTTGGTAAGCACCACTTTTGTCGTGGGAACTTTGTACAGTTCTGAGTTAGTGCAGGGCATCACTTGGCTAGCCAGCAAGGTTGCTTTGTGGTGATCCAGTCTCATGGTAAGCTGCTCCACTCACAGAAGAGTCACCTTCACCTAAGACCTAACCTAGTCCCTCATGAAAGACATTAATTGGTTTCTGAGGAAAACACCCAATGACCTAATTACGCATTGAAGGCCTGAACTCCTGATGTGACTTCACTGAGGAATTGGGTTCAGCATGTGTTTGGGTGGGAGAAAAACCACATCTGAACCACAGCACTGGTTGCAAATGACTAGAAGTGAAACAAGTCAGAAACTTTCTGAAAAGCATTGGGAAAACTGAGGTAGAGGGGGCAGGGGTGCTGAGACGTGGTGATCTAGATTGGTTTTCAAGCAGTACCGATAGCTGCAAAATAGATCCACTACTTGTACTGCACTGTCATGTTTCTTTTCCATTGCCATGATAAAACACCCGGCAAAAGCACCTTAAGGGAGAAAGATGTTCGCTGCAGCTTACAATTCTACGTTACAGACCCTCAAGTCAGGGAATGGAAGCATGCGTGCTCTCTTGTTCACTTGCTGTGTCCAGCTTGACTTCTTTACTGTTACACAGATCAAAATCTCCTCCCTAGGGAACGGTACCACTCAGGCAGGACTGGGCTTTCTTATGTCAACGAAACCAATTAAGAGGTTCTCCACAGATGTGCTCTTGTAGATAGGCTTTTCCTCCTATGTGATTCTAGGTTGTGTCGAGTTGTCAATTAAAGCAATCACAGGCACTAAATACGGCTGTATGATAGCACTCACCACTCTGTGTTATGCTCTTCGTTATTTCCAGACTTGTATTTTTGTTTGCATGCTTGCTTGTTTTTGTCTTTTTTTTTTTTTTTTTTTTTTTGAGATAGAGTTTCTCTGTGTAATAGCCCTGGCTGTCCTGGACTTGCTTTATAGACCAGGCTGGCCTTGAACTCACAGAGATCTGCTTCCCTCTGCCTCCTGAGCACTGGGATGAAAGGCGTGAGCCACCATGCCTGGCATCAGACCTGTGATTCCAATCACATGTTTACATATCTCTACCTGGAGGACTCACAGTCGCCTCAGACCCAGCCTTTGTAGAACGCAGTCTTTCCCACAAGACCTACTGCATCTCTGTGTTCCCTCTCCTACCTAGAGGCACCACTACCAATTCTGGGAACCGAGTGGGAGGCTTCCATTTCCTCATCTCCTGCATTCAGCCCACTTTCTTTTTCAAGTCTCTTACTAGCACTCAGATCCATTTATTTCTTTTCATCCTTATTCCTCTACTTCAACTAAGTCCTACTTTTCTCTCTTGAACAGTCTGCTGGCTGGTTTCCTTCCTTTTCTCCCCTCACCCTCACTGAGTCACTAAACTGCAGCTGGCATGCTAGCTGCAAAGATTCAAACCTGATCGCACCATCACTTCTGTTTCAGAGCCCCCTGGTCCTCGATCGCACCATCACTTCTGTTTCAGAGCCCCCTGGTCCTTGATCGCACCATCACTTCTGTTTTAGAGCCCCCTGGTCCTCTGGATAAAGCACGTGGGGAGTACTTATTGCCTGGATTATCTTATCAGCATTTATCTTCGAACTCTTTTTTAGAGCAGCTTCAGGGTGACTTTATTCAGCTCTTCCGGCTAAAAGAACGTGAAGACCTCTCCCTGCAGACCTCCTCTTTCTACGTCTCACTGCCCATCTTTTATTAAAAGATAGCCTTTTCACGTGGAGAGAGACTGCTGATTACCTAATGGAGTCGGCCAGCCACACACACACACACACACACACACACACACACACACACCAACAGGCTTTGAGTCCAGCGATACTGTAACTACTACTTTGCCTAATTATCTTGTACTTCAACGTGTGGTTAACTCAATTCTTTGGTCATACAGAGTTTATTTCAAGAGCAGCCAGAGGAGAGGCTTGTAAAGTCTCAGGCAAAAGAAACTACGTTATTAAACACAAATCATTTGTTCTTTATGTGTCTTTATTTTTGGAGAAAGGGGAAGGCTTGTTGCCATGGCATAAGTGCAGAGTTCGGAGGTCAGCTTGTGGGAGTTACCACGTGGATTCTGGGGAATCAAACTCAGGTTGTCAGATTTGGCAGCCATCTCGCTGCCCCTTTGACAGAAAAATTCAAGATATAATTCAGAATCTTTACTCTTTGATCTACAGTTTACACTGTCTTCTACAGTGTGTATAATAATTATAAAGTGGCACTTCATGCTCAGCAAACATTTGTCGAATAAATGAAGGGTTAGGGAAAGTAAAGCCTTTATTATTCTAAGATGCAGAATCACTTACTTACAGTTTTCATATTCCCCTTACTAAGGGACAACAGTAAGCCAACACTTCTGTAGGTGTGTTTTCTCTGCAAAGGTCAAAACAAAAGCTATTGTCTTACCCTTGTTAAACTGAAAACAACTTGCTTCACAATCACACTAGTAAATGTATGTAAGGCTCCTCCGGCGTTTGAAGTTTCTGCTAAATCTCAACTACTTATGTGTTTATGTTTGTTTACAGTAATGAATGTAGCAACACAACCAAAAAGGATTGTCGCAGTTGGAGGTTAATCTGTAGATTTTAAATTCCCTCTTGGTTACAGTTTCCCTAGCTTCTGTCACAACTGCAGACTGTAGAGTTACCTAACAGATAATTGGATGAAGGCATTCATTGCGCTCATTGGCTCCAAACGAGAACAGAATACACTGGTGTTCCGAGTGAGCTAAGGAATGGACGCCACTTGATTAGTCAAGAAGAGGGAAGCACAAGGACTGGACCGAGCACATGCAGCGTTTCTAGATTTTCATTTCTTAATAACACTCCATTTCTAATATCACCAGGATCCTCATATAGACAGTTTCTATATGAAGACTTTGGGAATTCAAGTGTCCTCTCCTTGAAAGGTCAGATGTTGATGGTAGTAATTGTGATGTCATCTGCTCTCTAGTCATGCTGTAACAAAGGTCACACATGGGGCTGAGGGTAGGGCCTACTTGAGCTTCCTTTGCAGTGGAATTATGTAGCCTAGGGTGGCCTTGAACTCCCTGATCTCCCTGCTTCCACTTGCCAAATGCTGGGTTATAGGCATGCACCACCACACCGCATTTACTGATACTGGAGTCAAACTCAGGGTTTTGTGCACGCTACGCAAGCGTTCTATCCCCTGAACACATCCCTTCTCCTTAGCAACGGGACTGGGATTTGAATTTAACAAATTAAAGTGTACTGGTACCTCTTGTGCCATTCCTAGTTAGATGCTCCTTATTGATGGATGTATCTCTAATGTCCCACTTCACCTAATAATATCAGCTAATTTGGAAAATCCAGGACAGAGGCAACAATTAGGCCAGCATTAGCATATAAAGTCTATACATCTTTCAGATCCTCTTTTTGGCAGGATTCATGCTCTGGGGAGTTTGGCCACAAGTGATTTGCACACGTGCTTTGGTAGAGGGCGCACAAAGTCCTACTACCTTCAAAGTGGGGAGGGCTATAGTAGGTTATTTTACATGCACTGCAGCCATAATTCATCTGACATTTAGCAGCATTTCTGAGACGAGGAAATGAAGACGCTTGCTTGGTGGTTTGCTGCAGTGCTGGAGTTTTGTATGCTGCCTTGTAGGCTTACGCAGACTCACTTTTTTCTCTGCATATGGGACACTCTGTGCAGGGGAGCCCACTTGTGCTGTTTTCCTGTATCTTTAAGGGTGGAGTTTCCTTCCTGCTGTGAAGTGGCATAGGAATCACTGGGAAAACCACTCTGCTTTCCTGTCTTGCTTTTTTTTTTTCCACTTGTGCAAGGTATGCAACAGGTCAAGTTCATTCTCTTCTATGACAGAATCAGCTTTGCCTTCCTGTGTGTTTTGTTTTGCTTGGCTTTTTTTTTTTTTTTTTTTTCCTTCAAAGGAATTGTGTGCAAAACGAATTGCAGCTGCCTGTAGCAGATAACAGCTAAGCTAAGGAGAGGAGGTCAGCCTCCTCTCCTATGGTTAGTGACATCGAGGGTCTCTGTGTTCTCAACTGGCAGAGGGCAAGAAGTGCTTACTGCAGTTTGATTCTAGTAGACAGGGGAAATCCACTTAAAAACAAAGTACTCATTTATGAAGCTCTCTTAGAAAACCAAAGAGGAAAGAAGTAGGAAATCCTTTTAAGAGTTTTATTTAAGAAAAAAAAATTATGTCTGTGTCTCATCTGTGGGAATGACAGAAAAGTGCAGAAACAGCACTGGTGAGGATGCTCTACGTTCAGTTATTGATGTTCACACTGTCACATGCATGCGCACTGGCTACCGTTGTGTTGACGTGTACTCACTACTGTGCACATACTTGAAAGGCTTTCCCACCCTGGGCTGCTCGTTCTTGGGCGGCTTGGTGGTTACTGTGGATTGAGGACCACACCCTTTTGATCAGATAAAACTAAAATATGATGATGAAGGGAGGAAAATAAAACCTTCATGCTCATGAGCTGCTGTTTATAAAACTAGAGAAGACATTAAACACCAAAAAGGAAACAACCGATTTTTTTAGTGAATCTGTGACATTCTAAATATTATTGCTTACCTAGTCACTTTTTATTGGGTTAAATAAAGTTTGTCTAAGTCTTTTTTGTAAGGAAGGCTTTCTTCTCTCTCTGCTCTCTCTTTTTCTGCCCTCACTCTCTGTTTCTGTATGTCTGTCTCTGTCTCTGTCCATCTGTCCATCTCTCTCTCTCTCTCTCTCTCTCTCTCTCTCTCTCTCTCTCTCTCTCTCTGTGTGTGTGTGTGTGTGTGTGTGTGTGTGTGTATGTGTGTGTGAGTGTCTCCCCTCTACCCCCTCACCTTTCTGTTTTTGGTTTTTTGAGACGAGGTCTCATACAGCGCAGGCTGGTTTTGTAATTATTATGGAACTGAGAGTGACCTTGAACTTCTGATCTTCCTCCCTCTACTTACCAAGTGCTGAGATTATGGGCACCTGCTGTCACCCTGCCTGATTACATTTGCATCTCAAATGATCCTGCCAGTTCCTTTGTATATACTAGTGAGCTAAATCTTCCCACAAGCCATGCAGAACGTAATCTCCATAACTATATCTGATGGGCCTTCAAGTCCTTAATCCCTTCTCCTAGGCCAGTGGCTGCCCCGAGGGAGTTCCTGCTGTACAGACATTCTCAAGCTACTATTGCTATTGGTACCAGATCTTTTGTTTCTATGAAAAATTTTAAAGTCCCCTATTCATTAGCCTTTCCATCAGCACCATATCACCAGCCTTTAGTGCAGCAGTTCTCAACATGTGAGTCACAACCCCTTTGGGTGCCACATATCAGACATTTACAATACAATTCATAACAGTAGCAAGATTATGATTATGAATTAACAAGGAGATGATTTTATGGTTGTGGTGTCACCACAACATGTGGAGTTATATTAAAGGGTTACAGCATTAGGGAGGTTGAGAACCACTGCTAGAGTTTTGTCTTTGCATTTTTTCTGGACTGATGGTACCTGATTGGTTGCCTCTTGTCCAGCATTGTGACCAGAACTACCCTCCCCACTGAGCTCTGATAACTTCATCCCCGTTCTTAGAAACCTTCAGTGGCTTGCTCAAGTTCACCAGAATGGGTGACAGGTGTGACAAGATGTTTAATCACTATACACTTTTGGGTACCGTGTGGGAGGAAGCAGCCAGAGCCCCACTTCACTGCCTTTAACCTCAAGTAGTTTCTTTTGGTAACCTCAACATACAACCCAGCTGGCGTCTTCCTAAAATGTAGGCTGCTAACTCAATGGTTTCAATGCACTGTTGTAATGCATGTGTGCTTACCGAAACCTGGCAACTGTGGGAGAAAAAATATGGATGAACAGTTGAGGTCTTGCATAGGTTTCTAAAGAGCAGGTTCTTAGGAATGATTTCTTCTCAAGGGAATTCTGCTAAATAGTTAAGAGCTACAGATGCTAGGCATGGATTCACCCTAATCTAATCTGTATTTACCACTTCAGCTGTATCTACCTTTCCTAAGCACCTTACATTCTATCTCAGCATATTGCGGCTCCTCAGCCCTGTGCCTCTCTAGCATTATCTTCTGTAGTTGGTACTTCTTACATTGAGCTTCAATGATGGTTCATCGTTCATGACTTGCTGATATTATTTTTAAGTTCTCTTTTGTCACAGGGCTATTATCAGACTGGGATGCCACTGTAGACCTATGTGGTGAACTCCTGCATCCCCCAGATCCTAACTTCAATCCCACTTCTCCATGAACTTTCCCTACCCTTCCCAGGAGATCTTTTTGTATTAGCTTTTAAATCACTACCTTAACTAATACAAGATTTACATCAATACACAACTTACAATGTATTATAGCAAATTCTATATATTTTCTTCCCATTAGATTTTATGCCACTTGAAAGCAATGCCCCTGCTTTACTTCTAAATAGTTTCTCTATCCTTACTTCCGTCCATGAAACTATCACTGTATCCTTAATGATATAATTAAAATGTCACCTCCACTTTCTGGCAAGCTTCTTGACTCTCTCATTTCAGATCTTTGACACATAGTCATTCACACAAAAGTCTACTTTATCAGTTCCACCAATTCTTAACCTTGCTCAGGGGTAGAACTAAGGCCTTCAGCTTGGTTATTTCATTGCTTCCTCCTGACCAAGGGAATAATGCTGTGGTGCTTTCGGACTCACCAGTGATGCCATGCCCTATGCCACTACAATAACACCTTCTGTGTCCTTGGAGCTCTGGTATCTTTAACTTCTAGGTCTCCTTCTCTGGGAAATTGATTCCACTTACTTAGTATATATGACCCCATGGCCTAAGTATCTTTGGAAACATTCTTTAATGGCTTCTAGGGAACCTCGCAGTATTCTCAGTACAATCAAGTTAACAATCAAGACTCTCTCTCCCTCCCTCCCTCACCTCTCTCTCTCTCTCTCTCTCTCTCTCTCTCTCTCTCTCTCTCTCTGTGTGTGTGTGTGTGTGTGTGTGTGTGTAATGAGATTACTTCCCAGGTTCTGAGGAATTAGAACACTATCTTTCTTCTCTTAGCATTCCTTTCTCTTCTTAGAGATCAGCACTCACTCTTGAATTGCTTACTCCATTTTAAAGAATGACTTTATGGTCTGGTTAGGATTCCTACCTAGTGTAGACACCTGTCTGTTTTCTGTTCTTTCCTTAAAACAAAAACAAACAAACAAACAAAATGCAAAAACCAAAAACCAAACCCAAAACAAACAACTGACTGTGCTAATTGACTGTGTTTACTAATGTCTTATTCTAAACACAATGACTTACCCATAGTAGATATTCAGCATGAATGAAGGGAACATACACACACACTCATGCTCACACTCACACAAACACACACACAGAAAGAGAGAGAGAGAGAGAGAGAGAGAGAGAGAGAGAGAGAGAGACAGACAGACAGACAGACAGACAGACAGGAGACAGAAGACAGAGATAGAGACAGAAAGACAGAGAAAGACCTCTTTTCACTGCCATGACAACTATCTCAAAGAACAGTTTAAAGTGAGATTTATTTTGGCTCATAGTTTCAGAGGTGTCAATCCCTATTCATCTTGCTCTATTGTGGGTCTACAGTGAGCCAGAACATCATGGTGACATGACAATGTGGCAGTAAAGATCATTCATGTTACAGTGATAATGATGCAAAGACAAGTGATAAGAAAAGAGCAGGACCAAGGGATAGCTTTCCAAGTCATGTGTTCAGTGACCCACTTCCAGAGTTCCACCATTTCCCATTAGTCTAGTCAAGATTTGAAATCATCAGTGGATTGCACCCCTCGTTAGGTCAGAGTCTCTGTGATCTAATCTTCTGGAAATATCCTCACAGACAAACCCAAATTGGTGCTTTGGTAGGCTATCCTATATATCTCTCATTTAATCAAGTTGACAGTTAAAATTTACCACATACAAATCATTTACATGTATATAATAGCAGAGACTGTGGTAGCTGCCTTGTGTGCAGGGGATAACTATTCATTTATTACTTGACTCTAGCTGTGCCCTAGTGTATGAAAATATAGGCCGAGGTTTGCCAGCTCTTCTACCTCCCCGGACAGAATGTAACATGATGGAAACTGATTAGTTTGGATTTGGCTTTAATTATTGTCTTCTGTTCTCTCAGTCTACTGTATACCACTGCAAAGGAAGAGAACATTCAGGAAATCAGTCTGATGTTATCAGTAGCCCCAAACAGATAGCCTGGGTCCTGCTGGCTGAAGAATAGTTATGTCTAATGAGAACACTTGGGACTTCGTTTACTAATGGCTTATGAGAATGAAAACATGGCACAGCATGAGCTCAAAAACATTACAATTTTCCAATTAAGTGAGTGAGTGTGTGTGTGTGTGTGTGTGTGTGTGTGTGTGTGTGTGTGTGTGTGTTCATGTGGAGCTTAGAGGACAATCAATGGGAGATGGTTCTCTCCTTCTACCATGTGGATTCTAAATAGTGAACTGGGGTGAGGTAAGGGGGCTTGTTGGGCTTGGTGTTAAGTCCTACACTGACTGAGCCATATTGCTATCCCTCAATAAATACTTGCTGAATGTATGAATGAACAAATGTATCGTTATATATTTATGACAATTTTTAGGAAAAGTTCACTGCCTTTAAAATACAATGTTTTTGCTGTTGTTTCTTGGAAGGATTGATGGGGCTTTAGTGCAGGGCTCTGTGCATAATAAGCAAATGACTTTTGACAAGCTACAGCCTGAGCTTGCAACTGTTCCTTTTTTTTTTTCTTTGATGGTTATGTCTCATTTTAATTGGAACATATATTGCGTATCAACTTACAGCTACTTAAGTTGGGCCTTTGTCAATACTCCATCCAGCATTTAGTATATTCCAAAAGGATATAATAACAATAGAGGTCAGTGATTTTTCACAAACGCCTAAAATATGAGCTGCAGGAAAGTATGTTTATACATAGTTTTTCTAAAGACATTCAAATTTCTGTTAACAAGGATAATACAGGCGGTAAAATTTAAACCCCTACCCAGATCTAGCCCATGGACAGGACAGTCTCCACATTTGAGTGGAGAGTGGGATATGACTTTCTTAAGTACTCTGGTGCCTCACATTTGACTATGTCCCCTGGAGGGGGAGACCTGGTGGCACTCAGAGGAAGGACAGCAGGTCACCGAGAAGAGACTTGATACCCTATGAGCATATACAAGGGGAGGTAATCCCTCTGAGGAACAGTCATAGGGGAGGGGAATAAGGGGAAAATGGGAGGGAGGGGAGAATGGGAGGATACAAGGGATGGGATAGCAACTGTTCCTTAATCAAAAGAATTTGTTACAAAAAGGGCATTATTTTAAGTGAAGTATGGTATGCACAAAGTAAAATACTGTATGATGTCACTTATAGAATTCCCCAAATCTAATTTATAGAAAGAGGAAATGGAATGACAGTTACCAGAAACTGGGGGTAATGGGTAATCTGGATATTTCTCAGTATAATACTTCTTAGTGGGTACACACCTTCAATTTAGAATGCTAAAAATTCTTTAATGGTAGACCGTATTTATATTTGCACAGCCATGTAGCCAGGGGTAATCCAGGCACACATGCGCTACTTCTCATCCTCTCCTGCTTTACCTGGGAGCAGAATCCACCAGCCTTCTCTTCTCATTCCTCTGTCTTTAGCTTTGTCCTCTTCTTTAGCTCCTCCCACTCAGCATATAAACAAGCTCAAGTCATTCCAAAATTGAAATAACAAGTGGCCTTTTAAAAGCTTGCACCCTGAATTTCCCCTTATGCCTAAACTTTAACAAACAAACCACCAAACCAAACTCAACAACCACTGCTGCTGGCTCCCTTTTCTTCTGTTCCTCCAGACCAACGGTTCTTAAACTGTGCGTCATGAGCCCTTTGAGCTTGCATAGCTGATATCCTGCATATCAGATATTTATATTAAGATTCATAACAGTAGCTACATTACAGTTATGAACTAACAACAACTTAATTGTATAGTTGGAGGTCACCACAACATAAGGGACCCAATTAAAGGGTCCCAGCATCAGAAAGTTAGGAATTACTGCTCTAGACTATCAACTGCAAAATGTGTTTGAACATTAGCTTGTGGCTGCATAAGGAACAAAATTTAATTGACGATTTTCATTATTTATTTATGACATCTAAAAGTTTGACACCATTGACTTTTGAAATCTTTCTTTCCCAGGTTCTTAAGGCACTGTTTTTATAATGCTATAACAATTCCTTCTTGCTTTTGCACTATCCATGCTCAGCTACCAGTGGATCCCACTGACCTGTACTTTACAGGCCCCTCTCAGATGACACAAAAGCAAAGACCTCAGTCTGATAGCATCACTATAGACTAACGACTCAACAATTTCTCTCTTGGTCACTACTTCCCCTCCATTTCTAGATTCGGTTGTGTTGAACATATCTGTCAGTGATATGCAAAGTATTTTATCATAATTCTTTTCCCCTACACCTGCTGTCTATGTCCTTTTTTTTCTATATCTTGATGGTTGGCACGTTCATCTACCAATTGCTCATGCCAGAAATATGGAAAAGATCTTTGCTCTTCCAAATAACCAATCCAGTTGGATAGAAAAATTCTATCCCTTTCATTCTATTTCCATGAATTTATTTTCTGGTTTTTTAGATGATCATATTGTGATTCTTCTACTACGGTCTCAAATAAGATGCAAACATCATCAAGAGAATATGAGAGATGAAAGAGAGAATCTCAGGCATAGAATAAACAATAGAAAAAATCTATACATTAGTCAAAGAAAATGCTAAATCTAAAAACTTCCTGACATAAAACATCTAAGAAATCTAGGACATTATGAAAAGACAAAAATCTAAGAACAGTAGGAATAGAAGAAGATTCCTAGCTCAAAGGTCCAGAAAATATTTCCAACAAAATCAGAGGAAAATTTCCCTAATGTATAGAAAGAGATGCCTATAAATATACGAGAGGCTTACAGAACACCAATTAAATTGGACCAGAAAAAAATCCTCCTGCTACATAATAATCAAAACACTAAATGTAGAGAACAAAGAAATACATTTAAAAGCTATGAGGTAAAAAGGCCAAGTAACATATAAAGATAGACCTATCAGAATTACACATGAGTTCTCAACAGAGACTCTAAAAACCAGAAGATCCTGGGCAGATGTCTTACTCTCTCTAAGAGACAAGAGATGTCAGCCTAGACTACTATACCCAGCAAAATTCCCAATCACCATAGATGGGGAAAAGAAGATATTCCATGACAAAACCAAATTTAAACAATATTTATCCACAAATCTAGCCCTATAGAAAATACTAGAATGAAAACTCCAACAAAAGGAGGTTAAATACACCCAATCAAACACAGGAACTAAATGATTCCATACCAGTAAAACCAGAAGACAGGAATCACACACACACACACAGACACACACACACACAGACACACACACACACACACACACAGACACACACACACACACACACACACACACACACACACACTATCACCACTGACATCAAAAGAACAGGTATTAACAGTCATTGGATATTAATATCTGTCAACATCAATGGACTCAATTTCCCAATCAGACGACACAAGCTAACAGAATGAATACAAAAACAGGATCCATTATTCTGCTGCATATAAGAAACACCTCAGCAAAAAAAGATAGACATCATCTCATTACCTTTGGCTGAAAAAAGGTTTTCTAAGTAAATAGACCCAAGAAGCAGGCTGGAGAAGCCATTCTAATATCTAATAAAAATAAAGTTTCAACCAAAATTAATAAAAAGAGTCAGGGAAGGACACTTCATACTCATCAAAGGGAAAAATCCACCAAGATTTCATCTTAATAATGGATAGCTATGCTTCAAATGCAAGAGCACCCACATTATTAAAAGAAAAATTAATAAAGCTTAAATCACACATCGAACCCTACATATTAATAGTGGGAGACTCCAACACCCCACTCTCGTAAATGGACAGGTCATCAGACAAAATAAACAGAGAAATAATGACAATAACAGCTATCATGATTCAAATGAACCTAACAGACATCAACAGAACTTCCCAGCCAAACACAAAAGGATATACCTTCTTCTCAGCACCTCATGAACCTTCCCCACTGCACTGACCATATAGTTGGTCACAAAGCTAACCTCAACAGATACAGGAAGATTGAAATAATCCCTTGTATCTTATCACACTTCACAATGTCTACAAATAACATAAAATATCCTCGTGTAAGTCTAACCAAGGAAGTAAAAGAGCTGTATGACAAGAATTTGAAGTGTTTGAAAAAAGAAATTGAAGAAGATATCAGAAGATAAAAAGATCTCTCATGTTCATGGATTGACAGGATTAACATAGTAAAAATGGCCACTTTACCAAAAGCAATCTCAAAATTCAATGAAATTCCTATAAAAATTCCAACACATTTTTTATAGACCTTGAAAGAATAATTCTCAACTTCATATGAGAAAAAAAATTCCAAAATAGCTAAAACAATCCTGTACAATAGAAGAACTTCTGGAGGTTTCAGCATCTCTGACTTCCAACTGTACTACAGAGCAATAGTAATTTAAAAAAAAATAGAGTATTGTATTGACATAAAAACAGACAGGTTGATCAATGGAGTTGAATCAAAGACCCAGAAGTAAACCCACATATCTGTGACTACTTGATTTTTGACAAAGAAGCCAAAATGATACAGTGGAGAAAATAAAGCATCTTCAACAAATGTTATTGGTCTAACTGGTTGTCTGAATGTTGAAGAATGCATATAGATCCATATTTATAACCCTCCACAAAATTCAAATCCAAGTGCAACATAAAACTGGATACACTAAATCTGATAGAAGAAAAAGTGTGGAATATCCTTGAATGCATTGGCACAGGAGACAACTTCCTGAACAGAACATCAACAGCTCAGGCACTAAGATCAACAATTAATAAATGGAACCTCATGAAATTGAAAAGCTTCTGTAAGACAAAGGAGACCATCGAGAGGACAAAACCAGCAGCCTACGGAATGGGAAAAGATCTTCGTCACCTGTACATCTGGCTCAGGGCTGGTATCCAAAATATATAAAGAACTCAAGAAACTAGACATTGCTGGGCATGGTGGCATATGCCTTTAATCTCAGCACTTGGGAGGCAGAGGCAGACAGATCTGTATGAGTTTGAAACCAGCCTGGTCTTCAAAGTGAGTCTAGGACAGCCAAGGCTACTCAGAGAAATCCTGTCTTGAAAAACCAAAAAAAAAAAAAAAAAAAAAAAAAAAAAAAAAAAAAAAAAAAAAAAGAAAAAGAAAAAGAAAAGAAACTGCACTTCAACAAACCAAATAACCCAACTTTAAAAAGTGGGTACAGAGCTAAATAGAGAATTCTTAACAGAGGAATGTCTGATGGCTGAGAAGAACTTAAAGAAATGTTCAACATCCTTAGTCATCAGGGAAATGTGAATCAAAATGACTCTGAAATTTCATCTTACACCCATCAGAATGGCTAAGATAAAACTGAAGTGACAGCACATGCTGGCAAGGAAACCCAGGCCAGAGAGAGAAACATGGTATGTACTCATTTACAAATGGATATTAGCTGTAAAGTATAATCATGCTACATTCCACAAACCCAAAGAAGCTAAGTAATAAGGAGGGACCAAGGGGGAAGTACTTGAATCTCACTGAGAAAGACAATTGGAATCTACCTGGGGATTCAGGGAAGAGGGACCTGGGTAGGTAGGGGGTATGGGGAGGGGAGCAGAAGATACCAAGTGTGAGGAGGACAAAGGGAGAGGGTACTAGGAGAGATAACTGGATTGGGTAGCATCTCTAGGACAAGCTAGAAACCCGGGGGCAATGGAAACTCCTGGGAATCTATGAGCATGACCTAGCTAAGATTCATGTCAGTGGCAGATATGGAACCTGAAACAGCCATCTCCTGTAAGCACAAGAGACTTCCAATGGAGGAATTGGGGCACCAACCCAGTCACAAAACCTCTGATCTACTATTTGTCCTGACTTCAAAATGTGCAGAGGTAAATTAAAGATGGAGCAGAAATAGAGGAAATGGCCAACCAATGACTGGCCCATCTTGAGACCCATGCCATGAGAGAGACCACTAATGATATATTTGTTACACTTGCAGACAGGAGCCTAGCATAACTGTCATTGAGAGGTTTCACCCAGCAACTGATAGAAACAAATGCAGAGAGCTACAGCCAAACATAAGGTGGACCTTGGGAAATCCTGTGGAAGAAGGAGAAGAAAGATTGAGGGAACTTGAGGGATTAAGGACACCACAAGAAAACCTAGAGAGTCAGCTAACCCCCATGGAGGCCCACAGTGACTGAACCACCAGACAGAGACCATGCATGGGACAGAACCAGGCCCTCTACACATATGTAACACATATGTAATGCTTAGTCTTCATCTGTGACTCCTAACAGCAGGAACAGGGGCTGTCTCTGACTCTATTGCCTGCCTTTGAATCCCTTTCCCTAACTGGGCTGCCTTGTCTAGCCACAATAGGAGAAGATGCATCTGGTCCTACTGCAAATTGATATGCCAAGACTGGTTGGTATACATGAGAGGCCTCCCCTTTTTTGAGAAGGACAGGAGGATGGGGGAGGGGAGGGGAAAGGGAGAGACTAGGAGAAGAGGAGAGAAGTGAAGCTGTGATCACGAGGTAAAGTAAACAAATTAAAAAGTAAAATACAAAAAGAGAAAAAAAGAGGTAAAATAAGCCATGTGTGGTGGCACATGCCTTTAATCCCAGCACTCAGTAGGCAGAGGCAGGTGGATCTTTGAGTTCGAGGCTAGTCTTGTTTACAAAGTGAGTTCCAGGACAGCTGCGGCTACACAGAGAACACCATATCTTAAAACAAAACAAAACAAACAAAAACTAGTGAAACAAAACAGAAAATGACAAGATTTAGGGATACTGAGACCTTTGTCTGTTGCTAGTTGAAATGTAAAATGGTACAACTTCTGTGGTTACAAAATTGTAGCATAAAATGATTCTACCCACACATTGACTACAGGACATAAGAGAAATCAGTTCCAAACTGACTTCTGGGAGATGCTATGCAAGCTGCTGGAAGAGAAGAAGTATCAGTGGTCTTACCCAACACTGTAGCCAGTGGCTATCATATCAACCTTCCAGTCAAGATGTGCCTATTGGGGCAGTATTGGCATGACTATTATTGGGTAACTACTTTTTAAAAAATGGGTTTAAAACCTGCTCCACAGGAGGCAATGTCATTCTTGCATATGCTAATCTTGATCAAAGCCCCATGGTTGGGAGGTATAAACTATGATTATTTTGTTAAGTGGTCACATTGTCAAATTGCCTGATAAACATTTGTTTATACCTATTGACCTGGGCTGTTCTCAACGTTGGCCAAAGTCTATAAACTTTGCAGCGGGTATCAGACAGTATGTGGAGAATGAGAAACTGCTTGTGCCTTAAATGGGACATCTTTATCAAGCTTAAGCTCCCTACGGTTTGGGACCATCTCAGAAGAAGATGTAGAAAATGTAAGAGCTGAAGGATAATGTGACGGGATATGAAATGCTGTCTTCTGGACACAACATGGCTATCGCAATCATGAATTCACAGCATCTGTGCTTCTCTGCAAAAGATCAAGCTAGCCAAAATTCTCACATAGATAGGGGAGGTGTTCCCATTCCTTATAGAGGGGCTACAGACAGTTGGAAACTGCAGGGCTTCTGGCAGGGGTGGGGGGAGGGGAGGGCGGGGAATCCCTTGAAAGTATTCTTCTCTCTCTCTCTCTCTCTCTCTTTTGTTATATTTCTTTTTTAACATATACGTTTATATTATTACATAAAAATAAAATAAACCACATACAGCAGAAAGAACCACGAAACAATCAAGAATTACATAATGTTACATTCACATTAATTTGGCTATTTGTATTTGGCAACCTTGAAGAAAACATGTTTCCTGTCTTGGTGAGTCTAAAATTCTGAATGAAAATCAATATCTATTGTATCTCATCTCTATTAATTTAAAACATCTACCTAGATCTAAAAACATCTTAGCCCTTAAACAACTAAGCTTAATTGTAAGACTAAACTATCTGGTCTTCAACCCCATCAGAGACTTGAGAAGGAATAAAATTTAATTAACTGACTGAACCAGAAGTGCAGGTTAACAGCTTCCAAAATGGAAAAAAAAAAAAAAATGACAGAGACAGTTTGTTGCCTGAACAGTGTTCTTATTGGTAAGTTCCACGTGCTCCACTGGATGGCCCCACACCCATGCACATAGGGGCAGCACTGACTGGACTCACTGCATTACTAGAAAAAGAAGAAACAGTGGAGGAGGAGGAAGAGAAATGAAGTTAGGAAGGAGACATGTGAGGGATATTTGTGGAGCTGGAGGAGAGAAATGGGGGGCAGATCTACTCATTTCATTATAACTGTAAATGAAATGTCTCAGAATAGAGTGAAGTATAATTAAAATACATTTAAAAACTAAAAACAGGTATATGGTGCTACTGCAGTGGATATACTGTGGTGTGGTTATAGTTTAAATAGTCCCCAGCTGGTGACATTGTTTTGGAGGGTTGTGGGACCTCTGAAGCATGAGACACATGTGGTGGAGGGAGCTCACTGAGTGCCTGCATTTGAGGGTTATAGTTTGACCCTATTTCTATCCAGGGCTCTCTGCTTCTTGGTCAGCTGAGATGTGAGACTCCACAAGTACAGTCTCAAACCACTGCACATCCCCAACATCTTCCTTGTCATAATGAATCTCTCACCAGTACCAAGAATGAAACAAATAGAGTTGGGCTTTCCTAAAATTAATTAATTAATTTAGAATTGCCATATGATTTTGCAATTCCACTTTTAGGCAAATACTCCAAGAATTTAAAGCTAGAACAGTTATTTATATGTAAGGGCTCATAGTAGCACCAATCACAATAGCCAAAAGGAAAAAATACTACAAATATCTACCAGCAGAGGAATGTGTCAACAAAATATGGTGTATCACTATATGTGGCATGATGTCATTCAGCTTGAATAAGGAATGAAATTTTGGCTTGGGATATAATATGGATGAGCCTTGAATACGGACAAAAGATGACAGAATTATGGTCAGTGGAGTAAATAGACACAAAGGACAAATGTAGCTTATTGTACTTATGTAAGATACCTAGAACCTTCTGATTCATAAAAAGAGAAAGTGAAAAGGTAGTTGCTGGGAGCTGAGGGAGGGGTTAGCCAGCCATCATTCTTTTAAGTGGTATCCCACTCAAAATTATTTTTAAAAATTCTGAGAATATCATGGTGGTGTTTTCACAGCAGTGTGAAAGTACTTAGCAACTAAATTTTTCACTTAAAATAATGAAGATGGTAAACTATATTATATTTTATTAAATATTATGATTATTATTGTAAAAGTGTTAGAATGTATTTGGAGTGCCAGCAGGGGAATTTACTTGTCTTAAATGACTGGGGGCAGGGGCGTTGACCAGGCTGAAGATAGAGGATAGCATGGGCTAGTTCTAAATATTAGAAACAGACACTCCCCAGTGGAAAGACACAGGGCCCATCTCTATCTCAGCATCATATCTGGCCTCTAGTGACTGCAAAGATGAACGTAGGGTTCTTGCTGTCTCCGTGTGCACCTCCCCAGACTCTCAGCAGGAGATGTGCATTTCCCACCTTGAGCAAGCCCCTATCTGCTTGTGCTAAGGGAAGCAGTGTGGTGGGTTAGGCAGCAAGTCAGAATCATACACAACCAACAAGAAGGAGCTTTGAAAAGGCAAAGCAGTCCAGAATCCAAAAGCTGCATACAAAAGAAAGACTACCCCAGATTAAAACAAAGCTTTCTGGGGCTGCAGCAGGGAAATACGTGATCCGTGGTAAGAGCCAAAGCAAACAGAGCAGACCAGTTCAAAACTGCTTATCTGTGTGGTTTGCAGAGTGTCAATATACATGCAGAGCTGGCCCAACTGCACCAAGAGCCATTAAAGGTCATGGAAGTAAAAACAAAAGTCAGAGACTGTGAGCCTCTGCCAGGCTTCCTCTATACTTTCTCAAATCTAGAGAAGCGAGTAAGAGATATAGCTTTTGCCCTACCCCCAAGCACACCCCACACACACACACACACACACACACACACACACACACACACACACAC
>OU015753.1:68677402-68697731 GCA_907169655.1 Acomys percivali | reverse complement strand
CACACACACACACACACACACACACACACACACACACACACACACACATTTTGAGCCCTGGGAAATATAACTTAAATTGACAGTGAATGACACCCACGAAGGAAATGGCACCCTCCTTTTATTATATATTTTATTTTCATGTATAATTGTACCATAGTCAAAATGGAAGTTTTTTCCCCATGTAAACTGACCTGCATGGTGAGGTAGGGGAGACAAATATAAAAAGAGTTTTTTTATATTTCTCCTTGTTGAACTAAACAGGCTCATGTTCGGGAACACCACCAGGACATGCAGCTTTCACCATACATACAACTCATGAGATTGGGTGAATCTGAATGATGTATTATACCAACTGGGAAAGCAGCTCTCCTCTCGGGGATGGCTGTGCCCCAGCAATTAGAAGTTAACAAAGCAGCAATGCTATGGTATAAATTAAGGTAGGAGTAGGGATAGAAAACAGAAAATAATTCTACACACTTATCATGTATGCAGTGCAGTTGGCTAAGTACAGATGTGAGAAGTTGGATGTTCACATATGTTGGGTCATATTTCCAATATTTTACTGCCAGTAAATAACAGAGAATAAGCTGCTGTCAGGCTAAAGTCCACGGTTTGGCCTCTCTTCTGTGTCACCTGCCAGTTATATTAGATAAAAGGGCAAGGTTCTGCATTCCATGTTTCTGTGTCTGGACTTCTCCCATTACAACTATGCTCTAAAGCACAGGGTCCTCCTCCTCACCCCTTTCCCCGGGAACTATGACATCTGGCTGCTAACTTCAGCAATAGGACTTCACCAGCATATCACCTCTACCAATCATGATAACTGATTAAACTCATCAAGCGTTGATGACTGGACTCACCTAAAAGTTCTGTGAGCCTTATTTCATTTTATACTTTCAGTGATGTGGAAAGTGTATGCCAGGTGGTGGTGGTGCACGCCTTTAATCCCAGCACTCAGGAGGCAGAGGCAGGTGGATCCCTGTGAGTTTGAGGCCAGCCTGGTCTACAGAGTGAGTCCAGGACAGCCAAGGCTACACAGAGAGGAGCTGTCTAAAAAAAAATTCCAAAACCCTCCACCAGAAATAGAAAGTGTATGCTGTGTTGCTAGGCAGTGATCGTGCATGACTTTAATCCTAGCAATTGGGAGAGAGAGATAGGCAGTTTGAGGTTAATGCAGTCTATAGAATGAGTTCCAGGACAGCCACGCCTACCCAGAGAAATTCTGTCTTGAAGAAAACAAAGCCCAAAACAAGCAAGAAGAAAGAGGAGGAGGAGAAAACAAGGAGAAAGAAAAAGAAGAAGAGGAAGAGGAGGAAGAAGAAAGGAGGAGGAAATAGAAAGCTGAAGGAGGAAGAAGGGGAAGAAGAGAAGAAGGAAAAAGAGGTGGAGGAGGAGGAGGAAGAAGAAGAAGAAGAAGATGAAGAAGAAGAAGAAGAAGAAGAAGAAGAAGAAGAAGAAGAAGAAGAAGAAGAAGAGAAGAAAAATATGTATAGCTCATATATCACCTAGGATTCCACGGGCCTTATCTGGCCTGCCTTCTAGGCCGCCAACTACTTTTTAGAACCTTCTGCAGAACGCCTTCTCTGTGCCTACCTGGTCTGTCTTCTGGTGTCAACTATTTGGAGAATACTGTCCATCCACTTTGTTTCCATTGCCCAACCTGGAAGCCACCTAAATGCCTATAGTCTCTGACTACTTTTACCATGTATGGGCCCAGTGGAAACACCTCATCACAGGATACAGGATTTTGGATGTTGACTTCACCAATCAGCTAGTGCATCTGGACCTGCAGGAGAAGGAATTGCCTGCGGGGTTAACTTGAGCTAATGAAAATCAAGGAGAGCAGGTGCAAACCAGCAGTTGCCTTTGCTTTGCTTTGCTTTGCTTTGCTTTTCTCTCCTTTTTTTTTTCCCCCTCCCACTCACTCCCAGCCACACACATTCCCAGTGTGGCTCAGAGAGGAACAGTACAACACATGACATGCCATAGTCTGACCCTGGTTCATTCTGAATCCCTGACTGGCATAGCAATCTCATACTACTTTCTCTACAGACTGGCCTCCTTCTTCTTCTGTCCCGCTGCCCTGAGAGGACACCCGGTACACACAGCTAAATTGCTTTATCTATACCTGAGACCCTGCTTCCTAGAGAACTCGGGCTAACATAAATGTGTACAGAAACATTTGGCATATTCTTTAATATAGCTCTTTAATAGAGTTTGATATTGAGTGTGCTTTGAGAGGTACTGTCAAAAAGAAAGAAATTAGGGCCAGGGAGATAATCCAATGCGTAAAGTACTAGCTGTTTAAGCACGAAGGCCCAAATTCAAGTCCCAAACCTAGGCTTAAAAATGAAAAGAAAAACCACAGTGTGGTGGTGTGTGCTATGAATCATACATAACACAGGAGATGTAGAGGCAGGTGGATCCCTGGGGCTCACTGGCCTGCCTAGCCTACTTGGAGAGTTTAAATAAAAAGATCCTGCCTCAGTCACAAGGTGGGCAGTGCCTGAGTTACACAATGTTGTTCTTTGGTCTCCACATTGCATGTGCACTCACGCGCAGGCGCGCAGCACACACACACACACACACACACACACACACACACACCACAAAGTGGAAGAAATTAACTCATTTGTATCTTGAATAATTCTGAGAAGTGTTTATACTCATCTAGTACTTGCTAACACCAGTCATGGTCTGGGAAGATTTGCATATATTATGACTTTTCTGATTAGACTTTGCTTTGAAAGAAGGTCTCACCACGTAACCCACGCTGGCCTTGAACTCCAAACCTACCTTCTTCAGCCTCTTGTGTCCTAAACTCACAGGTTTGCACCATCTTGCTCAGGTCAGAGTTTATGTGGAGAGAAGTGATCAGAAGGAACTTTAAGCCAGGCAGACATGATGGGAGCTTGCTGCCGAGCCTGGTGATCTGAGGTCAGTCCTGAAAGTGTCCTCTGAGCTCAGCACAGAAACACAAACACAGACAGACAGACAGACAGACAGACAGACACACACACACACACACACACACACACACACACAACACATACCACACAGCACACCACACACACACAAACCACACACACATACCACATACCACACAGCACACACACATGCCACACACCACACCACACACCCCCACACACACACCCCACACACACATACCACATACCACACACCACACACACACATACCACACACCACACATCACACATAGACATACACACCATACACCCCCCCCACACACACATACCACACATACACACACACATACCACACACCACACACACATGCCCTACACTACACCCCCCCACACACATACCACATACCACATACACACACACATACCACACACCACACACACATGCCATACACTACATACCACACATACACACACATACCACACACCACACATACACACCATACACCCCACACCACACACATACATACCACATACCACACATACACACACACACACCACACACATCACACACATACACACCTGCACTGTCACACTTATTTTGAAACTTTACAGGTGAGAAACACAAAATGAAATATACTTAAATAACAATCTAAGGCCACACAACCTAGTCACCAGGAAGTAGATTCGTGTCTTACTACAGCCATGGCTCTTAGCTACTAGTTGTAAAATAGTTTTGTGAAAAAAATTAGTGAGGGCAGAGAATCAAGGAAGATGGATTTCTGAGTCCAAGTTTCACTATGAGAGAGTGAAAGCAGAAACACTAGTTGTAAGAGAAGGCATGGATTAAAGTTCTTTTTTTATTACCCTAAATTTATTATTGTGTGTATGCCCATGTGTGTGTGTCTGTGTGTCTGTGTGATCATCTGTGTCAGTGTGTCTATGTCTGTGTGCATACGTGTGCCTCTATGTGCTTATGTGCTGAGCTCAGAAGACACTTTCTAGACTGAACTCAGATCATCCAGGCTTGCAGCAAGCTCCCATCTAGCCAGCCTGGCTTAAAGTTCTTTATGACCCCTTCTCTTCACACAAACTCTGACCTCAACTTTTCCCCTCCAGCACACAGTACCCCAGTATAACTAGAATAGTTTTGTGACCAGCCAGCATCTAACCCAGAATTTCCTTCCACTATTTGTGTTTCGCCAACAACCCAAAACAAAAGCACTTTGTAGATAAATGGTTTCATCCCACAACTTCAGTGATGAGGAGCTTAAAAGCACAAATACATTAATCTATTTTATCAGTAAATAATAATATCAAACTCTTTCCTGCTTTGATGGAGAAGGGGAGTTAGTGATGAACGGGAAAGTGCAGGGTCCTTAGGAACAGCCGGAGCAGCCTGCACTTAGGGAGGATGCTTCTCCACGCACATGGCTCATTCCTACTTCTTCATTCTTTGTATTCATCTGAGAACAAGCAGAAAAGGCTAGCCATGGCATCCTGGTGGACCATGCCCGGCAAATCAGAAAGGAACTTGTGTCTGCATAGTAAGCTTAAACAGGAATCTAACCCAGGGTAGGGTATTTATTTAAATTGGTCAACAGATGCTTTTCCCCATTTCTTTTTGGTTAGCCCACACAATAAGGAGTTTCAACATGATGTTTTCCTACTTTACTTTTCATTGCCCTTTGATCACTTTCTCCTACCCGTTGCTGTCCCTTGGCCCTTTCTATTCTTTGGAAGGTCCCATTCTCTTCCCAAGTATGTGTGTTGTGTCTATCTATTTTTGTCTAGATTCTTCATAACAGGTAAACTTGTGAGATGTTAACATCTATTTTATTGATGTGTATGTCAATGTAAGTGTCTGTGCATGTGTGTGTACCAGTGCATGAGTGGAGGGTAGAACAAACATTGGATCCCTCTCTCAGAGCAGACATGTGCATGTGAGATGTCCTGTTAGTTACATGGGTGTTGGAACTGGAAATTTGGTCCACATAACTGCACAGTAAGAACTAGTAACTGACATTTGTTTTTCTTCTCGTAATAGTTTTTTTCTTCTTCCATTATCCCCTCTCTTTAGAGTCCCTGCATACTTCCCCTTCTGATTTCATGTAATATGTATGTATATATGTATATATGTATCTATCATCTATCTATCTATATCTATCTATCTATCTATAGCTCTATCGCTATCTATATCTATCTATCTATCTATCTATCTATCTATCTATCTATCTATCTACCTATCATCTACCTACCTATCTACTATCTAGCTATCATTATGAATCTAGAATCTGTACATGGAAAACACACAAGTCATATTTGTCTTCTGAGTCTGGCTTATTTTATTTAACATGATCATTTTCAGTTATATTAATTCCTGCAAATGCCACAACTTCATTCTTCACTATGGCTGAAGAAAACTCCATTGTGCATACATACCATGTTTTCGTTACGCATTCCTCTGCTGTTGGACACCTAGGATGGTTTCATATCGTGATAACCATGGGCTGAACTGCAGTAAGTACGGATACACAGTTCTTTCTGTTGCATGGTGTATGTCTGCTGTTTTAAACTAGAGAATTATGACCGGATGCAAAATATTAGAAATTGGAGTATCATAGCTCAAACTTTTCTGCAATAAATGCTGTGAGAATATGTCTATAGAATTCAGCTTATGACATATAGTCTGTAAGTACGTGGAGTACTAGTGAGAATGATCGGGAGGAAATAGGAAGCCTTGAGTCAGAAGTTCTCAGTCTTATCAAGTGCTCAACTACAGCTCTTAAAAATCCATTTCTTTGTATATATTAAGTTTGAAAATCTTTACTTCATTGTTATTTATGTGTACGTGTCTGTGGGTAAGTATTCGTGTGTGTGTGTGTGTGTGTGTGTGTGTGTGTGTGTGTGTGTGTGTGTAGGAAGGCATCAGATCTCCTGGAGCTGAAGCTAAAGCAGATTGTGATCTAACTGGCTGGTAACCTAGTCCAGGCCCCCTGTATGAGCGGCTAACTCTCCTAACTGTCTAGCCATCTCTCCAGCCCTAATGCAAACTGTGTACGTACCCCTTGTTCCTTGTAATAGTGTTGTCATTTTTAATGAGGTCAGTAATTGATGGCTGTTGCTCAAGTCTATGTATGTTGAGCCTGCTTGATTAAATAGGAATTCCTTTATCTGCAATCCTATTTCTTACTTACTTGAGTATATGCTTGATAAACTTCCATTAAATTTAGCTAGCCAGACATTTGGAGAAAGAACATATGACTACTTTCTTTGAATGCTTTCTATAGAATAGAAGAAAACCTATTTCCTGATATTTAAAGGCTTCCCACTGTCCCATAATTGAATTAAAATGATTTGGAGTTAATCAGAATCATTAGAAATTAATATTTAATTTAAAATAACTAGTTTTAGATTGCATTTTCTACATTTTCCATAGGCTATTGAAAATCACTTTTATTCCAATATTTAGCATCATGAAATACTAATTTTTCCATTACTCTTATTAAAAATCATCACCAGCTTAATGGTCCCAATCGCTGGTAGCACATGTGTGTGCATGTGCGGTGAGGACAAATGTGTGCATGCTCTGAGTGCTCTGCTCTCACACTCTCCATTGTATCCCACCAAGACAAGGTCTCTGACTGAACCTGGAGCAAATGATAAACCCTGACAGTCCTCCTATCTCTGCCCCTCACAGTGCTGGGGTCCCAGGCACGTGTGTCCCACACCCATGGTTTTTTTTTTTTTGTCTGTTTGTTTTACATAGATGCTAGGGATTCAAACTCAGGTCCTCTTGCTTGTGCACAAACACTTATTAACCACTGAGCCATCTCTCCAGCTCCCAATAGTGATCATTTTTTATAGTTATCAAGTCAGAAGTCTAATGTGGGCCTCACAGGGTTAAGATCACAGTATAGTCCTCTCTGTGGGCTGCAGCGACAAATAGACAACTGCTTTCCTAGCCCATGTATTGAAAACACTGAGTTTTATGTGGTTGAAGGACTGAGGTTCTTCTTGTACCCCCTTAAGCATCCTTGGCTCAAGGCCCTCCTGCTGCATCTTAAAAGCTAGAGGTGATGGGCTGAATCGGTGTTGCTTCTCTCTATGGTGAGAAGAGGAAGTTCTTGCCCTTGAAGACTCATGAGGTTAGGCTGGGCAGGCTTTAGTGATACAGATCATCTGGATGGCGATCTCCCACCTCAAGGCACATAACCTCAGGCATAGCTCAAGCTTAGGCCATGGATATCTTTGAGGGTCCTTCTGCCTGTCATGAAATACACAGGATTAGGTAAAGGGAGAACAGCAAGCTACAACGCTACTTCATGTGTGTAGTGCTTTCAGCAAGCCTTACTCCTGAACTGGTTTCTTTAGAGATGGTGAAATGCTCTGCTTTGTGATGCTTAGCCAAAGCAAACTGAAAAAATGGTACAAAGTACAACTCAGTAGTAAAGGTTTCTGTTGTCCAAAGTTCTAGTGGCCTCTCCTAATTAGGGCATTCCACCAGCCAGAGAGGACCTCTGGCTTCCTGACCCCATGATCTGGCATCTGAATGTTACAAATGGCCCTGGAGAACTGAATTGAACCACAGCAATCTTCCACAATCAGGTATGTAGCCTGACTAGAAAAGCTGCCCAAGTCCCAGTGCCTGCCAGTGCAGTGCATACCATTAGTCATGGGACTGCATTTTCAATTAATTAATTATTTTATTTATTAATATTATCAATTTATTATTATTTAAAACTACAATTTTAATTAATTTATTTTAGTATGTGTGCATTTATGCATGTGAGTGTAATGTATGTGTGTATAGTGTATGAGCAAAGGTGGGTGTGTACAGACATGCAGGGACCAGAGGAGGATGTTGAATGTCCAACCCTATCATTCTCTGCCATATTCTTTTGATACAGGGTCTCTTATTAGGCCAGTAGCTAGGGTGGTGGCTAGCAAGCCTCATGCATTCTCTTCTGGTCCAAATAGCCCCGGGATTACAGGCGCACACATAGCCATGCCTGGTTTTTAAATGTGATCGCTGGAATTCTAACTCGGGGCCTTCTTGTACAGCATTTCCCCGACACTCAACGTTGCTTACATTTTATTTACACTCACTTATTGATTTGTGTGTGTGTGTGTGTGTGTGTGTGTGTGCATGCATGTGTGCAGGGCTGCTTTATGTATGTTGTGCTCAGAAAGACAATTTTGGGTTCTGGAAATCCAACTTAGGTCACCAGAAGTATATAGTGAGCTGCCAATCTAGCTTCAAAGTTACTAGTAAATAGTGAACCCTGTCTAACTTACATGCCACTGCTGCGAGTTCTTATTCTTAGGGCTGCCCCATTGATTGTCCTATTGGACAGTTGTGAAAATCTAAAACATGTCCTTTTGCTGGCCCCTGTTTACCATTATCCATTGCCTGTGTCACCAAGACACAAAGATTCGAGATTCTCAACCCTTCTGTTGTCATAACCTGAAGATGCAGTATACCTCCACTGGCGTTGGTGGCCAGGGGTGGTGAAGTTCTGGCCAGGAAACTCCCTGTGATATAGCTAAGTGAGTCTAAAACCCTGTTTGATCATAACAGCAGTAAGCCTTTTATTATCACTCTAAGATTTTGTGGTTTTCTATGTCCCATTGTTCTAAGTGCGTGTTAGCTCAGTTGGTGCCTGTGGATGCTGTTATTAAACCAATTATCAGATAAAGAAAACGAGATTAACTGACTTACCCAGAGCTAGATAGTGAGTTAATGACAGATCTCTGATATGAGCTCAGATTCTCCCCCTGTTAAGCACAAAGTAAAACTCTGCCTTTAGTGTAGTCTGTCACTAAAAAGCTAGAATGATCTATAAGTACATTTTATCATATCCCTCTTAAAACTTTTAAAGTTTAGCTTATTATTCAAAACTTTAATCCATGTCTAACCTTAGAGAGAATGCTAAGTACTGCAGTATTCCACCAAGTCTTCTAGCTCAACCCAGGCCCTGTGCTACGCAGAAAGGCTATGAAGATACTACATCTCCACAGGGGAATAAAAGGATAGTTCTGGTAAGTAGTAGAAAGAAGTGATTTAACCTTCTGCATCTTTCACTGTGGGCTTCATTCTGTACCGCAGGGGTAGGGAAGGCAATGTATGACTGGGATTCACTCACTGGCCTGCATCCCAGGCGCCCCTTCCTGTGGCACCAAGGTTTTAAGATGTTTTCTTTCTTGCCAAGGGAGAATAGGCATGGTTGTGCATCCCTATGAGACTGAGATGGGAGCATCACATATTTCTATCTAGCCTGGGCTACAGAGTGAGAGCCTGCCTCAGGAAAGAACCCTTCCCTCCCTCTAAAACTAAAAAAAAAAAAAAAAAAAAAAAAAAAAAAAAAAAAAAAAAAAAAAAACAAAAAAAAAAAAAAAAAAAAAAAAAAAAAAAAAAAAAAAAAAAAAAAAGACAAAAACTTGTTGAAAAGAAAATAAGCAGGGGGGAAGGAAGGCTCAGCAGTTAACTGTTCCTGCAGCTCTTCCAGAAGACCTGGGCTTGGTTCCTAGCATCTGTATCAAATGGCTCACAACCCTTCACACCTCTCCTCTAATGGGTCTAAGGCTTCCTTGGGCACTTGTACTCACACGCACACATACCCCTAAGCAAACTCACAAACCTACACCGAACTACAAATAACACTAAACCTTAAAGCAAAACAAAAATAACCAAAATAAGAAGCAAATTAGACAATGGTGCTTTGAAAAAATCAGAGTGTGAAGCACAGAATACCCCTCCCTCCTCCCTCCTCCCTCCTCCCCCCTTCCCCTGGGTCTTGTAACATATTCCACAGAGCTCAGTCTGAAAAAACAGTACGAATCGCAAGGCTGGGTTTTATTTTATTTTTTTCTTTCCCCTTTTTGTTTGGTGTTTAAACAATGTTCAAGGTGTGATGCTGTTGGGCATGCAGCTACTTCAGAAACGAAAAGAAAGGAGCTAAGACTGGACTTTACAAAAGGAAAGGAATTCCCACAGGAGAGGACCTTTTGGCGCTGGCCCTGAGAAAGAGCAGGGGTTTTCCAGCACCATGTGATGGCCGTTCTTGGGGTAAACAGGACGGTGTAGACATCCGAAAGGCGGCTGGAATTCTCCTGCTTTTAAAATGAAAATGGAAACTTGGTGCAACTGCCATGAACAGTGATGGAAAGAGAAAATGCTGGAAGAGAGGAGACCGAAAGCGGCTAGACTGACAGTCTTTCCAGAGCTTTCTTTTTATCTCTTTGACTAGAGAGAGAAGATTTCATGTGTCACTACTGAAAGCACAGTGAGATACCAGAATCCTCACTCTGTAGCTCACCAATGTGTCTTTTCCACTTTGTTATCAACAATGCAGGAGAAATCAATTACACAGTGTCATGGTTAAGAAGCTAGGTTTCTGCTATTTGTACCGTAACTGGAATCAAGATTCAGTATCAAATACCTTAGCTGACCATGTAAGAATATTAGGAAAATCCCTCATATTAATGTTTATTAAATATACTACCTAGAATATTTCACAGGCTTAGTACATGTTAATTATAATTATGTATGTGTGTATATTGATATCACCTTTACCTATATGAGAAGAAATTTCAAAAGACAGAGTGTTCAGGATATAGGTAAATGTGATGGTGCACACACATCTGTGATCCCAGTGCTGAGGTGGTGGCAGAAGAACAATAAAGTTGAGGTGAGTCTAGGCTACATAGCAAGACCCTTTGTTTGTTTCTTTTAAAAGTATTCAGAATATAAAGGCTTTGAAAACAATAGTAAGATAAGAAAAAGTCTTCCTGTGAAATTAAATGAGAAGTTATTGTTTTGTTTTCCCAAGCAAGCAAACAAACAAACAAAAAAGTGGCCATTCATTCATTCCCCATTCCTTTGATTCTAAGAGATGAAGAGAAAGAGGGAAGCAGTTTATTTACTGTGAAGAAAAGCACATTAACTTCAAGAGTAGTAAGCATGATAAGAAAACAGAAAGAAGTATCAGTACAAGGATTGGTGCAGGACATGTTGGCTAAATACTCAGAAACGCCATCTAAGGGAATGACACTACCCTGGAAGGAATGACCCAGGCTAGGAGGCCTCCAGACTTTACCAGCTCCACCCTTATGCACAGCAGGCATCACCTTTTGGGCTTTTCCTACTCTAACAGTAGGATTTGTGCCTCCAAAGAGAACTGTAAATTTCATTCTAAAGTTGCTTTTCAGCTCTATAGACTGGAATACGCTTTTGTTGATGAAACAGCGTCACCTCGCAGAAGAGGTCCAATGCTACATCTGACCCCTTCTGGCAAATTAAATACAATTATGCGAACTACGAGGATTTAGGCCTAATCTAATTAATATAGTACACATGAAACAGATAATAATTTCCCTGGTGGAAAACTAGCTTGTCTTATTTTGTGTTTGAACCACAGCTTAGGAAAACGTTGTCCCTGTTAGAAAAATTTCATTATCTTCTATGTTCTGTTTGCCTAGCCTCATAGCAGATATGTTAAAAATAAATAAATAAATAAATAAATAAATAAATAATAAAAGGATCAAAATTGGAATCTTCAAATGATAGCTTTCTTTTCAAAATTTACCAAGGAAAGTATTCTATGAACTGGAGAGAGAGAGTGAGAGAGAGAGAGAGAGAGAGAGAGAGAGAGAGAGAGAGAGAGAGAGATTGATTTTATAAAACGGTGATTTGGTTTTTTGTTTTGTTTTGCTTTTTGCTTTTTGTTTTTTGGGTTTTTTTTCTTACCAAGAACAAACAATACCACTGTGGCAAATAAATTCAATGGGGATTTCTGTTCACCTAAATATAAAAGGTTAAGCTCGACCTGGATTAAATGCAGCCCGATCGATGCCAATCACAAACTTTCTGAATGGCGATTCCAATCCTGAAGCAGAGTGTACCCCTGCCTGAATGCATGAATCTATTAGCATTAATCAGCGTGCTTCACGTCCACCCAGGAGAAAACAGGAAGGAATTTTTTTTCCCCCATCTCTCTTTCACCAACAGAACAAGAGAAGGGATCTGACTCGTGTGAAGAGATATGTGTTTCTTTTCCTTCCTCCCAACAACAGTGAATCTCATACTGAAGAGATGCCCTGGTTTATCAGGAAATGCAATGTGAGGACCAAAACCGATTTTTCTCGGGCCTGTGCCTCTGGCGCGGCATTGCCGTTTCCAACTGTGTGAACACAGCCTTGTCTTATTTGTTCCTTTAGCTTCTCGGGGGCACTGCCAACAAGCATTCCAGCTCTCAAGCGACAAAGATGCCCAGCCCACGAGGGCCTGGACTTTATTCCTAAGTGATGTCAATATCATAGAGCCTTCTCAGCAGCCATTAGAGGGCAACAGGTTCTAGACAATAACTATCTGTGTGAGCTTTTTTATTCTAGGACAGAAAAAGAAAATACTGGAGACGAGGGAAGAAACATTCTGCTTTTCTTCACTGCGTATACATCTGGAATGACAAATATCTTCCTAAGAAATACGCAGTAGAAGCAGCATTGTTTGTGTGTGTGAATTATACAAACAGGCTAATAAACATTATTTCTAAGTGGCACTGGGAGCTATTTTGTTGTGCCATGAGGTCCACCCTGGACAGGGCTAAATCGTCTTGGTTGGTAATGGAGTGTGACACAAGTTCCTATCAAAGGACATTAGCAAGGACCACAATCATATGGTCACATGTATTTTCCTACCAGATAGTATTAAAGATGGAAACACTATGTTGTAACAGGAAAGAAGCCCCAAATATTTTATATGAAGAACTGAAATAAGCCATTTTGTATATTGGATTTGCTCTGCAATAATACGGAACGTGGTGGGTAGGTAAATCAGAGATGAAATAAGATGGGTTGAGAGCTGGTGACTGTTCTGGTTGGGTGGTAGATGTGGGAGACTTGGTATGGTCTTCTTTAACCAGGTATTTACGACCATTTCCCTGACAAGCTCAAGGTTTATACTCACAGCACATGACCCATGGCCTTATGTTAAAGTGGAAAGAACTAAGAATGCAGCTTATTAGTTTTTAGTGTGTGCAGTCCTGGGTTTGAATCCCAGCACTACTTCTTTCAAAAAATATGACAAGTGATCTTAGACTTAAAACTTCTGGCCTTTGGAGCCCAGCGCCCACGGCTGTGTGAAAACATCCGCTGGAGCAAAGGTATTGCTTGAGAAGATTCTAAAACTCACAGTGCGTCTCTTAAAGTTGCCTGCTAAGCCCCATTCACTTGGCCCTTCTCTTCCCCACTGGTTTGTTTCTCGAATTTGATGCTATTTATGCTCAGTTTGGAGATAGTGACCAGTTCCTGTTTTTAAGTGGCAATCGTAATTTGGGATACAACCCCTTTGTCTAAGTCAGTCACAGCAAACCGGCTTTCAGCAACTGCTCTACTTTCTCCCAGCCTTGGCAAGCTGCTCAGAACAACACTTCCTTCTTTTCATCCCAGTGCAGGGTGACTGGGGCTCACAGGGCGTGGGCTCTTCCCATAATCCAGCCTGGTGTTTTACACCAGGGAGCTACAATGTGTGCAGACTTTCTACTCCCTCCCCGCCCCCCCCCCACTTTTAGAAAGAGAACTGCATGCTTTCAGTTTGCACAAAGTTATTATTATTTTTTAATACTTAGAACTCTAAGTGGCCATTAAAATTGATTCCCATTTTCATCTCGATGGGTGCTTGTCGATTTGCCCCAAAGATAAACTGAAACATCCTGTTTGGTGTGGTGGTATTCCTGTGTGTGACCTCAGTTTTTTGTTTTGTTTTGTTATTTATGTCTATGTGAGTCCATTGGGGTAACTGACTTCCTAATTAGTCTTTAATAACAATTCCTGGAACACTGTGATGTCAATCACACATCAGCTAGGTGAGTATTATTTCGGGTCAAGGATTCTATGGTCTATGTGTATGCGCTAGGTGCTAGTTCTTTTGGTGGAAGAAAACGATTGGAACCAGTCACACAAAACTGTGGGATTAGTCCACTTCAGACTCTCACATTCTTCTCTCTTGCCTGATGTGCACAGGAGCAGGAAGGGAGGCTATACAGTGGAGCTAGATAGGAGATAGAAGTAGGCCTGTGGGAGATCTTGAGTGAGGACAAATATTCCAGGTGGTTTTACTTGATTTAATGATCATTTGCCATGGTCTCATTGCTCACAGTTTGTTTTCTGCTGCCTTCTGTAAGTTTTGGAGATAGTTTTATGACTCTCTCTATCCCACCTCTCTGCATCTCAGGCCTTGGACATGCTGTATGAGCACTCCTTCACTGAATGGGTGCATTTCTCAGTCCCCACATATCTGCATTTCTTACACAAATAGTAAATATAGTGAGGTGTTCCCAGGGCATATTGATCAATGATATTCAAAGGTTTTATTTTCATACTTAATTGTGTGTGTGTGTGTGTGTGTGTGTGTGTGTGTGTGTGTCCGCGCGCGCGCGCGCGCGTCTTACAAGTGCACAAGAGTGCAGTGCTGGAGGAGGCCAGAAGAGGGCGTTAGATCTCCTGGAGAGAAGTTACAGGCAGTGTGGATGGAGTCAGTCAGTATGGATGTACACACTCTTAGCTGTTGAGCTGTCTCTCTTTAGCCTGCATAGTGATCTCTATGATTTCTTACTCTCATTCACTCAATAGAAATTTCAAAAGTTTCCTGGATTCTCCTTACAAATTGTCAAGCATTTTCATTGTAAGTTCAGAGAGAAGATACAGTTTCCTTCATATTATAAATACTCACTCAACAAAGTGGTTATATCACTTTTTCTAGACTGACATATAGTCGAAATACCACAGCAACGTAGTATACCCATCATCCATTTTAAAGTTAGGAAAATAAGTTTAATTAAAAGGCAAATGTGAAGCTCTATTTAATAGATATTTACATTTCTTCTTTCATTTCTCTTTCTCATGGAATTTTATTCTTTGCTTATCTTTGTTTTTTCTGTCTTTTTTTATTAATTTATTTTTGTTATATCTCAATGGTTATCCCATCCCTTGTATCCTCCCATTCTTCCCTCCCTTCCATTTTCCCCTTACTCCCCTCCCCTATGACTGTGCCTGAGGGGGACTTCCTCCCCCTTTATATGCTACAGTTTGATAATACCATCATGCTCCCCTTCCACAAAATATTTATGTAGATTAATACTTCTATTTATAAGGATCTCCTGTAATCATGACACCCAAAATTCTTTTGGAATCAGTCACTATTGTCATTATTATTAATATAAAGTTTACCAAAAACACTCCCAAAATACAAAAATCTATATACTTAACAACTATCAAGGTAAATAGTAAACTGGAATTTTCTTTTCTTTTTTTTTTTAAACATATATATTTATTTTATTACACACAAATAAAACAAACTACATACAACAGGGAGAACCATGAGACGATCATGAGTTATATAAATGTTACATTCATAGTGATTTGGCTATTTGTATTTGTCACCTGTGAGTCTTATCAATAAAATACTGATGTGGAATTGAACAGCTTGGTTCTCACAATGTTAGGGCTCTAAAGAGAATTAAAATCTTAGATAAATTTGATATAGGAGTATGAAATAGGAACTGTAGGAAAAAATACAGCCAACTCTCATAATAAACTTATTTTACAGTTGCCTTTCACCTATATTATATACAGTAAACTAGAATTTTCTATAAAAAGCATGCCTTAATGAAGAGAATGTGCCATGAATTGAGCTGTTTGGTTTTCTCTTTTGTTTTGACTTATATTTTTGTGTTTCTATTATTTATTCATAAGTATTTATTGCTCATTGTTGAAAGGAGGCAGATTCAGCATCAATAAAGTCAACTTTTACTTTTTTCATTTATTTTTTAAAGACTCTTGTTATATAGTCCTGGTGGTCTTCAATTTATAATCCTCCTGCCTCAGCATCTCAAGCGCTAGGATTATAGGTATATGCAGCCCTAGCTTTGATTGTTATTGATGCAGATCCTGAAAAGTCTAATTCACATGCATAAACAGATGGTACTGGAAAGTGACATGGCACAGGCACATATGGTGTGTGTGTGTGTGTGTGTGTGTGTGTGTGTGTGTGTGTGTGTGTATTGCTAAACTCAAGGATTGCACATGCTAGGCAAATATTCTTCCAAAGTTTACTAGCTTTTAAATAAACGTTTTCTTAAATTATTTAAATACCTTCTGTGTCATGTATACAGAGTCCCTCAGTGATCTTTCATTCAAAGATACCTTGGATGTGTGTCAGTGGCTGACTCTGTGAGGAGTGGCACTTGGCTATTCCTTTTCCCACAATCCTTCTACTGGGAACTCCTCAGGAAAATCTGAGGTCTCGGTGTTTCACCAAGCCCTGGTCTATCACACCTCCTTCTCAGCCTGAGTGCAGTCCCTATCACTGTGGGCCAATCAGCAGGCAGACCACAAGCAGTAACCCAGAGAGAGGTTATCCTGACTGGGGAGGTGTCTCTGCTGCCAGATGGAGCCATCCCTCCCTCTACGTAACCGGATGAAGGGAAGCTAAGGCCCAGGTGTTTTCTCTGGTGATGCCACAGTCCTCTGTCCTCATTTCTGTCAAGTATGGAAAATGGGCTGTGGAAATTGGTTGGTGGACAGAAGTGCTTGCACACAAGTGTGAGGACCTGAGTTTCAATCCCAGAAGCCATGTAAAAGCCAGGTGCCACAGCATGAGTGTCTTCTGCTCCAGGGTTCCTATGGGAGATGGAAGGCAGGGAGAAGAAAATCCCAGGAAGTTCATGAGCCAGCTGACCTGGCATCCACAGCAGAAAAGCAACAAAGAGATTCTGTCTCCAATAAGGTAGAAGGCAAGATCAACACCCAATATGGTCCTCTGATTCCCTCTCACATGAATGTGTATGCTGTGCATTCACATACACAAAGACTCAAAATATAAAAAAAATACTGAAAATGTCTATAATATTAATATGTCCCACCCAACACACAACGCTGATTCAAAGCTCTGTTGAGACACTATGGAACCTGAATAATGTTTATGTAAACCTAAGTTGTTCTCTGTTAAGGAGATCAGGCAGCTCTGGTGTATTGATGATTTATTTTTAGTTAAAAGTAGCAAATTAGCAGTTCTTACATGGAGAAAATTTGGCACAGAACAAAATATTTCTTGAAGACTTCACTGTATTTTTTTCTTATTTCAAATTTCATTTTGATTGACCCATCAATATTTGTCTATAATCAATCTATGCCACTGGTAAAATAATTTTAGTTATTTATAACGAATGAAAATTCCTTACCAAGCACTTTGTACCAAAGTACCAAGTACTTTGAAATAAGCTCTGGTAGCATTTTAATACCCAGTACCTTCACACAGAGGCTGAGCAATCATTACTGGAGTGGTTGACATTTATTTACTCTGGGCCCTCTGCAAGTGTGAGGTATGAGGTGCTTTCCGGCTCTGGAGGACTCCTCAAAAGTGGGATTCATTCAATGGAGGAAAGTGATCCTATTCAGCAGGATAAGGGAGATATGATGTTTATATGTTTACTAGAGAAACTTGGTGAATCTCTTAGCCTTGCCCTTGGGCTATGTAGGGAGAGGCAGCATCTAGTTAATGATAAAGCAATCAGCCCAGTGCAGAGAGAATGATAGGTTGGGGGGGGGGGGGGGGTGGGAGTGTTGGGGATTGGTTGTAATTAACTAATGACGCTTTGTGGGATTTTTTTGTTTGTTTGTTTGGTTTTTGTTTTGAGAATTTAGGTTTTTATTAGTACATAGTACCATTATACAAATTAGAAAATTATTTAACAACTATTGATTCTCTACATATATCTTTATTAATCATATTGACCAGTTTTTAAATTGGATTAATAACCCTAAGGAGAAAATTCAATTGTAAATTGGATCATTATAAGCAGAGTTACAAGGTAACATCATACTGCTCAGAGAAAACCAACTGAACACCTACTAGCTTGCACTATTCACTAGAGCAGTGCGGTGCAAAGTACTTATAAAACTCTTGATACCACTACTGTTATTTTATATGAAAATATGTGTGTTTTTCAATAAAGCACTTATAAATTAGTCTGTTTAATTATATTGAAAAGGAGCATTATTTTCCTGCATAAATGACAATCATTTATTGGTTTATTTCAACTCTGCTAACACATTGATCATTCACCATTTAAATACCTGACTTCATTAGAAACCGTTTGAATACTTTTTTTTTCTTCCTCCTGCCATAAAAATACAGTAATTTGCCTTAAAAAAACAAAAAACAAAAAACAAACCAAACCAAAACAAAAACTCAAAAACAAAAACAATGAACAGGCATCCTGGTTCTGCCTACTTTCCTAATGCTTCTGAGATAGAGTTTACAGCACGCCAGCAGGCGGAAGCCAAAAAGCCAGCCTTCTACTTGAAAGTGCTGCACTCTGGAGTGCTCTCTATACCCGTCTCCTCGGCCTAACAACGTTATGTACAGCTGACGCCAGCAACTGCAACCTAGTCCACAGTACTCGGTTCTCTCTGCTCCGTTAGTTTAAGTAAACACAACTTACCTCTACCATATTCAGAAAAATACTTAAGCCTCGAGGTCCCCAATAATTGGAGTACTGAACTAGATCCAGCCTGACACTTAGGACAGAAGCAACGCATTACTCACCGAGGGCTCCATAACCTACTGTTAGAACCCAAGCATACAAACGCCAAGCCAGTCACTATTCCTGTGGTTTACTCTTCAGGCAGTCCTTTGCCATTAGTCAGCTTTAACTAGGCCAGAGTCCGGCAGGAAAGCGCATGGTGCACCACATCCACCGTCTCTTAGGTGGCTACTGTTTTCTCTTCTTTACTGAAACGTTGTACTGAGCCAGGCTTTACCCATGACAGGCCAGCAACGTGAACACGTTTACTTTGCTGTTCGGCAGACTTCTTTTTTGTTTGTTTGTTTGTTTGGTTTTTTTGTTTTTTTGTTTTTTGAGACAGGGTTTCTCTGTGTAGCCTTGACTGTCCTGGACTCACTTTGTAGTCCAGGCTGGCCTCGAACTCACAGCGATCCGCCTGCCTCTGCCTCCCGAGTGCTGGGATTAAAGGCGTGCGCCACCACGCCCGGCTCGGCAGACTTCTTTTTCTGAGTCAGCATCTTCTCTCTGGACTCATCATGTACAGAAGGGTTCCATGGAGAAAAACTAACTAATGACACTTTGAATTAGCTAATACAGTGGCAAACTTTTTAAATTGTATGTTGGTGAAACCATCCAAATACTCTTGTTTTCTCCAGATAGCACAATGAAGGTTGCTGGCTCTGAAATTGTCTCTATATAAAAGAAAACACGTCCTAAAACCTCCTCCTCCTCTTCCTCCTCCTTCTTCTTCTCTTCCTCCTCCTTTCTCCTCCACCTCCCCTTTCTCTTTCTTCTTTCCTGTCTTCCTGCCCCTCCTCCTCTTTAATGTGTGTGCTGTGTGCTGTTACACACACATGCCATGGCACTTCTGTGGAGGCCATAGAACAGACTTCTGAGAGTCTGTCTGTCCTTCCACCAGTGGCTCGAGGATCAATCTGGCTTAGGCAGCAAGTGCTCCTACCTTCTGAACCATCCTTCTAGCTCTACCTCAAGATTGATTGAGACTAAGAACTTTCAAAGATCTTCCCCGATTTTATATCTCTAGTATTCTTTAACCATTTAAGGTCTCTAGAGAAATGATTTACTTTTAAGAGCACTTCCTTTCTTTATTGCGATAAATACATATCACATAAAATGGATCATTTCATCATCTTTTATTGTATAAATCAATGACGTTAAGTACTTTCACAATGTGTTCTTGCCTTTTTCTCTAACTAAAGAGAATCTTTAATGTGCCTGGGACAGAGATGAAGACTTTGCTAAGAAAGAATTATAGTCAGTGTAAAGGACATTTCCTAATCTAGTCACAGAATACTTGCTACTGAGCACAAATACACACAGAAACAGCATTTAGCAGAACCTCAAAACACTCGCAGAGAATCAGGAAAGTCCAGTAACTTGCGTAATGTGCAGCAGTGGTCCTCATCGGAACAGCTTGTCTTATGGCAGGCCAACACAAACTTGGCATTGATACATAATTAATGAAGTGGGAAGTGGATTAACAAGATTTCTCTCTCATTAATGTTTCCCTAATATCTGGCATGAAAGCAAAGCTGCATTAATTAGGAGAGGGGCTGTTGTGTGTGTGTGATTGGGGTGGGTGCTGTGTCGGTCTGCAGGGTAAGTTTCTCAGGTTTCATTTGCAGCTTATTGCCCCCCCCTCCCCCTTGTTTACCCTCATTTCTCATTTCCAGGCCCTCATCACCCCTTTTGTTCTCCTAGGGACTGCCATTGTAATTTTCTTCTCGGTGGATGCAGGAAAGATGACAGATTGAATGATTCAAGTTTTAGATGGATGTCTGGGCACACATGAATTAATCAATATTTCATCATCTAGGCA
>OU015753.1:68659448-68677392 GCA_907169655.1 Acomys percivali | reverse complement strand
GTGTGTGTGTGTGTGTGTGTGTGTGTGTGTGTGTGTGTGTGTACGTGTTTGGAAATGGACTGGGAAGAAGGTGATGCTAAAGGAACATGGAGACTCAGTAGGAAGAATGTTTCTGTACTTGGGTTTTCAGATGTATGTTGTAATGTGTAGTTTTGATTTATTTATTTTTTTTAGTTCTAAGAATAAATATTCACTGCCTTCTTTCTTGGCTTAATACTTCTTTATTCAACAGGTATTTATGAGATCTGTTATGTACCAGGTAGGGAATATTAAAAGATAATTAAGATAATTTTGCTATCAAAGGGCTTCTTGACTAATAAGAAAAACATGTAAATGAAGCAATTGTCCCTTGGTTCTCGTGGAAACTGGTTCTATCCTACAGATGTTGAAATCTGCAGATGTTCAACTTCTTTATGTATTTTAATGTGCTTCCATAGTATTTTATGTGCTCACATAATCTATGTATACCTCTCCTATGCTTTAAAAATCAGTTTTAGATTATTTATCATATCTAATACAATGTAAATATCAGTCAACTTTCTATCCTATACTGCTAAAAGAATACGGATCATAAGAGTATCTATACATGTTCAGTAGAGATGTGAATTTTTTTTTCCTGAACACTTTTGATTCCTGGTTGATTTCACCTATGCATGGGGAGGTTGTAAGACAGTAGACTGACTGTACTTCACAACGTATGAGCTCAAGGTTGATGGAAGACAGGACCAAAGAGTGAGGGAGAGGTCATTCTAGAAATCTCATGCCTCATGTTAAGGCCTGAAAATATGAATCCTCCATACCCATTGCTCTTTAAAGATTTAGGTGCAAATATTTCTTTGATACTTTTCTTAGTTTATTTTCCTGTTTCTATGATACTCTGACAAAAGCAACTTATAAAAGGAAGGAAATGTTTGTTTTGGCTCATGGCTTAATGGTATAGTCTACCATGTTGGGGAAGTCAAGGCATCAGGAGTTTGAAGTAGCTGGTAACATCCCATTTACAATCAGAAAGCAAGGATTGTTGAGTGCTGGTGTGGAGTTATTGTTCTCTTTTTTATGTTGCCCGAGACCTAATCCCAAGGAATGGTGCCGCCCATGTATAGGCTGGGTTTTGCCACCTCACTTAACTTAATTACTCACAGTCATGCAGAGAGATTCTAATCAACCCTCAAAGGTGTGCTTAGAGGTGTGTCTCCTAGGTGATTCCAGACCCACACGAGTTTGCAATCAACACTAACCACGACAATGTTTTCTACTTGACGTGTAACGTCATCCGAAACCTTCCATCAGTTCCACAATTAGTGCATTTTTATTAAAAACAATGAATTTTCTTCAGGACTCTTAAAAAATAACTCGGGTTCCAGGAACAGTAGCCATTGTGATGGTTGACCTGTTAGCTGGAGTAGATCTGAGAGCAACTAAGAGACACCTTCTGGGTGGATGTGGGAATGCATTTTCAGAAGCACTGACAGGAAGGGAGAACCCCCCTCACAGCGGAAAGCACCTTCCTGAGGGTCCCAGATATAAAGAAGTCTGAAAGGGAAAGAACTCGGCTTGCTGGCCTGCCTTCATGCTTGCCTGGTAGGTGCACCTGTCACCTTTTCCTGCAGCAATCCTTCGGTGCTGCAAGAACCCAGCTTCTTTGGCCTTCCACTATAGTCTGAAGACCAGTGGCTACCTCTGCAGGACTCCTTCAGGGCTTCGGTGCTGGATCAAGACTGCTGAGAATCCAGCCTCATGGACTCTCAGCCTCTCCAGCATAGACTCAACCAACGCTGGACAGCTCAGGCCGTAACTTGTAAGCCAATTTAATCAATGCCCTTTGCAACACACATTCTACTGGTTCTGCTCCTCCAGGGAGCCCTGACTAATATATTTATGTCATGCTGTTTATTTGACTTTATTTTGTAGGAAAAGATATAGTGTAGAACCGTGGCTATCTGAGAACACAACCAGGGCTACACATCCTTCAATGGTCTTTGGCAGAAGAATACTTTGGCCAGATTTTCACTATAAATAGCACATTCTGATCACTGCATGGGATATAGATACCAGGAGACAGAGGCTGAAGGTGATATTGAACCAGACCATTGTAACTATTTGAATAGATAAATCATTAAAAACCTGATTCAAAGTACTGACACTAGGAATATTTTCAAATTAAATTGTATAGAGCTAAAGCATTAATAGAGTTGGCTTCACAAAAAATAAAGAAGGGTGCATTCCAGCAAAAATATAAAACCAAGAAACAGGATTGAAAAGGCAACTTGTTCTGTATAGTGTCTGCTATGCAAACCTGAGGGTCTGAGTTCAATGCCCAGAACCCTCATAAAAATCCAGATGTGTGTTTGTAATCCCAGTGCTGGGGAGGTGGAGACAGGAGGATGCTTGTGGCTTCTTGGTCCATCCACCCAAGCCTGATTGGTAAGCCCAGGTCATGTGAGACTCAAAATACTAGGTGGATAACTCCCGAGGAGTCATACCTAACCCCACTCCACACACACAGAGGATGGGTAAGAAGAAATAATAAGAAACCCATGAATGATAGGCAGGATGGCATGACCATTAAGGGCTTTTATCTCTGAAATAGAAAGAGCTCATATGAATCACAAAAAATGTTCCAAACCCCACTACAATAATTTGTTAAAGAACATGAAAGATACTGGGTGCAGTGGTGCATGCCTGTAATCCCTGCACTAAGGGAAACAGAGAGAGGTGAATATCCATGAGTTCGAGGCCATCCTGGTCTACAAAGTGAGTCCAGGACAGCCAGGGCTACACAGAGAAACCCTGTCTGAAAAAGAAAAAGCAGTAGGGCGTGGTGGTGCACGCCTTTAATCCCAGCACTCAGGAGGCAGAGGCAGGCAGATCACTGTGAGTTCAAGGCCAGCCTGGTCTACAGAGTGAGTCCAGGACAACCAAGGCTACACAGAGAGACCCTGTATAAAACAACAACAACAACAACAAAAAAGAAAGAAAGAAAGAAAAGAAAAGAAAAAGAAAAAAGCTAAATTAAAAAAAAAACACGGAAGATTTACAGAATTTTAAAATCCCACAAAAGATTAAAATCAGAAATAAAGACCCAGGAGTAATTTCTTATCTTGTTTAATAAAGATCGCATAATAGTGAAATATCATGTCAGTGCTATTAACAGCCATCAAACTGAAAACACTCTTCAGTGGGGGATTTGTTAAATAAACACGATATATCACAACAGAATATCATGTAACCATTAAAAATCATTTTGTAGGGGCTAGAGAAATGGACCAGCTGTTAAGCCTCACTATTTTTCCTGCAGAGGACTGGAGTCCATGGCCTTGGGCTCTGAGGCCATGAGCCCATACCCACACTCAGAAACACACGTATTTAACTTAAAAATAAAGTAAGACTGGTTTTGTAGATATACATTTATTGAAATAGATGGCAGTGGCCTATTTAAAAAAAGAACAGGTTGATGAACTTTATGTGTATAAATGTCTATTTTAGTCAAATTGCCTGTATGTGCCAAAATATGCATGTCTGTAGACAGAGGCATTCAGAAGACTTTCACAAATCAAAACAGTGCTTCCTTTGGGAGAGAAGTGAAGATGACTTTTTCATTTGCTTTGCATTTTCCTATTTTGTTTAGAATTTCAAAATAGCGTTTTATTATTTGAAAAAAATTTCAAGTGAGTATAAAAATTTATTACTTTTAACAAAGAGGTGGATTTGGTGAGCAGCTTTTTCATTTAAAAAAAAATTGAGAAATTGCTTGGGAAAGAAGACTCCCAGTTCTCAATCCGACATCCTTCGGGCCACTTCCTCTCACGTCCCATCCTTGCCCTTTGTTACTCTTTCAATGTGTGCAGCTCCTTATCCCAGATCCTGCCCCTCCTTCCTTTGTCTTTACAGCCTCTGAAATGTTTCCTGTGTTGTCATACACCTCTGCAATAGTGCTGTGGAGCAAAGTCGAAGAATCTCTTTCATTTAGACTATTTCAGAATGTTCTCTTCACGCCTGTGCTTGAAGCGAGTGGCAGAAGAAAACAGAAGAGCAACGCCACTGTAGATGACCGCTATGAACATTCTTGCCCCGGGCACAGTGTGGCTTGATGCCAGCAATGTACTGGAAGTCCCCCTGTGGCACCAGAAAGGATGGGAGATGGATTCAAGGCTGAATGGGTCTCTCTCCTGGGCATTCCGAAGAGCTGTGAGGTTGTGCGTAGGGGTAGGATCCCCAGTGGAACACCAGGCGGCATTCTTGTCTGTTTAAACCTTCTGAACTTCGGAAGGAATGGGAGATAATAGAAGCAAGCGAAGTGGGACCGTTGACACAGTGTTTTTCCCTCTTGCAGTTTTGCTCTTGCAAACAGAACTAATTCCCATAAACAAACAAGCCAGGTTAGTCAGACAGAAGCATATACGTCTGAGTAAACCTAAGTATTAGACACTGAAGCTCTTCGGTGGTCAAGGACTTGGAGGCTTGGTGAAGGATGGAAATTCAGGCATGTATCTGCTTCCTGCAGCTAATTCTCTAGGACGCCACTCCGTGCCCCCCGCCCCCGCCCCCTGTCCACCATCTCAGCCTTGCTTGTCGTCATTGAAATCTTTGCTATTTGTGGCTGACTCATCTGAGCCTTTCAAGGGCCAGAGTGTTTCTTAGCATGCATTGAACTCGTGCCAAACCATTGTTTCCCGCTACTATTGTGTACAAGACAACGTGTACTAGAAATGTGAAACAGGAAGCGTCCATCTGATCTGATTATGGGAGAAGAAATTTTCCAGCGTCCACATGCTGATGTAATTATTTCGATACAACATCCCCCCACCCTCTCCCTCACCCCCGACCCCCTCCACTCAACCCCGACCCCCTCCACCCACACCCCCTACATCCCCGCTCACCAACAATTCTCTTCACCATCACAAGCATATCACCTAGCTTTTTATTCCTTTTTTAGAGGAGTGGAACACCGTTGGCTGACGAAGTGGAGCTTTACATTATATTTTAAGGAGGCTTTAGGGAATCCTTCTCAGGCTTGGTTTGTGTGTATGAAGCATTTGCTTTGGTGTATGTTAATTTGTATGTCCTTAGGAGCATCCTTAACTCATTTTCCATAGGATTGTCGTTCTCTAGCCTCAGCAGCCTCAATCACTTGCTCTGCCCTGTTCTGTTCGAAGACTACGCTCCATTTCCTTAGCAGCAAGTGACGTCCACGAGGACTGGCTGTTGGTTCCGTGTTCTGACACTGCTTACAGTGGCCGTTCTCGGCATCTTTTTTTATTTTGATCCTGTTCTCACTGGTATCAAAGAGGAATGAATGGAAATGCTGTACTCATGGAGGATAAAGCTTAGACCCCAAGCTTAGATCGGGTCTACGAAAGAGAGGGGAGGGGAAGAAACCCACATAAACATGGTAGGGTTTTTGTTGTTGTTGTTCTTGGTAGGATGTGAAAAACTGTGAGGTATAAACTTCACTGTTGAGCCTGGCAGAGGCTGTTTCGCATTTAGTTCTGCAGCATGCTTCAGTGTGATATTTCCTCTTCATGAGCATATGGACGCATTTATTCAAGTCTAATGCATATGTGACCACGCCTCCCCCCATTCATTTCTCCTGAGAAGTTGGACTCAACCTCAATATGTATCAAAGGATGACCTTGAACTCCAGATTTCTCCTGCCTCCATGTCCCAAGTGCTGAAGTTATAAGTCTGTGCCACTACAACGCAGACCTTTTTGTTGTGTAGCTCATGTGCCTGATAGGCTCCACAGCATCCCATTTTCTAGTTGCTTGTTTCCACCAGATTTACAAATTCTGAGAATTCCTTTATTTAGTAAAATGTTATCACAGTATTATTTCTAAAGTCATTGTGAATTTCTTAATAGAAGTCCTGGCACTCTGTGTACGGGGTGACTTGATTTGTTTTGTTTTGTTCTCTTGTAACTATTGTGAATAGAATTTATTTTTAAATAAAAAAATGAACAATAGTCAAAACAAAATGTTTGCCTCTGAGCAGTGTTTCATATTTGTGGGGAGAAAGGTCATCACGAGTGAACATGGTTGTCATCTTTTAATGTTTCTAGTCCTTTATAAAGATTTTAACCATAAAGATTTAATGTCAAGTCTAAGTTTATGTAAGTTCACTAAGTTGTATAGACTTTGGGTTTGGCCAGTTTTGGTACATGATCACCTCATTTGTTTGCAAGGCTTTTAAAAAATAAAGTTTGCAATAATAAAAAAAAATTTAAAAGCTTTAATAACTAAGTAGTTTGTTAATATTTTTATTTTTTATTTTTCATTTTTTAAAATTTTATTTTTTAATATATTTTATTAATTTATTCATATTACATCTCAATGGTTATCCCATCCCTTGCATCCTCCCATTGCTCCCTCCCTCCTATTTTCCCCTTACTCCCCTCCCCTATGACTGTGACTGAGGGGGACTTCCTCCCCTGTATATGCTCATAGGTTATCAAGTCTCTTCTTGATAGCCTGCTATCCTTCCTCTGAGTACCACTAGGCCTCCTCATCGATGGGACGTGGTCAAATATGGGATGTTTAGTAATATAGAGGTGCTGTGGGGAGGGTTAGAACAACTTGAAGGAATCAATTCTCTCTGTCCACCATGTGGAACCTGGGAAGGAACTTAGCTCTTCAGCCTTGGCAGCAGACATTGTTACTCACTGTGCCATTTCCCCAGTGTAATTAAGTAAATTTTAAATGTGGGGTTCATGATTCTTTTTAACTTCCTGTGTTTACTTGGAGTCGTTTATATTAATAACATACTCAGTTTCAAAAGCCAGTATTCATTATTTTATTGCAATTATCTTTCTCCAAAGGGAGGATTTAGGAAAGATTATTCCTGATGTACCTGGAATCGTCTATCTGGGTCTGAGGGACAACAAGTTACAACGCCAAGTCCTATATGGTTGTCAGACTTGTGTGTTTGTGTGTGTGTGTATTCAGGCCTTGAATAAACCAAGGATACCATCTATAGGAGTTTTCTTAAGCCAGACTCCCAGTAATGCTACTGAAATTACAACTTGAGTACCATGTGATCATATTCAGTTTCCTTGTCCCACCTCCCTGCCACTAAGAAGATAAGGTAGGTCAGGAGAGGCTCTCCTCAGGCCCACAGCCACGCAAAGCCAGAGAGTAGCCTCTGTCCTTATGGAACCCAAGAACCGTCTAAAATCTACAGGAAGAAACCTGCCCCCTCCCCACTGCAGAATTGGTTTCCAGCCAAGCTTGTGTCTTTCCATGACCAAAAAGAATCAGGTAAAAAGAAAAAAATTAAATTATTCTATTGTTTTGTCTTTGTGGCCCCAAGTAACCTACACATGTATTTTGGATTTTTTTTTCTCCAGTTCATTGTGTATTTTGAATGTATTGAAGTTTAAGTTTCTATTATATAGCTAACTAGGAAAAAAATGCTTTGTATGAGAAACAGTTTGTTTTTAAAGAATAGCTATTTCAGAAGCAAGTGAGGTCATTGGGAGTCCTGTTTTAGGAAGGAGGGGTGGGTGTGGGACACTGAGTGAGAGGAAGTCCTATGTCAGAGGGCTCTGCACACTCGGTCCTCAAGTGCCTCCTCCAGCCTGGGCTGTGATCTGTTATTTCAATCTATCATAATAGTTTCATTTTGCTTCCTCACATGAGCTCACACATCTGACAAAGTAACCATGGCAGATCCTTGTTCTCAGGATTCCTTTCCCCACTCTGACTGGAGTCTAGCAGTTAAATTTCATTGTTTCTGAGGTATCAAAGACTACTCTTAGGGTTTTGTTTTATTTTGTTTTTTCCCAGACAGGGTCTTTCCATGTAGCTTTGGCTGTCCTGGAACTCTCTCTGTAGACCAGGCTGGCTTTGGATTCATAGAGATCCACTTGCCTCTGCCTCTCTGAGTGCTGGGATCAAATAAATGTGTGTGCCACCACAACCTGGCTATGTTAGATTATTTTTAAAAAGAGAAATGCTGGGTTTGAAGGTCCATAGCCAGAGGGAAAACATCACTCTCAAATGTTCTCCCACCTTTCAAGGGTGGAACTGTGATACTTTGTATCTTTTTGCATCTATCATGTTAAAACTGTACACATCTACTTAAAAGACACTTTAGTTCCAAAGAGCACTTTCACCATATTTGTTGACTGGCTTGGCTGTCATTTATTTAACTATATATCTACTTCCAGGTTATTAATAACTAAATGTCAACTATTATGAGAAAGAAGAGGATTAATTTAAAAAGTAAAACATAAATATTTGGTCAGAATAAGAAACATCATATCACGTTTCCCAGCCCTTAGGTTAATCGATCATCACTAATCATTCTAGCATTTATGCTGCTAAAATAACATATGTGACATTAAATAACACTAATGTGGGTATTAATTAGTAAGCCAGATAACCCAAGAAAACTAATCTGATGGGAATAAATTAATCGAAGGAGAAAAAGGACAGGCTTCAGGCATAGAGTTGGCCAGGACATAATTGTGATTATCTGAAGGTTGTCAGCTAAGAAAAAAGTGGAAAAGAAACACAGGCAAGCTACAATAGGGAGGAAGAGCTGACAGGCTTTGGTAAACGGCGACTGTGAGAAGCAAGACAAAACAGGACATGTGCAACATGAATGCAGAAGGAGGGGACTGTTTGGGAACCGGTAAAAGGAAGAGATGGGGAGGGGCAGTGGGGGAGAATGAGCAAGGACAGAGCATGATGATGAAACAGTCATAGAGAAATCCACTACATTGTATCCTATTATAAAAACAATTAAGAGAACATTGAATTCACTGTTTTATTACTGTGTGTGCAGACATGATGGAGGTGGGGGGGGGGAGTGGCACAGCACTCAGTTTTCTCCCTCCACCTTGAGATGGGTTCTGAAGAGTGAAATCAGCCATCTTATGACTCTAGATATGTAAATACTAGTTCTAATATTAATAATAACAATACAAAAGAAGCAGGAGACGTTATCAAAGATCATCCTTAGATATTCCGGTTAGATGGTGACACAGAGGTGCTGAGCAGTGGGGAGAGTGTGGGGAAGGTTGAGTGGTTTTCATTTTTTTTTTTTTTAAGATTTATTTGTTATTATGTATACAGTGCTCTGCCTGCATGTACACCTGCAGGCCAGAAGAGGGCATAAGATCACATTATAGATGGTTGTGAGCCACCATGTGGTTGCTGGGAATTGAACTCATGACCTGTGGAAGAACAGTCAGTGTTCTTAACGGGATGACTCTGCAGTGCATGATGGGTGAGAAGCAGAAGGAGAAGCTGCGCAAAGCGAAAGGCGAGAGTTTAAGGAGAGCAGGGGCGGCGGGCAGGAATATGGAACGTGGAGAAAAACTAAAGTACCCACTTTAATGTCACTTAAGGTACAAATGTGTACAGCTGTCTTAATAGTATAAAGGCTGGAGTAATTAATAATGATTTATTAATATAAGAGCCAATAAACATCATTCTTGCTTTTGTGACTGATTTTCTAATCTGGTCAAATATTTACGTTCTAGTTTTTGAGAGGTTCATTAATCCTGACTCTTGTTTCTCATAATACTTAACAGTTTTTAATAACTTGGAAGTGGATAAAATAGTTAAATAAATGACAGCAGTTGAAAGTTATAAAAATAACAAAGCAGTCTTTTCCAGAAATAATAAGAATAATATATCTTTTTAATTTACTTTATTTTTTTTTTTTTACTTTTTAAAATAAAAATAAAGATTGGATCTGGAATATTGGCTCAGAGTATAATAAGAGTGTTTGGCGAACAAACTTGAAGACCTAAGTTTAAGTCCCTGTACTCATGTAAATGGTAGAGCACAGACATGCATATACAGATGGGTGACAGAGCAGGATGTCTGACATTCTCCATGTGTGTGTGTGACCTCAGCATGCACACCACACACACACACACACACACAAATAAATGTATAATAAATCAAGAGAGAGAGAGGGAGAGAGGGAGGGACGATAAACTACAAGACAGAATAATGTTTGTGAGCTAGCATAATTATAATCTTTGCAATAGTACTTTTGTACTGACATGTGTAAGTTTGGTAAAAATCATTCTTACCCCATTTAATTTTAGGCATATATATTTTATTTTAAAGTATCTATTTACTAATTGCTCACACCATGAAAAATATTTTTATAAGGCAAATTTTTATTTCTTAAAAAAAACCTCAAAAATTAGAGTGAGCTTTAAACTCATGTGCAATATGTATAGTTGTTATATATTTGAGCCACTACAAAAACCATGAATAAAGAAATGACAACATAATTAGAGAAGTATCAAGAATTCAAAGTACATGTGTTTCTGGGTGCTTGAACTTAGAGCCCTTCCTTCCCATGTCTATGCTGGCTGATGGCTTATCCGTGGTTCTTAGCCACAGCCACAGCCACAGTCACAGCAAACATAGAGGTAGGCAGATAAATAACTGTGCATTTTGTGTAGAGAAAGTCTTTTGTGGCCTGTAAGAACAGAGTATTTAAGGCCAGCCATGATGATACACACATGTAAGCCCAGCAGACACATGAGGATTATGAATTCAAGAGCCATCTCAATTAACAAACCTAAAAGGTGAAGATAGATTTCCTGAGGTGGGAGTGAGGACAGAAATAAAATGTGAAGATTAAAGAATGAAGAAGGAATGAGAAAATGTGACAGAACTGTTTTTCAAAATAATGATTAGATAAACACCCTGCGGTACAACATGAAAGAAACATGCCTATTGATAACCAGAATAGCCTGTCTGGCTGCGTAAGATGTAATTCCAGCCTGGAGTGGTGCAGTGATGCAGGCCTTTAACCCCAGGACTTGGGAGGCAGAGGCAAGTGGATCTCTGTGAGTTCAAGGACAGCCTGGTCTACAAAGCGAGTCTAGGACAGCCAGGGCTACACAGAAAAACCCTGTTTCAAAACAAACAAACAAACAAAGAAAAGAAAAGAAAAGAAAAGAAAAGAAAAGAAAGGTATAATTCCAACTCCATTTCCTTCTGGAAAAGCAAGACTGTGTTGGGAGAGAATCAGTGGTTGTGCAGCCTCAGTGGTGAGGATGGTATTTTTATGGCAGTGAAGCTCTTCTGTATGACTCAGACTTACAGGATGGACGCTTACTTGTCTCATCACTGTGATAAACACCTGATATAAGACATCTTAAAAGGAGCAGTTACGTTGGCTCATGCTTGAAGAGACGCATGCCTAAGGAAAGGCACAGTGGCGGGAGGCTATGCAGGGTCAGGCTATCATCCTCAACGCCCCCAGGCTTCACAACACATCACATCCTCTTGCTCTAGGCCCCACCTTCTAAAAGCTTCCCAAGTGACTTCATCAACTGGATACCAGGTGTTCACACACATAACCCCTTAGGAACAGTTTACAATCGAATCATAAGAATGTTCAGCATATACAGGGGGAGGAAGTCCCCCTCAGTCACAGTCATAGGGGAGGGGAGTAAGGGGAAAATGGGAGGGAGGGAGGAATGGGAGGATACAAGGGAGGGGATAACCATTGAGATGTAATATGAATAAATTAATAAAATGAAATAAAAATAGAATTTTTTAAAGAAAAAAAAAAAGAATGTTCAGTCCTCATGTGAACTATGGACTTTAGGTGGTGATGGTACCTAGTATAGTTGGTACCTGAATATAGAGTCACCAGATGTTACCAATGTGTGTGGTGTAGACAGTGGAGACGATGTGCATGAGTAGGGATGAGGGAAAATGAGCTTTTACATTCCATTTTGCTGAGAACCTAAAGCTGCTATGCTATTGTCATTCTTATTAAAGATGCACTAGAAGATCTATTTGATACATATTCATATTCTGTTAATATATTTATCTATTGCTTTTATTTTATTATTTGGTAATCCTTAAGACTTTGAAGAAGGTCTAGCAACTTGGGTTTTTTTTGTGTGTGTGCTCAGTAAAAATTACAATATATACTTAAATATATACAATAATACATTTAAGCATACATGTGTGTTTATATGTATATGAACTTAGTTACATTTCTGGAGCAACATAGTATTATTGTTATTGTAAAGTATTATGTTAAGTATTATGACTGAATTAAGAAATATTGGCTAGATCTTCAGATCACATTTCTCACCATTTATTTGATTTATTGCTATCCTAGTACACAACACCTCACTTAGCAGCTTAAAACAGCCATCCTAGAGCTGGGTTGGTAGAGAGCATGCCTAGGATTCTCAAAGCCCTGGCTTCAAACTCCAGCACTGTGGAAACTGAGGTGGTGGCACACACCTTTAATCCAAGCACTCAGGAGGTGGAGGCAGGAGGATCAGGAATCAGAGTCATCTTCAGCCTCACAGAGAGTTCCAGTGTAGAGGCCATCCTGGACTCCATGAATGGACACTTTATTTATTTGGTTAGCTAATCTTTCAAGGAGTTGACAAAGAGGGGTCCTTTGAAGGTCTGCACAAAGCTGACAGCTGTGCACAGGGCCATCTGAAAGCTAGGCTAAACTGTGTCAGGGATGGCTAGACCAGCAAGGGGTGGGGTGGGAGTGGGAGGGGCGGGGACTGGGGTCGGTGGGCGGGGACTGGGGGGTGGGCGGGGACTGGGGGGGTGGGCAGGGGATGGAGAGAGGTGCTGGTCAAGAGTGTTATCTCTCCACACAGCTGAAAGCTCATTGGCTTGTGTGCCTGCAGCAACACGTCTGTTAGTTTGTTTCTGTGTGCTGTCTTGGTTTTATAAACACCATCTGAAGAAGCACGGCACTTTGTACCACCTAGTTCCCAGAAAAGACCCTGTTGGTTTTAAGCTCCTTTCTTTATTCCCTCTCATTTCTGACATTCTCCTCCTTCCTTCAGTCTGATAAGATTGTCTTTTATCACATACTCTTTTTTTTTTTTTTTTTGGACATGAATGCACAAATAAGATTAACACATAAAATGCTACTTTAGGTAAACTATATAATCTCTGCCTGGTACAATACTGCCAACAGCTCTCAAGCTGTGCAGACACAGACAGAGCAGACCGGTATTTTAAGACTTCCTGTGACTAGAGAGGTATGGAAAGTCTTAGTGGCTCATATTGTCTTCTGACTTCCTGAGGCAGTTTTCCTAAGCCATGAAATGAAGCCAGTTCATTTGCCACCTGCTAGTTAAAACTTCAGTCTAGGACGTTCTGTTCCAGCCTTGTTCTCTCTTTCTTAAACTTAACTTTCACAGGATTTTAAAGAGGTCACTATTTTATTTTATAAAACTTCTTTTGTGGAATGTTATTCTGAAATATTTGAAAAAAAGAAATTCAAGCTTATTTTTTAAATGAATAACTTGAATATTTAACTCACTTGTTGCACTTAATGACTATACTCCATAGCTTAAGTTTTACTCCCAGTCATCTACTTTAATCATGAGTCATATGGTTTTTTTGTTTGGTTTTGTTTGGTTTGGTTTTTCGAGAAAGGGTTTCTCTTGGCTGTCCTAGACTAACTTTGTAGACCAGGCCGGCCTTGAACTCACATCAATCCGCCTGCCTCTGCCTCCCAAGTGCTGGGATTAAAGGCGTGCGCTACCACGCCCGGCTATGAGTCATATGTTTTAAAAAATCTTGGCTGGGTGTGGTGGTGCATGCCTTTAATTCCAGCACTCAAGAGGCAGAGGCAGGAGGATCGCTGTGAGTTCGAGTCCAGCCTGATCTACAAAACAAGTCCAGGACAGCCAAGGCTGTGTAATCTCAGCACTTGGGGAGTGGAGGCAGGAGAATCAGGAATTCAAGTCACCCTACCACAGAGAGCTGGAGGCCAACTGAGCTACATGGAACCCTGTCTCAAATGAAAACAAAAAGTTCTGAAAAGTGAGGAGAGGGCCTTGAAGAATAGCTTACCTGTTACGAGTGTTTGCTTCCTTTGTAGAGGACTTGAGTTCCATCCCTAGAACTCACCCCAGGAGACTTACACTCATGTGTAATGTGCGTGCGCGCGCGCGCGCACACACACACACACACACACACACACACACACACACACTTAGAAAACAGAGGAAAGCTGCATGCTTTTGTTTGTTTCCTGGTTGGTTAGTTAATTTTGAGAAAGGGTCTCACTGTGAAAGCTTAGCCTGGAATGTATGAAAAAATAGTCTTTTATTCTCCTGAAGTAATTGTCTCTGGTGATAACCTCTGAGCCATCTCTCTAGCCCCCAAGCTCGCCCTTTCTTGTTCTTACTGAGCTCATAGCTGGCTGGTTCAATTCAGCCATACTGGTGCAAACTCCTCTCCCAGCTAATTTATTCAATTTGGCTTTTCTCTCAGCCTCTGAATTGCTTTGCTCAGCCTCAAACTAACCTCAACAATTTTTTCTAATCTCCTGGCTCCTTCTCATTCTCTGGCTCATTCAGTGTCTTCACCTGAGTTCTCTCTCTGCAACCTGTCTATTACTGTCCCAGTAAAATTGCGCCTCCCTCCCCCCAACACACCCCCAACCCTTGCCTCTCTCTCTGCATTGCCCCTTAAGTAGCTTCCCTTTCCTCTCTTCTCATGAGATGATCCTTCCGCCTCTGCTCTCTGATTCTCTTCTTATATACCATGATTTACAGGTGTGTACATACACTGTAAGTTTGTACATGGTTCTGTAAGTAAGGGCAGGTCATAATTTTTTGCAGGAGTAAATTGTGGCTGCTTTTGTCTCGGAGAGCAAGGTCTCTTATGATGTAGCCTGGAATTTGTGATCCTCCTGCTTCAGTCTCCCCGTTTCTTGGTTTACAGCATATGCTACCACACCTGGCTCAGAAGTGTCTCTTTAAGCAATGATGTAGGATGGCCAGGCACAGAAGGGAGGGCTATCACTGGGAAGACAAATGGTGCAGGAAAAATAGAATAGTTTTTAATTTAATTTTGGAGAAATCCCATAGTAATGCAATCTCCCTACTTATGGGCTTTACGATTGGTATTGTTGGCTAGCATTTTAAGGGTGTGACACCGCACTCATCATGTAGCTAATATACTAATAGCTTCCTCTCCTCCTTGCAATATAAGACTGCATCTCCATGGGTCCACGTGAGAGATAGAGCGAGAAAAACATAGAAATGGGAGGGATGCCAGGGTGTGGACCCCCCCTCCCCCTGCCTGCTCTTGAATTTCCTCAAACCTCCTAGGGAAATAGACACTTCCACAAATAGACCCATTATAAAGATCAATATTCTACGTGGGAGTTTTGTATCAGCATTACCTTTGACATCTTTTCCAAATGGCAAAAATATTTTACAGTGATCCCCTCGAATGAGCTGTTGCTAGATTATGTGAGTGCCACGGGATCCTAATTTCTGCATTTTTTTAGTCTTTTTTTGAGATTTATTTTTATTTACATGTATGTGTGTTTATCTCCTTATGGGTATAAACATCTGTGTATCCTGAGAGGTCAGAAGAGGGTGTTAGATCTCCTGTAGCTGAATTTATAAGTGGTTGTGAGCAGCCTAATGTGAGGGTTGAGAACTGAACCTGTGTCTTCTGGAAGAGCAGCAACTGTTGAGTCCTCTCTCAAGTCCCTGTGTTAAGACAACTTCTCACTTCGTTGCTTTACAGCCTAGACTGGCCACTAGTTTGTCTTCCTCCTGCTCCCCCCAGTGCATGTGGACTCTTGCTTCCCCTTCAGCCTTACTAGGAGACCCACATGAAGACAAATCTGCCCATCAGCACACATACGCTTAGTGAGCCTAGGTCCAGTTATGAGTGTTCCTTGGTTGGTACTTCAGTTTCTGTAAGCCCTCCGGACCTAGGATAGTTGACTCTGTTGGTCTTCTTGTGGAGTTCTTTTTCCTTTTGGGTCCTTCTATCTTTTCCCCAACACTTCCACAAGGCTCCCAAGCTCTGCTGCAAGTTTCCTGAGAGTCTCAGCAACTGTTCAAGCTGCTGTGAGTGGAGCCTCTCTGAGGACAGTTATGCTAGGCTCCTGTCTGCAAGTACAGCAGAGTGTCGTTAACAGTGTCAGGGGTTGGGTCTCTATGGTGGGGTGGGTCCCAGGTTGTGCCAGTCAATTGTTGGACATTCCCTCAAACCCTGCTCCCTCTTTAAGCCTGAACTTCTTATAGGACTGGTCAATTATGGGTCAAAGCTTTTGTGGGAGGATTGGTCACATGATTTTTTTTGTTGTTGTTGTTGATGTTAATGCTGGGTTCCACATTGTGAACACCATTTAATGGCCACGATGTGAAGACCATTTTATTTTATTTTATTTTATTTTATTTTATTTATTCACTTAACACCCTGGTCGTAGCCCTATCCATCCTCACTTCCCAGCCCCACCCTCCCTCTTTCTCCCACACCCCTCTCCTATTCCTCAGAAGAAGGGAGGCCCATTTCCCATCGCCCCTCCAGGCTCCTCAAGTCGCATCCGAACTGAGTGTGTCCTCTCTCCCTGTGGCAGACCTGTCAGGGAAAGTCACCATGACTCATAACACTTACTTCTTGTATCAGTCTTTCAGCCCTTACACAGCCCAGTTCGAATCCATCCAGCAGCAAATATCGAAGTGCAGAACAGAACTAGGAGCATCTTAGAATATGGAGTCTCTTCTTGATAACTTATTATCCTTCCTCTGAGTGCCTCCAGGCCTCCCCATCCAGGGGACGTGGTCAGAAAAGGGGCACCAGAGTTCGTGTGAGAGTCAGATCTCACTCTCCACTCAACGGTGGAGAATATCATGTTCGTCGGCTAAGTCTTGGTAGAGGTTCAAATTTTACTGCCTATATTCTCCTTGGCTGGTGCCTTAGTTTGAGGAGGACCCCAGGACCCAGATCTGCCTGTCATAAAGTTCTTCTTGTAGGTTTCCAGGACCCTGTGGATCCTACTATTTCCCCATTCTTTCATGCTACTCTTGCCTAAAGTCTCAATAGGACGTCCTCTCCTCTGACCCACTTTCTTGGTAAGTAAAGTTTTTCATGGACTAGTGTTTTGATATAAGTGAGTATATATCATTTGTCTCTTTTTGCTTCTGGGTGAACTCATTCATTATGATAATTTCTAGATCAATCCATTTGTCCACAAATTTGGGAATTCCTCGATATTCTAAGAGCATACATGGGGGAGGAGGTCTCCCTCAATCACAGACATAGTGGAGAGGAGAAAGGGGGAAGTGGGAGGGAGGGAGGAATGGGAGGAAACAGGGGAAGGGCTAATAATCAAGATGTAATATGAATAAATTAATAATAAAAAATATTCTAATAATTAGTGATATCAATCAATTTGTGGGCTTTCCTGAGAGGGAAATATTTATTTTTTTCTACAACCTAAAGCATTTATTTTAGTTTGTAAAATTGACAGGAAATAAAGGCACAACTTGAAATAGTCTATGGTGGTTATTAATTAGGTCTTACATTGGGAACCTGGATGGAAGGTGGTTATATTGAAATATTCTGGACAACTCTTAAATGAATTTTGTCAGTTGTGAAATAAATACCCTTGTGACATATCTAAAAAAAAAGAGAGAGAGAACTAGGAGCATCTCATTCTGAGTTAAGAGAAAAGTATTACGCTTTACATGAAATGCCTTTTAATCAAATCTCAACAGACACTAATTCTTCAAATGATGAGAGATTGACAAGAAATGGGAAGCCTAACTCACATAGATGTATGCTAAGATGAGACATTTCCAAAGAGGCAGGCAGTGCTATGGTGATTAATTCTCTTTCCCCTAGACTAACGAACAGCATTTTCAGTTAATCGCCTCAAAAGTTTCTGTAGCAGCTCCATTTACAGTGCTGTGACATGCATCTCCTGCCTCAGCTCTCACTATTAACCCTTTGAGGTCCTCAAGCAGTTTCAGTTTCTTTACAGTCTTGTAACTGTCACGCAGAAAAACTAAACCATTTTCTCTAAATGTATCATCTTTTCTAGCCAACCTCCTACTTAAAGTACATACCAAGGCTCGAATTCCTTTTGGAATTTACATGTCTATACAGATCTCTCTCTCTCTCTCTCTCTCTCTCTCTCTCTCTCTCTCTCTCTCTCTCTCTCT
>OU015753.1:68629574-68653526 GCA_907169655.1 Acomys percivali | reverse complement strand
ACACACACACACACACACACACACACACACACACACACACACACCTTCCTCACTCCTTTCCTAAAGTACTTTTGGCCAATATATATTCATAGAAATTGCTTTAACATTATCATCTTATCTCTCTCTACAAAGGATGGAAATAAAAGATGGTTTTAGGGCTGTTACTATTCAGTCATGCCTGTGAACATGCAAACCTGGAGGCTGGAAATGCAAGGCAGTTGCAGAGTGTTCCTACACACATGCTCAGTGCCTTTGATTTGATCCCTAACACTGAAAGGAGAGAAGAAAAAGAAGAGGGAAAAGAGATAGAAAGAAAGAAGCAAATATCTTATAACACACACACGTATGTACGTATGTACGTATGTATGTATGTATGAATGTATATGTATGTCGGCAAAAGCCAGAAGACAGTGTCAGATGCCCTGGAAGTGGTGTTACAAATGGTTGTGAGCAAACTTAAAGGCATTGGGAATGGAACCCATGCTCTCTGCAAGAGCCATCTTAACTGCTGAGCTGTCTCTCCAGCCCCATCCCATCTTACACCCCTTTAACGCTTGCATAGGCACTAAATAAATACATGAGACGTGATCACTACATTTCTAAAGTGAATTGAGAGTGAACTTTCTGGTTTGGACAGCATTTCTCTAGATACTGAGACTCTTTTTTTTGTGACATAATAGTATCACTTCCAAGTTAGCATTCCTTTAGACTGATAGAAATTTTTCTGAAGTTTACTACTACATTTTTAATGCATAAGTTTAATTTTAAAAAATTTTTATTTGATATAATATAGAACTTTTCATATTCTTTTAGAGGAAAGATTGGGTGGGTTTTGTTCTTGTTGTTGTTCTGTTTTTGTTTGTTTGTTTGGTTGGTTGGTTGGTTTTTTTTCAAGACAGGGTTTCTCTGTGTAGCCTTGGCTGTCCTAGACTCACTTTGTAGACCAGGTTGGCCTCAAACTCACAGTGATCTGCCTGCCTCTGCCTCTCGAGTGCTGGGACTAAAGGCATGAGCCACCATATCTGCCTGTTCTGTTTTTTATACCACTTAACTTTTGGTAAACTTGTTAGCCCAGTTAACCAACACAATCTAGAAGGGGATACTTTAATATGCTCATCTCATAGAATGTAGTACAATGTATCATATGATTAATTCACAGTAGATGAAACCCTCAGCTATTTGTCTGCTAGTGATGATACAGTGTGTCCATTTTCACACATTACCTTCACTAAGCATAATTCTTTTACACATATTAACTCCCTTGCATCACACAGCAGGAACAGAATCCTTTTATCTCAGTCTTGGGCTGGCTAGGAATCCTGTGGCAGCTGGGAGTTTTGTGTGGGTTATAGCTCAAGTTTTCTTTCTCTTGTCAAATGTTTTGTCTTGGTTTTTATGCTTAGAATAATGTTTTTTTAAAGGTTCTTTCTATGTGTATTTTCTTGTATCTAATAGTTTTTCTAGCATAGTAAAAAAAAAAATAGACCTCACTATAATTTTTGGTGTACCCCCTAAATTTGTGTATCAGCATGCAAAATTTCTTACCTACTGGCTAAATGTATGGGAATCCTTCGAGACTTTACTGTGAAAAATAGCTATAGTGAAATGAATTTAGTTTGCAGATCAGTATCTGTACCTATCCTTGGCTTATAAAATAGTGTATGAGAGTGATTTTTTTTTCCCTAGAAACTTGAATGCTAATTTTATTTTCAAACAAAGAGATGACAAGAAAGAAAATTGAGAAGTAAATTCTTCCTGAGATTTCCTCACAGGTTGTAGTTAAGGAAGAAAAGAGCTTAGTATGACAGGATGATAACAGCTGAACATGGTGTAAACACCAGTTAGGTCAAGATAATGATATGGTTATTGGAGTTGCTTTGGTTTTTGTTTTGTGTGTGTGTGTGTGTGTGTGTGTGTGTGTGTGTGTGTGTTTTGTTTGTTTGTTTTGATTTTGTTTTGTTTGTTTTGTTTTGTTGTACTTCAAAGAGATATTCTGCCTGACTCTGTCACACCCACTATGACAAAGGTCCTCTGATCCAATGCTGGCCGGTTTTCTCCACATGTCAAAGGTGGGCCACAGAGGACCTGCGCCCTTCTGTGACCTCTACACCCAGCCAGGAGCCCAGCCCTTAGAGCTCCCCCTGGACTCTTTCCCACTCCATCTCATGTCTTATACGTATTAAACAATTCCTGATAGAAAAACTGATAACTCTGTATCTTGTGTAAAAACTGAATTTCCTAGTGTTGCTTGGGACATAGTGCTCAACAGAGGAATAGAAAGTCAATTTAACACAATAAACAGGGAAAGCAGAGAGAGTAAACGAAGTCTGGAAGGCTGAGGCTTGTGCTGATGAGGCAGCTTCCTGTGAGCCCGTTAAAGAAAGAGTTTTTGAACAATGTCCTTCCCTACTCAGTTGGCTTTTTCCACAGTTCATTACATATTTATCTTTACACATTTATAGGAAAAATCTTCAATTAAAAAGATGTAATTGAAAATAAAAAGGTCAGGTGGTAGTGGTTCACACCTTTAATCCTAGCACTCAGGAGGCAGAGACAAGGGGATCCTTGTGTGTTTGAGGCCAGCCTGGTCTAAAAAGTGAGTTCCTGGATAGCCAGAGCTACACAGAGAAACCTTGTCTTGAAAAACCAAAATAATGCAGGGTGTGGTGGTGCATACCTTTAATCCCAGCACTTGGGAGGCAAAGGCAGGCAGATGGATGTGAGTTCGAGGCCAGCCTAGTCTACAAAATGAGTCTAGGATATGACAGTCAAAGTTACACAGAGAAACTCTGTCTTGAAAAACCAAAAAGAAAAAAAATTATGATGATTATGATGAATAAAATAATTCACAAGTGGAATACAAATTATTTTATTATTAATGTGTGTGTGCATGCATGCGTGTGTGTATGTGTAAAGCAGAGTACGTATGTGAGTGCATGTCCCAATTGTGGAGGACAGAGGAAAAATCTGTGGGATCCATTCTTTCCTTCCACTGTGTGGGTCCTGAGAATTGTAACCCAGGTCTTCGTCTGAGCCATCTTGTCAACACCATACAAATTATTTTAAGGCTTTTTGTTTGTTTTCAACTAGGGCCTCCTGTAGCTCTGGATGGCCTCACCAAGATGTTCCTGCCTCAGCATCTCCGAGTGCTGGATTTCGCGTCTACACAACCACTTATGGTTATGTTAGCCATTTTTTTAACCTAAAATGAACCACTAGGAAACATCATCATAGTTCAAGGATGATGAAACAGTGGACATAAATTGTGTTTAAAACTCCTGATTTGAATTCTTAGGCATTAGAATGAGAGTAATGGTTAGAAGAGCTTCAACGAGCCTGATGTGATGGCAAATGTTTTTAATCCTGGCATGGAGGAGGATGGTATGGGGGGCAGAGGATGATGAATCTCTGTGAGTTAGAAGCCAGCTTGATCTATATAGAAAGTTCCAGGAGTGCCAGGGCTACATAGAGAGACCCCGTCTCAACCCCTCTCTCCCTAAAAAAAAAAAAAAATGAAGAGAAGATCTTCAACCAGACTTTATTGGCTTATGATATCAGAAACACAACTGTACCTGTGGTTATTTTAATAAAAGCTTCTGGCTCTTTTTTACATATCATATTGAGCTGGACAGTGGTGGCACATGCCTTTACCCCCAGTATTCTGGAGGCAGAGGGAGGTGGATCTCCAAGTTTGAGGCCAGCCTGGTCTACAGAGTGAGTTCAAGGTCAGCCAAGGCTACGCAGAAAAACTCTGTCTCAAAAACAAAACAAAACAAAACAACCCCACAAAAATTAGATTGAAAAACTAGCTAACATTAAATTACTGTCCCTATAGCTTACACATATGTAATATTTGAAATGGGTACAAGAGACTTGATTTTATCATTGTTAGGGGTCATAAGCAAATCATATTTTAAAAATATTTTCATTCTGAAATGACACATAATTTTTATCATTGTTTCTGTTTCTTAACTGGAAAGCAGGCCAATTTGATTTGGGAAGATGATAATTAAGCAAAAAAAAAAAAAAAAAAAAAGAGCATGTGTGGTTTATTTTTAAAATGAAAACAAAGCCATGCTGTTTCATCATTATAGTCTCTGAATAGGAGCATCTCTGATGAATATTAAAGTAACCAACTTATATTCACTATAAATATAGATTTCTCATTTCTAAATTATATCATTAAACCAGAAACTTTCTGCATTGATAAAATACAAATTGCTTTCTTTCATTATATATAATTTAAGTTTGCAAAGAATAACATCTGAGCCATGTTAAGCTACCTAAAATGCTTAACATCCAAGCACCATTTGCTAGACCTGCTCCTGATCCATAGCCACCACTGTTTTCTAAGTTAAGGTTCATTTCTTGAGAACAAACCATATTTCACTTTTCACTTTCCCTTATGGTTCCTGAACTAGTACTATGTATAAGTGGTTGCTTGATGTACTCTTGACTGATTTGTGGAAATGTGTGAAAGATCATGGGCTGACAAACTGCATACTTCATATACATAAAACTGTAACCTCAACACTCAGGAGAGCTGGCTTCACACCTGGTGAGGCAGCAAGGAAGAGCTGGCCCTACCCCTTGCCAGCTGCAGCACTAGCAGGAAGGATGGCCCTACCTTTGATGCTTGCTTTAGGTAGGAGAGCTGTCCCAGCCCCTCACCTGGGCAAAGCAGGAGAGCTGGCCCTGGTGATGTGTGAACAAGGTGGACTGACCAACTCACCTACCACCTAGGCCTACATCTAGGGCTTTGAATTGGCCCACCCCAACATCTACTCCACTTGGAGGTAGGTATTCATTCCCTTGAGTCGTTGAAAATATTCCAAGTCCTTTGACTTTCAGCAAAAAGGAAAAGCTAACAAAAAAGAGAAAAGAAAGAAAGAAAGGCCTCTGTTGCTACTAACAATGGCTCTGCCAATCTGTGGGATGTAGATGTAAGAAGCTTTGAAACACTTCTTATGAGCCACATTAAATTGGCACCTCATTAAAGATGTCACATCCACATTTGGGACGATATCAACTTGAGAGATTGTTACAGTAAACTAAAGGAGAGAATAATATGTGTATATAACTAAAGCAGGAGGTTGGAGAAGCAGCGGTAATTATTGTCTGGGAAGTAGACTCAACCTAACCTGGAGATTGCTGGAAGGAAACAGAGCAAAGCTGTTTCCTGCTTGAATAACCAGTTACCATACATGGGGAATCCTGGAGGAAGGGAGATTCTGATGGACCGTGGACTCTACCCAGGGAATGTAAAGTGTGTATTGCCCTGATGCATCAGAATGGAGGTGTTTCTAAGTGTGAGTTGGGATAAGTAGAGAAATACGGCCTAGTGGTACAGTTCGATAAGCACGTAGACTGTAGCTGAGGGCATGGTAATTGATGAGTTTGTGGTGGAGCAGTGGGGAAGATGGGTCAAGAAAGGAACCCCAGGGCCTACAAGATGGCTCAGTGGGTAGAGGTGATTGCTACCAACAGTGATGAGCAGACTTCAACTTCCAGAACCCATATGGTAGAAGGAAAGAACCAACTGCTGAACATTGACTTCTGACCACCCTACACCAACACACACACACACACACACACACACACACACACACACACACAAATGCACATGTACACACTAAACAAAAAAACAGAATGAAATCCCCAAATGTCAGAAAGAGAAGAGGGATAAAAGATGACTCCAGAAGGAGAAATATTGAAGAGAATTCATTTTGAAGAAATGCCTTTAGCTACTAGGTTTTATACTGATGTATTGCCAGTAGCACCCGTGTCCAGAGGAATGTGAATGAGAGGAGGGAGTGTCTCACTTCATTTGTGTTGCTGTGATAAAATACTCTAGCGAAAAAGAAGTTAAGGGAGAAAGGGTTTGATTTGGCTTACAATTTCACGTTACACTCTATATATTAGTTGTTTCTCTGTTGTGATAAACCACCATGGCCAAGGGCAATGTAAGGAGGAGGGTTTATTTTGGCTCCTCTCTGGAATTATATTGGTTCCTCTCTGGAATCACAGAGTTAGAGGTGCTAATGTAGGGGACAATACGGCAGCAAGTGATAGCCATGATGGCAGAAGAAAACTGAAAGGCCACATTTTGAACCACAAATACAGAGCAGAGGCAGAGGGAAAGCAAACTCTAAGTAGCCAATGATTTTTTCCTCTGAAAGCCCTGCCCTAGTGACATACTTTCTCCAGCAAGGTCATAGAACCTAAGGTTCCCCCAAACAGTACCACCAATGCAAGTCCAAGGGCTCACGTGTCAAAGGCTATGAGAAATGTTTCTCATCCAAACTACCATATCCCCATCACTATAGGGAAGTCAGGACAAGAACTCAAAAAGGCTTGTCATATGACATCAAAAAGCAGACAGTGGATGGATGCACGCCAGTCTAACACTCAGTTAGCTCTCATTGTTAACTCTGATGTATCCAAGCTTTAGGCTGGCCCTTCCCATATCAGCTAAGGCAATCAACACAATCCCCCAAAGACATGCCCATAGGCCAACTTGACCTAAACCAGTGGTTCTCAACTTGTGGGTCTCAACCCCTTTGGAAGTTGAGTCAGCCTTTCACAGACAGTGCATAAAGATTAATAAGAATAGCAAAATTACATTTATGAAATAGCAAAGAAAATCATGTTTTATGGTTGGAGGGTTACCAGAACATGGGGCACTGTATTAAAGGGTCACAGCATTAGAAAGGTTGAGAACCACTGATCTAGACAGTCTCTCTCACTGACATCATCTCACCACAGAAAGAGAGAATGAAATAATAGGGGGCCTGGAACAGGTGTGAGACGTAGAACCAAGGCAACCTCCCTGCTAAAATGCTTATTCTCCTATGAAATGAGGGTCTTGAGCTAGATGATGAGTAAAGAATGATGGGAAAAGACTATGGGGAGGTATGAAAACTAACCCATTCATTCATTTCTGCAACACACAAGGAGTTTTCATGGTACTCAGTTACTGTTTTAGTCACAGGGTTAAGATGATGAGCCCGTCTGTGAAAGCAGTTGCCATAGTAATGGAAACAGAATATAAACAAGTAAAAGACTTAATTCATAGTGAATTTTTGGGTTGATAAGGATTATTACAGAAATACTGTGGTTGGGAGGAGGAGAAAACAGCGTATTTTAGGTAGATTCCTTTCTGTATCCACGGGAGAGTCAGAGGAAGGATGTTTAGTGCAAAAGGTCTTTGCTGTAGACCGTTCCTTGGGGGATGACCAGTTAGCACAAAGGCATGATCTGGGAATGGCTTACTTTGGGTAGAAATCAGTGGGAAGGGAAAACGAAGAAAATCCAGTGCAAAGCATAGAGATGTTTCAGGTGAGTCATTGTGCAAACCAGACCTGCCTGGGCTTGCTGCAGGGTACGAATTTGAGGTTTGCTTTACAATAGGGAAGGTAACAGAGGAATTTAAACATGTGAATGGCTTGATCCTAGCTATAATTTTTAAGAGTTCATATTGGCAGCTGAATGCACCATCAAAAGCAAAAGGGAAAGTGGGGTATGTTGATAAAGGCCAGCTCTCTTTGTAATCTAGATGGGACCCAGGGGGACACGCTAAGCTCCTTGATATCTCACAGCAGACAGCTCTGAGTATAAGGTGGAAGTGCTAGGTTACATCAGACAGCTATTTGGTTGGCATCAGCCTATCAAACCAGCCTTTTAACACAATCTTAGCCATCTAACACAGTGGTTTTAACCTGGTAACATAGCAGTAACCATATATCCAAGTATCAGCCAAGATCTCACTCTGGTCAGGAGTCAGTCAGAGAGCAACCTCTTGATGGAAGCTTCCAGAAGTCTTGTCTCCTCAGACTTCAGGCAGGAGCCTCCATGTACCTACAACCCTTAGCTCTCTACAGACTAAAAGCTGACTTTGATGTCAACCCTCCACCTCCCCTGTTGGCCAGTCACCTGCTTTTACTTGCAAACCACACAGGATTGCACAACCTCAAATCTAGTCTCACTTACAAAATACTGTCCTTTGGCCCCTGGTGACCCTGACTTCAGTATCTGATGTTTTACTTCATCTGACCTCAGGCAACAAGGCGCTTTCTGCAGGCCTCAACCTATCTGCCTAACTACCGCTGCTCTGCAGCTACCTGGGAAGAGCCGAAAGCCTATCCAGATACTGTGTGTGTGAAAATCTGCTGGTCACTGTCTTGTTTAATATGGAGGCCACACAGATTTATGTTTTTCCAATGCTTGCCAATCTATACACAAATACTTTTATTTTATTTTTTTATTTATTTATTTTTTTAAATTTATTTATTTTTAATTAATTTATTCTTGTTACATCTCTATGGTTATCCCATCCCTTGTATCCTCCCATTCTCCCCTCCCTCCCATTTTCCCCTTATTCCCCTCCCCTATGACTGTTCCTCAGAGGGATTACCTCCCTCTGTATATGCTCATAGGGTATCAAGTCTCTTCTCAGTGACCTGCTGTCCTTCCTCTGAGTGCCACTAGGTCTCCCCCGCCAGGGGACATAGTCAAATCCAGTGGGTCCTAGAAACCTACAAGTAGAACATTATGATAGGCAGATTTGGGTCATGGGCTACCGCTCAAACTAAGGCCCTAGCCAAGGACAATACAGGCGGTAAAATTTAAACCCCTACCCTGATCTAGCCCATGGACAGGACAGTCTCCACACTTGAGTGGAGAGAGGGATTTGACTTTCACAAATACTTTTATTAATGATATCTTGATTTTTAAAATGAATTAAGAGACTTTACTTTTTAAAAAGTTATATTTTTGGTGTCAGTATTGATCAGCCACCTTAGTCTCTGTTTTCCTTAAGTCACCTATTTTGATTATTGTGGCCTTTTTTGTTTCTTTGTTTCTTTCTTTCTTCTTTTAAATTTAAGTTCTCTTCCTCCTTGGGTTATCTATCTATCTATCTATCTATCTATCTATCTATCTATCTATCTATTTATCTATCTATCCATTCATCCACCCTTCTCTCTATCCATCCATCCATCCTTCCTTCCTTCCATCGTCCACCCACCTGCCCTTCTGTCTGTCTGTCTGCCTGTCTGATTATTGATTTGAGACAGGATTCTGCCATCTAGCCCTAGCTGGCCTGGTACCTACTATGTAGCCCAGTCTGTCTTCAAACTCATGTCAATCTTCCTATCTCAGCCTCCCAAAAGCTGAGATTACTGGCATGCACCCTTGCTCCCCACCTTGCGTCAGTCCTTTAAAGGCATGACCCTGGGCTCCTCTTGCTTTTCCAGGTGACTTTCTCTGTCTCTCACTAGTTTTTCCAATGTTTCCGTATCCTCAAAAAAATCCATCCTCAAGTAATTGATCTTCTCTGTTTCCTAATTTCCTATCAGGCAATCATATCCACCTGTATATTTTTAATGTTCTTCTCAACATAGGTGACTCTAAACAATGAATCTTCAAAAGACTTACATTTGTTTTGTTCAGATTTCTGCTTAGAAATTCACTGCTAAAATCAAATCCATTACATTGAAACAAATCTGTAATTTTAGCTAAGTAACTTTTCTTGGTGACTTCAAAATGTCTCATCATTATTTCTAAGAATTTACTTTTGAAAAACAGTGAAGTGGTCGGTAAATATTTTTAATTACACTTCTTCCTCCTTCTATTTATCCTCCAACCTCTCCTTTTCTTTCCCTTTCATTTATTATTATTATTATTATTATTATTATTATTATTATTATTATTATTATTAATTCCTATGTGTGCTATGCATGGGGGTGGTGCATACTATGATGCATGTGTGGAGGCCAAAGAATAACTTTGTGGAGTTGGGTCTCCATCCACTTTAATGTAAGTTTCAATAATCAAACTCAGAGTTCCAGGCTGCTCACCATTTTATCAGCTTCCCCCCACCCCTCCTTTAGTGCTTCTGCTTGTCTTTCTCCTCCATCTTCCTTCTTCTTCTTCTTCTTCTTCTTCTTCTTCTTCTTCTTCTTCTTCTTCTTCTTCTTCTTCTTCTTCTTCTTCTTCTTCTTTTCTTTCTCTCTCTCTCTCTCTCTCTCTCTCTCTCTCTCTCTCTCTCTCTCTCTCACCTCTCTTATCTTACTATGTAACCCAGGCTATCTGGAATTTATGATGTAGACTAGGCTAGCCTCAAACTTGCAGCAAGCATCCTTCCTCTGCCTTCTAAATCCTGGATTAAAGCCATGCACTACCACCCCAAGCCTTAATCTTTGGAATTCTCTCTATGAAATTAACATGGCTCTTTCCTACTATTTCCCATCTATAGCACCCTGCCCCCATTTTCCCTACTGTCTCTTGGATGAAGTCTTTCTCCTTCCTTCTATTAACCATTTAAGTCTAATTCACAACTCTTCAAACTCCAATGCTGACTGCCCCAGGCAGTTCCTATGCTTTCCTATCCTGGCCAGTTTGGCTTACTCTGTCCATCATGGTTATCTACTCCAGTCAAAACCCTATCCACCTCCCTAGACAATGTCAAATTCAAGTCATAAGAGCCAGAAATGATGGGGGGCAGGATGACCTGACGGAAAAAGAAACCTGAGAGTAAGGATGGTGTCTTTTTTGCCCATCGCCCTATTTGCTGAGCGTGGCACACAGAAAGCAAAAATGCCGTGTGAAGTGAATGTGTACAGTTGGCAAGAGAGCTGTAGAGTCAGTCTTTTCCTCATTCCAATAGTTGAGAAATAGTGGAGGAAGCCACAGATAAAAAGCTAAAGCACCTTTTAAATTTTTCCTTGGGTTTATTAAAGTTAGAATAAAAGGGTTCCCAATAAAAAGCAGAAATCCTTGTCTCATCTCCCACTGCAGATGCTATTATATACACTTTTTTATTTTTGTATTTTTAATACTTCTTTTTTTTTTTAGTGGTTTTTCGAGCCAGGGTTTCTCTGTGTTAACATCTTTGGCTGTCCTGGAACCTTTTTTGTAGACCAGGCTGGCCTCAAACTCACAGAGATCCACCTGACTCTGCCTCCCAACTGCTGGGATTAAAGGTGTGTGCCACCACACCCAGCTATTTTACAAATACTTGTAGTAGCTAATTCATTTTAAACAGTATGTTATATTGTTGTCCTCCATTAATGATTCATTAATGAATGTAAGATATAGCCATCACCTTCTAATAAGTGTGGCATTTGCCTCTTCTATGAAGGTTTATGGCAATTAATTGAGTGGCGAGGAGAGGTGGGTTGGGTTTTATCTGGGAATAAAGTGAGGTATTAGCTAGAAGAATGAAAATCACTGCTGTAACTCATGACCTCCGTTGGCTCCTTCAGGGCAGGCTAAGCAACATGAGGACAATAGTTTGGTATCTCCTTAAATATCCCCTACACCTACCAGCGACTTCCAGGTAGCAGGCTTGCTCGTTGTATCTGTTTACTCATTGGATCAATGAATAGATCCTGTTGATAAAGTTAGCCAAAAACTGCTGTGTCATGAAACGAGAAAGATGGTGATTAATGACTGATCCAAGAATCGAAGAAACAACTGCTTTCAAGGTTGCTTGGCCAAGTCTTCCTGACAAAGCTTGATATTGCCAAACTGTTCCAAGAATGGGTTAGCCTAAATACTTTGTAAAAGAAAATGTCCCATTTCTAAGTAAGCAATAAGAAAATGTGAGCTCAACACTTGCTGTTCAGAAGCTGTAATATAGCTTCAGAGTAATACAGATTATAGTAGGTGTGTTATTACTGATTATTTACCCCAATTGATATTTTCAAAGGACTGCCAGAAACAGTCTACTTTCAACAATTACTTTAAAGTAGTAACATCCATAGTCAGGATGGTGTCAGATGGCTGTAGTCCCAGTACTCAGGAGGGTGAAACAGGAGAATTGTGAGTTCTAGGCCAGCCTGGGCTATACAAGGAAACTAAGATCAAAGACAAAATATATGTTAATTTATCTCTAGTTTGGACCAAGCATTTAACAGTGCTGCTGTTACCTGCCTTAGAAAGTGAATGTGTGTTCCTTACAAACCTGGTCTTTGCCTCTGTTTTCAATGACAGTAAATGGCATTTCCATTGCCTGGGAAACCAAACCGATTTCCTTGATTTGTCCTTCATCCCCCCCACATATCCCTTGCGAAACCTCTCACAGATATTAAATCCAAGTTGTCCAGGTCAATGTAACTACATGCTACATAAATAGTTAGAATAGAAACGTCTTCACAGGCCAACTGGTTTGGCTCTGTAGTGGATTGACTAATGTGTCACACTGGGTTGAACCCACTATATGGAGGTTGACCTCTGTACTCTGGGACCAGTTCTTGCATTTTTCTTTCCTTTATATTTGTCTACTATTGTAACCCTTCTGTAATTTCATCCATTAAAGTGGCCCCTTCCCTTTTTCTAAGTTTTTTTTTTTTTTTTTTTTTGTGATAGACTCCCCGCTTCATCCCCACACTACATCAACAGTCCCTCCACCCTGAGCTACCAGAGTGGCCTTTCAAAAACAAATCCCAGATTTCTTAACTTTGCCAGGTTATTGGAAGGTCATTCCACAGCCTGGGATGCTGGGATCCCTTCCACTTATTCTCCCATCATCTCCTGTCTTAGAACCCTGAGTGACTTAATTGTCTGTCTGGTTTGACCAGTTGCAGTGTAGCCTGTCCTCTCAGTAAATTTGACAGTAGCCCTCTGGCCGAGCTACAGTATTGAGGTACTATTTGCTAGAGTAGCTGTGACATAATACCACAAAGCAAATGCCAGAAACCATGGAAAGATATTTTCTCACATTTCTAGAGACCAAAAAAAAAAAAAAAAAAAAAAAAAAAAATTCTGTTTCTCTCTGAGGCTTCCTTCTCAGGGTTGCAGACAGCCTAACCATCTTCTCGACTCACCTGTTCTCTAAGCATGAGTTGCCCTCATCTTCCTTGCTCTTCCTAGAGGGACAATAGTAAGACTGGATTGTGACCCCACCCTAGTAGTCTGATTTTTAATTTTTTAAAAATAAATTTTCATCTGTGTATTTATTCTCTCTGTGTGCATGCATGCATATATGCATTGCTGCTGTGTGCATATGGCATTGGAGGACAAGCTGGAGGGTTTGGTTTGGTCCCTTTTGTGGCATGGGTTCCTGCTACTGATCACTGGTCATGAGGTTTGGTAGTGGGTTCTTGTGCCTGCTGAGCTTCACCAGCTCAGTTCATAATGGCTTTATCTCCAAGCACAGTCACATTCTGAAGTGCTGGTGGTCAGAGCTTCAACATATTAATTTTATGGCAGCACAATTCAGTCCGCAACATCAGCTTAGGAAATGAATTGCATGACATCACAGTGCTCTTGTCCATACTACTGTTCTACTTTCTGAGACTAGAGTAATGGGATTGGGGAGTAATACAGTTCAAATGTAAGCTGAACCATGGCTCCCTAACAGCTTCTAATGTACCTCAAAAGTCAAGGGCTAGAGACAACAGGACAGCTAAGAGATAAGTGGCTGTAAGGTTCAGGTCCAGGATTGAACTCCATTACAGTGGTAAATCTTGGGGTAGTCAAGGAAAATGAGAACCTGGACCAGAATTCAAATGGTGCAGTACTGCAACGCTCCCCATCACCCAGGCTGCATCTGAGGCTCTCCTGGGTGAGACAGTTCCAGGCTTCATTCCCAGAGTGGAGTTGGTGCTTAGGATATACCACCTCTTTCCAGGTCATTGAGTCTGGGACAAGAGTAAGCCTCGATCCTAAGAATCAACACAGTCAGAAGTAACCCTGAATTCTAGAAAATTCAGATCCATTAAATCACATGGAAACATAATGTGCTAAGTTCACTCACTGCAGGGGCTACTCTTTGTTGTCAGCATCATTGGATTTAGGATCACCAAGAAGCACTTCTGAGTGACTGTAAGGATGCTTTTCAGAAAGGGTAAGCTGAGAAGGGAAGAGCTGCCCTGAGTATAGGTGGCATATTCTATGTAGCAGACCTCAGATGAATAAAGAGCAAGAAGTACCAGCATTCATCTTGCTTTGCTTCCTGGTTGTACACGCAGCGTGAGTAGGTCCTGGCATCATGTCTTCTCTGCCCTGGGAATCAAAGTCAATTCTTCCTGTTGTTGAGATGGCTCATCCAATAAAGGTGCTTGTGTGTGTGTGTGCAAGTCTGGTGACCTGAGCCTGGCCTCCAGGGCCACACACAGGTAGAAGGAAAAAATCCAACCCTATAAAGTTGTTCTCTGACATCTACACTTGTGCCACACATGTACCTTACCACCACATACATACACATTATGCATGTGCACACATAGTAATATAAAAACAGCAAACAAACCTTTCCTTACTTATTTGCTGTTGTCAGAGAAACAAGAAGAGTGATTAGTGCACTATCACAGAAGGTAATTATTGGTGTTGGTCTAAGACACATTCTCTTGCTTCCCATAGAGGGATGCTTCCAGGAATCCTCTTGCATAATAGAAGCCAAGAATGAACAAGCATCTTATCAAGTGCATGGGATTTCCTTGTAGCCTGTGCACATCTTTCCATACACTTTGAACCATCTCTGCATTACTTTTCAATGCAACTGAAAGAACTTTGTAAATAGTCATTGCACTTTTCTGTGCAAGGGAAAAGTCTGTGCATATTCATCACATGTGTGATTTTCTTCTTGAATACTTTTCACCTTGGGAGTTGCCTGTACCCATGGGTATAGAACCCATAGGTACAGAAGGTCTGCTGTGTATTAATGTGTAATAATTTGTGAGGTATAAGTTATTGCATGCTGTCATTTGAACATTGTAAATTATTTATCGATTTTATTTAATTCTGTGGGTTTCAGTGTATAGGTTCCTCTCTCTTTCTCTCTCTCTCTCTCTCTCTCTCTCTCTCTCTCTCTCTCTCTCTCTCTCTCTGTCTCTCTCTCCTGACTTTTAGGAACTGTTTTGTTTTGTTTTTTTCTGTCATCTGTGTCCTGCATGGTGCTCAACTGAATTCCTTGTTTTTTGAGACAAGATCTCACTGCCTGGAATTCAATGTGTAGACCCGGTTAGCTGTAAACTCACCAAGACTCTCTTGTCTCTGCCTCCTAAGTGTTAAAATTAAAGGTATTCATCACTACACCTTGCTCTTCTTTGTTTTGCCTCACTTTTTATGTTGGACTGGTCTGGAACGAGTAGTTACATTTTGTGTAGCCCAGAATGCCTTCAGTTTGCCAAACTGCTACCATTGTTTTCCAACCACACACGCACACACCGTACTTCAAAATACCACTTTGAAGATTTGCTAACAAATCTTATTTGAGCAAAATTTTGCACAAAGAAAGACAGGCAATGGCTTTATTCTCTGAACAAAAATCTTCATCAGTTCTGTGTTTAGGTACATTCCAGAAAGTTCATTTTAAAGGAAAACCAACACTAAACTTTTACTTTTTTTCCCCCTCACGCTTGTACTCCAGGCTGACCTTGAATTTTGGCCTTGCACTCCTGATACTCTTGCTGAAATTACAGGCACGTGACACGACAGCCTTGCTTTAACTCTAGGCTTTGAATCTTTAAAGCCACTGAGTTGGGCAGTAGCACAAACCTGTAATCCTAGCACTCCGGAGATAGAAACAGGTGGATTGCTGTGAGTTCGAGACCAGCCTGCATTACAGGCTAGGGTTACACAGAGAAACCCTCTCCCAAAAAGCAAAAACAAAAACAAAAAAACAACCATTTTGTAAACTGAGTGTGTTGGGTCATCCTTGTAATCCCGGGAGGTCTTGGGAATCTGAGCCAGAATCACCACAAATTCCAGGCCAGTCTGAGCTTCATAGTGAATACCAAACCAGCCAGGCCTAGAGTGGGAACCTCTCTAAAACAACACACAAACAAAAACCTATGTAAGTCTATGGATCAAGTGAAAATAAAAATCAAATGTAGCTTAAGTAAGTGTTGGAGTTGGAGCTTAGTGAAGGATCCATGCCATACTCAGGGTGCTGACTGAGGCAGAATTGCAAATTCATTAGTCTGATGCCACCCTGGGCTACAGTGTTAGTTCTGGTAAAGCCTGAGCTGTATAACAAAAGCCTGGAGGAGTTAGGAAAGGAAGAGCATGGTTCTAGAAGTAGGGAATGGAAGGTAGTTAGGAGAGAGGCAGAGAGGGAAGGAAGGGGGGATGAGAGAGAAACAGGTTTTTAACTAAATACATTTTTTTTATTTTTTAAAAAAAATTTAAAAGACTATGAAATAGTTATACTCAATTGAATGTCAACATAAAAACCTACCCATCTGAGCTTTCCATAATAGAAAAGAAAAACAGAAAAATGTCTGGATTTTATATAAAACCAGCTTCATTATTATAAATAACAAAAGCTATTTCCTACTACCTTGTTCCTTCTCTTTCAAAAAGCTAAGCACCTTTCCCTCGTGTGATCATATATTGCTAAATGCCTTTCTCATCTGTATCATCTGAATATTATATTTTATCAGATTTAGTTTTTAGAATTAAAGAGCTAAACCTGCTGGGCATAGTGGTGCACACCTTAGTGCTTGGGAGACAGAGGCAGGCTGGTTTCTGTGAGTTGAAGACCAGCCTCATCTACAAAGTGAGTTCCAGGACAGGGCTACACACAAAGAAACTCCATCTTGAAAAAAACAAAAAAACAAAAAAACAAACAAACAAAAAAAAAAGAGACTTAAACCCATTTCCATTCAGTGGCAATGAGATTATTTCAAATACTAAATGATTTTTTTTTTCTACTGTGCAATATCTCCAACCAAAGAGTTTATTCTTAGCTAAGCTAAGTAGGTAGAAAACAACATTTGGGGGCCTGGGAATCTACATTCTCCACTGATTAAGTAGTTGCCAAGTATGAATGAAGCTCAGAGTTTGATTCCCAGTGCTACATAAAACTGGCCATTATAGTGTATGACTATAATGCCAGCACTCTAGAGATAGAGGCAGGAGGACCAGAAAGTTCAAGGTCATCCTTAGCTACATAGCAAGTTCAAAACCAGCCTGGGGTATGAGAGACTCTGTCTCAAAAACTAAAACAAAAACAAAATACTTTTTGAAAAGTCCCCTTGTCTAACCACAGCACATGGGAAGATGAAGGAAGGAAATAGGCAGTGATAGGATTTTAAAATGTATTTATATTCATTGTTTTTTAGTGTATATACGGTGTGTTGTGAGTGCGTTTGTGTGTTTGTTTCTCTGTCTGTGAAAGCAGGCACATGTATGCCTTTGTATACACGTGAAGGTCAGAGGACAACTTTGTAGAGTTCTTTCTTTCACCTTTATATAAGTTCTAGGATTCAAATTCATGTTGGGGTCAGGATTGCTTAGCAAGCACCTTTATCCACTGAGCCATCTTATTGGCTCCTAAGATCTGTTTTAGGCTCAGTGACCCAACTGATTTTTACATAAGATGGAAAACATCAGTAGGGAGAGTGTGTTCAGGTCCTCTGTGGGCTGTTGTATGGTCCGGGGCCAAGCTCACCTGTGGTCTGCACTGTGCAGGGCCCCACTCAGCTAGTGTTCTCCAGTTCTTGCAGTCTGTGGCTCCCAATCAGGTCCCTGGTCTCTGTGCAGTGGATCAGATACAGTGCATGACAGGCACAGCCATCTTGGAACTCCCTTAATTCCTGCCACAGTACTTGGCTGGTTGATCGATGGAATCAAATTGAAGACCCAGAAATTAATCCACACACATATGGACACTTGATTTTTGACAAAGAAGCCAAATCCGTTCAATGGAAAAAGGATAGCATCTTCAACAAATGGTGCTGGTCTAACTGGATGTCTACATGTAGAAAAATGCAATTGCACACTTATTTGTCACCATGCACAAAACTCAAGTCCAAGTGGATTAAAGACCTTAACGTAAAACCATTGACACTAAATCGCTTAGAAGAAAAAGTGAGGAAGAGCCTGGAACACATTGGCACAGGAGACAACTTCCTGAACAGAGCACCAACAGCCCAGGCCTTAAAGTCAACAGTTAATAAATAGAACCTCATGAGGCTGAGAAGCTTCTGTAAGGCAGGAGACACTGTCAACAGAACAGTCTACAGACTGGGAAAAGATCTTCACCAACCCTACATCTGACAGAGGTCTAATTTCCAAAATATATAAAGAACTCAAGAAATTAAACGCCACTAAACCAAATAACCCAATTGAGAAATGGGGCTCAGAACTAAACAGAGAATTCTCAACAGAGGAATATCAAATGGCTGAGAAACACTTAAAGAAATGCTCAACCTCCTTAGTCATCAGAGAAATGTAAATCAAAATGACTCTGAGATTCCATCTTACACCCATTAGAATGGCTAAGATCAGAAATTCAAGTGACACCATATGCTGGCGAGGATGTGGAGAAAGAGGAACATTCCTTCATTGCTGGTGGGAATGCAATTTGTACAACCACTTTGGAAAATCTATCTGGCGCTTTCTCAGAAAACTGAGAATAGACCTTCCTCAAGACCCAACTATTCCACTCCTTGGAATATACCCAGAAAATTCTCTACCACACAACAAGGACATATGCTCAACCATGTTCATAGCAGCCTTTTTCATAATAGCCAGAACCTGGAAACAGCCTGAATGTCCTTCAGTTGAAGAATGGATAAAGAAAATGTGGTACATTTACACTATGGAATATTACTCAGCTATTAAAAACAAGGAAATCCCGAAATTTGTGGACAAATAGATGGGACTAGAGATGGTCATACTGAGTGAGTTAACCCAGAAGCAGAAAGACTCACATGGTATATACTCACTTATCATTAGGCACTAGCCCAAAAGACATGTCCCACGAAAGTCTTCACTTACCAGGAGATTGGGCTAGATGTGAGGACATCTTACTGAGACTCTAGGTAAGAGAAATATAGGAGATGGGGAAATAGAAGGACCCAGAGGGTTGTAGAAACCTACAAGAAGAACATCATGATGGGTGGATCAGGGCCCTGGGGGGTCTGCTCAAACTATTGCACTAACCAAGGACAATACATACAGTAAATATCGAACCCCTACTCTGATCTACCCAATGGACAGGACATTCTCCACAGTTATGTGGAGAGTGGGGACTGACTCTGCCATGAACTCTGGTGCTCCATATTTGACCACCTCCCCTTGGTGGGGAGGCCTGATGGCACTCAAAGAATAAGCAGGCTACCAAGATGAGACTTGATAGCCTATGACCATATAGTGGGGAAAGAGGTCACCCTCGGTCATAGACCTAGGGGAGTGGAATAGGGTGAAAGTGGGAGGGAGGGAGGAATGAGAGGATACAAGTGATGGAATGGGAATTGAGTTGTAATCTGAATAAATTAATAAAAGAAAAGAAAACATCAGTATGGCAGGTTCTTTTGAGAGGAGAATAGGGTAGGAATAAGGAAGAAAAAATAGTAAAAGGACTAAAATGCTTTTGGTGGAAACGATGATTGTAAAGAGAGATGAAAGGAAGGCATTCGTTATAGAATCATCTCAAACTAGCTTCCTGATTAGAACTTTCTTTGTACAATACATATATTTTAAAATATAGTGTGAAAAATGTCCACATGTCTCTTAAGGATCAGTTTCATTGTTAGTGTGATTGGAAAGTTTGGGGAGTCCCATTTGTGGTACCACATAAAGTTGGGGTCCCGTTTCAGGGCTCTTAGTCTGACTAATAAGAATTTAAGAATGGACTCAGAAGAAATCTCAAGAAAAATTTTATTAGAATTAAAAAGAAAATCCCCAGCCAGACAAGATATAAATCTCGGCAGCTGCCAAGAGAAAGAGGATGGAAAAAAGGAGAAAACTGTGTACTTTCAATGACATTGGAATGTTCTCAAGTTTGCTTAGGAAAGTTATAGGAAGAAGAAAATCAAAAAATGAGTTTGTGAAAATGCAAGGCTGCAGTTCTATATGTGACTTCAGGACTTCCTAGGAGTCTCTGGGAAGGAGATTTACATATCTCATTGAAGGGACAATTATTTCTCCTGTCTCCTTAGCTTCGAGACCTACTGAATTCTTTCAAAATATATGACATCTGGGTACAGTGGCATTTGCCTCAACCCCGGCACTTGGGAAACAGACAGATGGATTTCTGTGAGTTTCAAGTCAGTTTGGATTACACGTGAGAATATGTCTCAAAAACAGTAGGAGAGGAGGCTGAAGGGCTGGTGTTAAAGCCACCCATCAAGAATAAGGACCGCTATGACATTTTTAAGTCCAATTTGAAGCAAGGTTTAATTAAATACTGGCCAGGATAATGGATCCGGCCAGGAGCATTCTGCGACTTTCAGAAAATGGCTATGAGTCACATTTTGCAGAGGCCTATAAAGGCAAACCCATAAGACTATCATATATAGCATCAAGGGCAAGCATACATCCTGATGTACACTTCCTGCCTATGTACTTCCCACCAACACGTGATCAAGCACATCTGGTGCCATCAGGTCAAGCAAACTTGTTTAGGGGAGAGAAAATATGTAGCTTCTTATCTTATATAAACAACAGCCTCCAGTATTTCAGGGAGTATCCGTCCTTGGGCAAGGGGTTTACAGGGTACTGGCATTTTTGTTTTATGCATCTCCTAGGCATAGTAATTAAAATTTTAAATATAGCTTTGGCTCTCATGCTGGGCAGAAGGCTCAGCAGTTAAGAGAACTTATTGCTCTTAACTTTGGCTCATAGCACACATTAACCTTCTGTAACTCCAGTTCCTGGAGATCTGATACTCTCTGGCCTCTGTGGGCACATGCACATATGTGGTGCACATAAGTTCATATAGTCTTACATAGGTACTCATAACATAAAAATAATAAGCAAATATTTAAAATATATACACAATTTATGTATTAACTTTTAGTTTATTTCTGTACACAGTTGAACGTCTATATTCCCCAGGCTGAACCATTATGAAGAATATTTAATGATGTCAGGACCACCAGGCAAAGCAGGGTGCATAAACTAGCATTATCTTTTGCCTTTGTGTTGCTTTTTGTAATAGATACAAGTAACCTTGCCCTGGTTTTGTTTTTATTGTTGGTTTGGTTTGGTTTGAGACAGAGTCTTGTTATGTGACATTCCCATTGGCCTGAAACCTTCTGTCTCCCAGGCTAGTCTTGAATTTACAACCATCTAGAGTATGGGATTACAGGCATCTGATGTCATATCCAGTTCAGATTCTTTTTTTTTAAATGTATACATTTATATTACTGCACATATATAAAATAAACTACGTGAAACAATCAGGAATTATATTAATGTTACACTCATAGTGTTTTGGCTATTTGTATTTGGCAACCTTGAAGAAAACATCTTTCTTATCTTGGTTAGTCTAAAATTCTGAATGTAAGATTCTTATATAAGTGGAGGTAAAAACCTAGGCTCTGGTAGCCCTAACAAATGAGGCATGGCCATACATTCTTGATACCAGTTTAAGAAACACGTAATGTTAAAACACAGAGATTTTAATCAGTGGAGAACTACCATGAGCTTCAGGCTTAAATAGAGAAAGATTGCAAAAAGATGTGTAATTAAGAAGCCCTGCTCTAGGATTTGGTTTCCGCCATCATGTCTCAGCTCTGGTCTAGGAAGGTAGACCAAAGAAGCCCTTATTGCTTAAGGGGACAGGGTGGTTCTCAGGAATAAGTACTTCCCCTCTATCTTACAGCCTCACCTTCATGAGTAATTACCCTTGGGGTACGGTGACAGACCTCTGTCTTGCTAAGTTTTATTGTTCCTGGAATCCAAAGCAGCTAAAAAAAAAAAAATGTTGAGGACAATGACAATGACAATGACATGTTTCTATCACTTCATCCCAAGTAAAGGAGACAGACACAGACTGAAGACATGGATGGCATTCCTCCATCCTATTTTTGACCTTATGGATCTACATGAGGAATCAGCACCGCTTAACAAAAGCCACCTGCTAGTGCCTGTTTCCCTTGTTTTAACCACATGTGAATCTCAAATGTAGGATCTTTTGGCAGGGAGCAGGTGGCATTACTCAGTCTACCATGATCTTATTGAATTTTATTTTATTATACATGCATGTATTTATTTTGTAAGTATAAATACACATGTATGGTACATATGTGTGTACATATGCTCATGTATGTATGTGTGCAGAGGCTTAAGGTCAACCTCAGGTGTTCTCGATAATAACTCATCAACTTGTTTTTTGAGACAGTCTGCTCATTTTACCCAGAGCTTGCTGATTAAGCCAAGATGGTTAGTCATTAAGTTCCATGGATCCCCTGTCTTTACCTCTCCATTAGCAGTAATACAAGTATGCACATACTTGGCTATTTTACATGGATAATATGGATATAATGCAGCCTCCATACTTGTAAAACAAACATTTTACCAACTAAGCCATCTCCTTGGCCCCCATTAGTGAATTAAACACATTATAATGTTCATGTATTTTATTTATTCTTGCCACTAATTGTCATCACAAGCAATATAGTCTGAATTTATATTAAAAATCACTACTTACGGAACAACCATTGATTTTTTTTCTCCCTTCTGTTAAAGGAAGGGCTCAGTTTCTCAATGCAGAAGCTCAAGGAGCCAAATTCTGCCTCTTCCTCCTACCCTGGCAAGGTAGGCCATTCTCTCATTATCTTGGCTCAGAGTGTGGCCTCCGCCTCCCTGTCACTAAGGCCCTTCTGCTGGTTTTATCAAGGTGGCACAGCAGGTCTGGGACATTATATGTACACAGCATCTTAGCCAGGTTTCCTGCTGCTTGGCCTCCCTTGACTCCTGTCACTTTTGTTCTGTGCCTGAACCTCTCTTCTGAGAGAGTGAGCTGTCTATCTACCTATTATCTTTCAAATGAATTTAGTTTTTGTTGCTTTAAGGAGCAGCCTCCATTGGCACCTCTTTCTTTTTCTTCAAATTATTTTTTTAAATGATTGACTGTAGCCTGGGGGTCTCATAATTATGTATCATTAACTGTGCATAAAAAATAAATCACAGTAACAGAGCAAGCACTTATTAATCTAGACTCTTAACCCCATGTACTGCTAGAGCCCAGCCAATGACAAATGGTTCCCTAATGACAGTTGTGAGAGACTCACATTGTCTTTTTGATCATCAAGGAATGATTTATGTTTTGTTTGGGTAGTGTATTTTTTTTTTAATTGATAGTACCAAATGTAGGTTTAACCCTCAAACAACAAAATATTTGACTGACTGGAATGCTCTAGCTTATGACCACAAAATAAATAGAAATACATTTAAACATCTATTGTATTTGCCTAAAGTAAACTGTCAAATTTTCTGATACAACAGACTTGAGTGTTGTTGCAAATCTTGAGAAAACATTACCTTTGAGAAATCTCCATTGCTCAAGCCAATACAGTGTTTATGTTTCAGCTCTTCAGTGAGCACATTTTCCCCATGTGCTAGTCTCTTACCTAGGTACAAAATGAATGAGATTCTGGCTTGTTGTACAATGTCTGGGAGTGGCAAGAAACACACAATGAATGCTTTCTGGATTAATGAAATAATCCCAGCCTCTAAGGAGCTCTATCCTGCGGGAAACACAGACACCTAATTGAGGCATACCATGTTCCCAAAATAGCAAGCTCAAGTGAGTGTGGGCGTGAAGGGGCACTGCTGGCATGTTTTAGATGCCTTTGTAAGTCACTAACACAGTGTCAAGGGCACACTGTCTTGTCCAATGACACCCATTGACTGTCTGAACAGTTACTCCGGTCAGTCCTCCCAGGACCTCCCAGGATGCATGTGAAGTTGTGTTTGAACTCCTATTAATAGGGCTAGTCAGTACGCAGCAGATTGCATCTGAACATCAAACAGCCAGAATCTCCAACAATGACTGCTTGGCACCAAGCCAACCCTCAAGCATCAAAGCCAGAGTCCTTGCAAATCAACTTCATGTGATGATAAATAAAGGCATCGAGATCCCAAACCAATTATCCCATGGTGAAAGGCATATTCTTCAAGGGCAGCCTGGGCTTTGTTTAAAAAGAAGAAGAAGAAGAAGAAGAAGAAGAAGAAGAAGAAGAAGAAGAAGAAGAAGAAGAAGAAGAAGAAGAAGAA
>OU015753.1:68600897-68620225 GCA_907169655.1 Acomys percivali | reverse complement strand
CACACACACACACACACACACACACACACACACACACACACACACACGGTATACACACAATTTTGCATACACACACAAATATATGCATGGTACACGCCCTCACACATACACCCCCACACACCATAAATTAAAAAAAAAAAAAGAAGCAGAGTTGTCAGACAATGTGTGATAGGTAGACAGACTCTGGGTAGATGAAAAAGTCTAGAAATGTGTGAATGACTGTAAGAGGAAGCCAAGCAATTTGCCCAGTAGTAAAAAACTACTTAAGTTACTCAAGCTCTCTGGTGTCTGGCTTCTTCACCTGTAAAATGTGTCACTTAATAAGACCTCATTTACTGCATGGTTGAGAGGATTTTTTTTTTTTTTTTTACCTGCACATTTCGTATTTGGACAGCTTAACACGTAACTCAGGCTGTGCCACTGTCCTGTGTCACTGGAGTTAGGATATAGCACAGGTAACACAGAAGGATCCTGATCAGAGTGCTGGGAAAGAGTCAGAGGATCAGAATAAAGGAGGCGGAGGAGATGATGAAGGGCAACGTGGAGGCTCTCAATGAAGGTGGTCAGCCACGCCCCCAGCTCTCTCAGAACAAGGATGGCCTGTGCTGACTTAGCTAAAGAGGCCTTGTGATGTCAGAGAGAGAGAGAGCCCGAAATGACCTCTGCTCAAAGAAGGTGAAGCGAACACTTTCACTTCCCTCCACACTAACGCTTTCGGTGGTGTCATAACAACAGGATCTCTTTCTTCGTAAACAAGGGCCGCAGATAAGAGACGACAATGGCAACAGAATTCTGGAAGCTGAAAGGTAGAAAGATGAACGCCAGACAGAGGAACCAAGGAAGCCCAAGCTGAGCCTGCCCAGGAAGGGCCGCAGAAGCGGGTACACTTGTTCGGCAGAACACCACAGAGGCCCAAATTCTAATTGAAGCATCTTCGAAAGCAGGCTTTGGTACTTACAGTGGGGCCAGGATGCATGCCTGTGTCCCAGCATTCAGGAAGATAAAGCCAGAGCAGTGTCCTGAGTTTGAGTTCCCAGTTAACCTGGCCTGCATGCTGAGTTTCAGATTAGCCAGGAACCGGAATTCTGTTTCAAAAGGAAACGTAGGGTTGGAGGTAGAGTATCAAAAGTCTAAGGGCGGTCTTGTCCATGAGCCTTGCCTTGAAAACCAAAGTAGAACCTTGGGCCTTTCCTTTTGCCACACTAACGTCTTCTCCCAGCCCTGTGAGGAGGTTGGATTGTGTCTACTAACTGCAGAAGGGGTTAGCTCCTGCCTTTGAGAGTGGAAGGTAAGGATTAAGGTGCAGGCTTAGGCCTGGAAGGTGAACACCAACTCCAGGCCACCACTTCACATTTTCCAGAGTGCTCCAATCAGCTTCAGAGTCTCTGCAAAGGATGGAAGGGTTTTCTCTGCCTACAAATAGCCTAAAGGTAGCTGTGGCTGGGACTCTTCCACAGAGAGGCCCAGCCAAATCACCTTCTACTGTTCACTGCTTTGTACTCACTCTGTGCTCAGGCAAACAACTATCTTGTGTGTGTGTGTGTGACTAAAATCTTAACAGACAACAGACAGATACCACCAGTCAACTCCTCTAATGTGAAGGAAACTAAAAGAAACAAAGAGCTTGAAGGAAAACAAGACGTTGTTGAATGAAGTAAACATTAGAAGGGGGAAAGAGAGATAAAAATAGAAATAGTAAATAGAATATTGAAAACAGCAATTGTTGAACTTATTTGTTTAAGTAAAAATACAAAGATTTCTTTTTCTTTCTTTCTTTCATTTTTTTTTTTTGTTTTTTTTTGGTTTTTTGAGACAGGGTCTCTCTGTATAGCCTTGGCTGTCCTGGACTTGCTTTGTAGACCAGGCTGGCCTTGAACTCACAATGATCTGCCTGCCTTTGCCTCCCGTGTGCACCACCACGCCTAGCCAAAGATTTCTTCTTTTCACTTTTAATCCTAAAGCTTAGGAGGCAGAGAAATGGGAATTTCTGTAAGTTCAAGGTCAGCCAGAGCCTCTTAATGAAACCCTATCTCAAAAATGAATAAGACAGACAGTAAACTCAGATTCCTTGTTATTTATTGCCATATTTAAACAAAAGAGGCCTTAAGTAAACCTTTGCTGAATGTGTGAATAAAGGTGGGTGAGGTAAAATTTGGATTCACTGCACACAGGAAAATACTCAATTGTCTGCTAATTCTAGTGTGTTGAATTCTTTTACTAGAAATCCATGCCATTTGGATGGGGAACTCCTGAGATTGTTGATAATTGAGGTTTTGCTTGTAGTATCAGGGATTAACCCAGATTTGCAGAAGTGACGCAGGACTCTGCACAGCCACACCCTCAGGCCAGATAACTAATTCTTACCCAGGAGAATTAAATAAATTGAAATGTGCATTAAATGCCTGGGGAAATTTATGGAAAAAAATAGACAGAGTTTGACCACAATAAATCTTTGTGAATTTTCAGAAAAATCAAGACAGAGACAGGATCTTAAAAACTCTGGCAGTAGTGGGGATATGGCTTCTTTTGACTGGCTAACAGCAAACTGCCCCTAAATTTAGTAACAAACAACAGCATACTTATCTCTGACTAATCCCTTGAGAAAGGAATCCGGAAAGTGCTCCATGGTATCCATGGTTCTGAGTCAGTGTCTCCCACTGAGGTTTCAGTTATATAGTGATGTGAGCTGGGGGTTTTCAAAGTTCTTTTAGTATATTGGAAAACCTGAACAGTTGTGGCAGAAACAACTGCAGCCCCTTGGACATCTCCTCTCCTTTACCCATATCACTGCTATGGGCTGAATGCTTCTTTAAATTGTTTATGTCATTTGGGTTTTTGTTTTTGTTTTTATTAATTTATTTAATCAACTTACAGCCTGATTGAAACCTGCCTCCCTTCTCCACTCCCAGTACCACCCTCACACCCTCTCCTCCCATTTCTCCTTTCTTTTCTCCTCAGAAAAGGGGAGGGCCCTCATGGGTACAAACCCATCCTGGCATGTCAAGTCGCAGCAGGACTAAGTGCATCCTCACCCACTGAGGCCTTAGAAGGAAACCTAAAGGTAGGGAGCAGTCAGGGGAGCACACCAGAGACAAACACATTTCTAAAATGTAGAGATCTTTGGCATGATATTGAGTCATGAGGAATGTTCCTCAGGAGTAGGTCTAATGTCCTTATTTTTACAAACTCACTCAAAATTCCAACCATGAGCCTCTTGGAATCCCAACCCCAGCCTCCAATGAGGCCCTCTATCCTAAGGACTCAACATACTAGCCTTCTGTTCATCATGATTCTGTGCCTCCTCCTCCAGAAAACTCCACTCTCTCTTAAAGACTCCCCAAAACCCTATCCACTGCCCCTCTGGAACCCCTTACCTCCTCTGACAACTCCTTTCCCCAGGGATTCCCTAAAGTCCCTCCCATCACCTGCCAGTTGCCTGCTTGCAGGACCTTACACATCAAGAGACCTACTGGCTTTGCCTCTTTAGGCTCAACCCACAAAACCATAGCAACCTCACTCCAGGTACTCAGCCTGCCTCACATCTCAAGCTTCTACTTAGACCCATCTATACCACCCCAGACAAACTCTTTCTAGGTGCTTGGTAACCTCTTGTACCAGTTGAGAGACCTGGCTTCCCCCAATTAGATCTTTGTATATTGCCCTGGGGAGTCCATTTCGGCACTTGATCCTAGAAGGCACAACCACCAGACAGACAGTAGCCGATTCTCAGAGCAGAGTTTTGAATAGATGTTGTAGAACTCAATACCAGCTATTACAGAGGAACATGACATCTCAACTCTATTATGACTTAGTCCTTTCAGGACCATAGTCCCATTCTTCCCCTTCTGAAAACTATAAATGCCTCCATTGAAAGACAAAAAGTAACTTGAGGAAAAAAGAAAAAAAAATTCAAGTAACTAATTCCAGATGCACATGTCATAGAGACCAAACCAACGCCATTTTGTGTTCAGGGCCTGAGAACTTGACCCACCCATGGCCGACCCCACTGCCCCCTGGAGTTTCCAGAGAGAGCCACAAATGTACAGCTAGCAACTGTCCCTAGGATCTTGCACCCAGGGCCAAGCAATCAGAGGTACAGGTCACAGTGATCAGAGCATACAAAAAACTGCCCCCTGCAGTCTGGCCCTGGTCCCCTCCCTTAGCCCTGGTCCCCCAGGCAATCAGTTTAAAAGGCAACATTTCTGTACCCCTCTGACCTATCATGTAACAGCAAGGCTTAGAAACTGCTTAGAACCTCCCCCCTACAGTTTTTCTTTTAAAAACCCTGTTGCCCAACACTAGGAGCCACCATCTTCCCTTCTCATGAGAGGGCTGATGGTCCAAGCTCTGAGCTTGACTAATAAACAAGACCCTGTGTGATTTGCATCCAGCTGATTCCTGGTGGACTTTGGGGGTTTCACAACTTGGGCATTACAATAGCACAGGGGGAAAAAAAACACAGAAAGCCAAGACAACACATGTCCTCCAAAAATTATTAACCTTTAGTAATGGTTCCCTGTAAGAATGGCCTTAGAAAAACTTTCTTACAAAGAAGTCAAGAGAATGATCACAAGTAGCTCCAACTGACTCTTAGAAAACATGGACATAGCTTAGCCGGGTGTGGTGGTGCATGCTTTTAATCCTAGCCCTCCGGAGGCAGAGGTAGGCAGATTGCTGAGTTCAAGGCCAGCCTGGTCTACAAAGTGAGTCTAAGACAGCCAGGGTGACACAGAGAAATCCTGTCTTGGAAATGCCACACCCCCCCAAAAAAAGAAAGAACGAAAACATAGACGTACTCCAAGACAGTGAATACAAAGGACAGAATGAAATGAGGAAGTCAATACAAGATAAGAAAATAAAACCCAATAGAGAAGAAAGAAGTGCTGAGGAAAAGTGAAACTAAAATATGATGGAAATGAAAAGCTTAGGCCAGGTGTGGTGGTGCAGAGGCAGGCAGATCTCTGAGTTTGAGGCCAGCCTTATCTATATAAAATTATAAAAGAAAAATATCCAAGTCTAGGAAAAGAGATGCTCACTTGGATACAAGAGGGCTATAGAATGTGAAATAAATAGGACTGGAAAGGAAATGCTTATGACATAGTATAGTCAAAACATTAAAACACAGAACAACAACAACAAAAAAAGGATTTTAAAACCTGCAAGAGAGAAAGGATAGTCATTAATATAAAAAATAAGATCATTGGATAGAAACTTTTAAAGTCAGAAGGACCTGGAAAGATATATTCCAAGTTCTCAAAGACCACACCTTCCAACCTAAACCACTGTACTCAGAAAAACTATCCATTGAAGTTGAAGGAGAAATTAAGACTTTTTTTTTTTTTATGAAAACAGATTAAAGGAATTTATGATCACTAAGCCAGATCTACAGAGAATACTGTAAGAAATACTTTAGACAGAAGAGTATAAACACACACAAGCAGTCACAGTGGATAAATAAACAATACCAGAAAAATTAGTTAAAAGATGTCTAAGAAGCACTGCAAAAAATCAACAAAAATGGTGAAATGAAAGTGAATTTTCCAATAATAATTCTGAGCAGTAATGGTTGCAATTCCCCCAATAAAAAGACAAAGACTGGCAGATTGGATTAAATTCATCATTTTGGTGCCTCCAAGAAAAGCCATCTCATCACCAATGATCAAAAGTCATCTTAGGGGAAAAGGATAAGGGAAGGTATTCCAAGCAAATGGAGCTAAGAAACAAGCAGCTGTAACTTCTTTTTAAGATTTGACAGAATAGATTTTATTCCAAAACTGATGAAAAGATATGAGAAATGTCACTTCATCATTAAAGAAACAAGCCACCAAGAAGATGCTACAAATGTAACATAGGTTCACCAAGCATGTACATACCCAGTTTCACAAAATATATACTATTAGATATGAAACACCAGATCAACTCCAAAACAGAGTTAGTAGGTGACTTCAGAGTCCACTTTCACCAATAATCAGATTCATCTGGACAAAATTTAAATAGAAAGACATTGGATTTTAAGTAATACCATAAATAAAACAGACTTAATGTGGATCTCGGCTGGATAAGGTTGACTGACGTCTGATATCTCTGGATAGCTGTGCTCAGTCTACGATGGTTGACTCCCTTTTCTCAGCCTGGGTTCTCACTCCACATGATCTGTTAACCCCAGATCTTATTAGGAACAACACATAACCCTCAGGGAAGATTACAGGCCTGACCTTTTCCTGATAAGAAACCGGTTTAGCAAATACTCGGGGTATCCTAGAGTTCCCAACCCTATGCTAAGGAGATCCTAGCCTCCAGCAAATGACCTTTAAATGTACCTAGAAGTTATTCACTCACCCATAGGATAACTAAGTACTATATATTCCTTTTGTGATAGGACCTCATGTTATTGCATGTAAATGAAGTCCTGTACCACTGTATGTAGATTAAGTATCCTAGCACCCTTAGCCCTAGGGAATCAGACATGTTCATCTGTAGCCTCCTCTCACCCCCCACTGCCCAACGTTTATAAATAAAGGCTAGTTGGCATACTCTCTCAGTGCTTGCCATTCCTCCACCATGACTGTCTGAGACTCTATTTATTCTGGGAAGAACCACTGCTGGACACCCAGTGGTCAGGCACTGATGGTAAAACTACCATATCAGCCAGGAAAACTGCTGCATCGCCACCATCTCAATGCTGACTGTGGGTGAAGCACACGCCAAGGCTTGCATTTCACCCAACCTGCCTGCCACCTACTTCCTCTGCAGTGCTTTGCACAGCAGCTAGACAAAATGCTGTAATATTTGTGGTATCATCACTTGAGCTCCTGAGTCTCCACTGCCATCTGATACCCGCACTCTCATTCCAAAAGAGCTAAACTATAACACCCAATGGAAACTCATTTTCCACCTCTCTAATTAAGACTGGGAACCTGGCCTAGTGCCTGGGTCCTGGACCCCACCCTGAGTGCCCTAAGCATCCCCTGAGTGAGAAACAGGACCATGGGACCTTTGAGCTTAAAGTCCATCCATTCTCATTCTAAAGCAAACAGAGCCTGAACCAACCCACTGGACATGGAACCACGGTCACCTGTCAGATGCTGAATGACAACTTAATAGACATCTACAGAACATTCCACTGAAATACTAAAGAATATATATTCTAGCCAGATGGTGGTGGCACATGACTTTAATTCCAGCACTGGGGAAACAGAAGCAGGCAGATATCCGTGAGTTTGAGGCAAGCCTGGTCTACAGAGCACTTCCAGGACAGTCAAGGCTGTCACACAGGAAAAAACAAAAAACAAAACAAAACAAAAACAAAGAAAGAAACAGAAAAAGAGAAAAAGGGGAAAAAAAACGTTTTTGCTCAGCAGCCGATGGGACATTCTCCAAAACTGATAGCATTAGGACATAAAGCATGTTTCAACAAATACACAAAAATTGAAATAACTCCCTGTGTACTCTCTGGACATAATGGAATAATGCTAGAAATCAACAGTTATAGAAACTACAGAAAGTATACAAACTCATGGAGACTAAAGAACACAACGTTGGGGTCACCAAAGAAATAAAGAGGGAAAGATGCCCACATGTTCTCATGTGGGTTCTGGCTTCTAATCTTTTGGGTCTTCAGCTTGGAGTGCACATGAAGGCCAGAAACCATAAACATACCATGGGGAAGTGCAAAAATGAGGAGGACAGTAGAATATAGGTTGAAAAAAAAAAAGTAAGAAAGAGAAGGGCGATATTGGGAGTGGAAAAGTTCAAGGAAGGTGTGAAGTGGGAGGAAACAAAAGTGAGAGGCCAAAGGAAGGGTCAATCAAAACAAAGGGTGTATGAGAAAACTGTATGGAAACCTATGATCTCATAACCTAAATAAAAACTATTGTAAGCAGAGACAGTAGAGCACCAGTGATGTGGAAAAGGCCCATGGCTCACGAAACATCATGGAAGAAGGGTTAGAAAGACTTTGTGGATAAGGAGGAGGGCAGTGAAATGCTGTCCATTGGTCAGAGCATAGCAGTTGTATGCATGAACCCAGAGTAGTGGTTACTGCATAAGATATGCATAAGATCAGGCAGTTCTAACACCACTATAGACAGGACAAATGCTCCTGAGGCCCTGCCTTTAGCTGGGAAGCTACTGGCAATTGATGGCTGTTAGAGGAAGAAGAGTCATTTTGTTTAGGGTCTAGCCTCTAACATGCTACCCTTGCCCCAGGGAGTGGCCCTACACCCATGCGCATAAGGATAGTCCTAATTGAACTCAGTGGATAATGTAAAAAAAAAAAATTTTTTTTTAACAGAAAAAGGACATGAAGTTGGAAAGGAGACATGCTAAGGAAGCTTAGGGAAAGTTGAGGGACCTTGGGGTGGATTTTATTAAGAAATAATGTATACATGTATAAACTTTTCAAAGAATAAATAATTATTTTAAAGAAAAAAAAAGACCAAAAACTAAGCCATCAGAAAGATACCTGGTTTTTTTGGTGTGGAGGGGGGAAGGTAAGGGTCTTGAAAGAAATAAAAGACTATAGTCCTAGCATTCAGGAAGTTGAGCAAGAGAACTGGAGTTCAGGGTCATCCTTGACTACATAGGCAATTAACAGTCATCATTGGCTAAATAAGACCCTATCTCAAACAGAACAACAACAACAAAAACAAGAAGCAGCCTGATTCTTCCATAGTCTGCCATGTGAACACACAGAGTCTGTCCCTTTATCTGAAGACCTAACAGCAGGCACCATCTTAGAAATAGAGCCTAATATACCACATATTGAATTTGCTCATTCACTCTCTATCTATCTATCTATCATCTATATCATCTGTCTATCTATCTAACAATCTATCTATAATTTCATTATTTAGCTTTAGCTGGTCTTCAACTATGTAGACCAGGCTAGCTTCAAACTCATAGAGATCCTTCTGCCTCTCCCTCTGGAGGGCTGGGGTTAAAGGCATTTAAAGAACACTATTTAAAGGACACTATTATGTGCAGCTAAATTGGATATCGAACACCCCAGTATATAGAACTGGTATACATTTGCATTATTTATAAATTACTCAGTCTAAAGTATTTTGCTACATAATCAAGAGTAGACTAAGACAATCATGATGGCAACTCTACTGGAGTGGGAGAAAGGGTGGGTACAGAGAGAAAGGTTATTTATTTATTTATTTATTTAATGAACTACCCTGGAAATCATTACTATCACTTCTACCTCATGATGGTTAAAAAGATCCAGGTCCAAGAAGAGGCCTCACAAAGTCCTGCTCTGATGGGCAAGAATAGCATTTATATATAAGAAGGGAATGTGGGGAGCAAGGGGATCAATCCTACAATCACAGGCTCTGCACAAAGGGTTCAGAATCAGGATGACACAGTTTTTGTTGTTGTTGTTGTTGTTTGTTTGTTTGTTTGTTTTGTCGAGACACGGTTTCTCTATGTAGCCTTGGCTGTCCTGGACTTTGCAGAATGACACAGTTTTTATCAGCAAGTCTGGATGTTTGAAGGCAAGGGAGCAATGCCTTACAGACCCTGAAGGAAAAGAACATTCTCTTAGACGCCTACACTCAGCTGAACGACAAAGTGTAAACGCTGGCCAAAGTCACTTGTATACAAGTAACTCCTTAGGGGGTTGTTCATTTTTCCAGAATCCCATAACTAGAAAGTCCTGGAATGTTTCACCAGCCATGAAGCATAAATAAGATGATGAACCATGAAGCCCCAATGAGGAGAAAGGAGAGGGGAACCTCATGATGGCAGCCAGGCAGCAGCCGGGACCGCAGAGAACAAGGACTCCAGACAGGTCTCTGTATCCATTTTCTCATTCTATTTGAATGAATACTCTAAGTGACTATTAGCTGGTAGCAAGTATACAGGAAAATAAATAAGTGAATATGCAGGGCTGGTAAGATGGTTCAGTGGGTTAAGGCACTTGCTTCCATTCCTAACCACCTGGGACCCACATGGTGGAAGGAAAGAACCAATTTTCTGAATTTATTTTATTTAATTTTTTAAAGATTTGTTTATTTATTATTATGTATACAGAGCTCTGCCTGCACATACACCTGCAGGCCAGAGGAGGGTATCAGATCACATTATAGATGCTTGTGAGCTACCATGTGGTTGCTGGGAATTGAACGCATGACCTCTGGAAGACCAGTCAGTGCTCTTAACAGTTGAGCCATCTCTTCAGCCCCAACCTTCCCAATTTATTGTCTGACTTTCACACATTCTTACAAAAAGTTTCCATGGAAGTCAAACATGGTGACACTCATCTATGTTGCAGCAATTGGAAGACTGAGGTAGGATGATTGCTCGAGGATTGAAGCTGGCCTGGGCTATGAAGTAAAAATCAGGCTAGCTAAATCTGTATACCAATTTCTTTTCCACAAAATCCAAAAAGCATATGTCCTACACATGCCTGAGAGACTAGCACTTGTGAGGAAGGGGTAGGAAGATCAACAATGTCAACACAGATGACCCACAACCTGAATCATGAGAGTTCTAGAAATGAGCAGAATAAAGAGAGGATCAAAATAACAAAGAAATGACTTCAGATAATGTTCAGAACTGCAAAGGGCTGGGAAGAAGTTGTGTTGTTCTGGACCATTAAGAGGAGCTCTCCAAACCACCTGCAGTCAAGAAGAAAGGTAGGTATATCACACTGTGTATCCAGGGAGCTTTACGCCAGAGATTAAAGACAAAAGAGAGATCTTCAATGCTCAGGGAAAAACTGCTCTCTCTCTCTCTCTCTCTCTCTCTCTCTCTCTCTCTCTCTCTCTCTCTCTCTCTCTCTCTCACACACACACACACACACACACACAGAGACAGACAGACAGACAGACAGATAGACAGATACATACACACATAGAGACAGACAGAGACAGACAGACAGAGACAGAGAGAGACAGACAGACAGACAGACAGATAGACACAGAGAGACAGAGAAACTAACAATATCAGAAGCCAAGATGTGCATGAGATTTGGAGAGCAATCTGAGCAGTCAGGAGCACTTACTGCTCTTGTAGAGGGCACAAATTCTGTTCCTAGCACCAATGCAGGGCAGCTCATGACATCCAGCTCCAGCTCCATCCTCCAGCTCCAGGATATCTATGTTTTCTTCTGGCCTCCGTGGGAACCCCTACACACACATAAGTAAATCTTTGGGAAAAAAATATAACCAAAAACTGTTTACAAGAGAGAGTGAACAATGCAGCCACAGCTTAGGAAGTTTGAGGAAGGCAGTGTGGTTGGTGATTGATGTGAGAAAGGGTTTGAGTTTAAAAAGAGTACAATCAGCCTCACGTCTCAAGCAGGTGGAAAGGACATGCTGGGGGCAGCACTGCTACTGAGCTGGAATGTGAAGAGGCAGGAAGGTGAGGTGGTCATAGGGTTTTCTCTGTGAAATGAGAGGTTGGTTGTTTTCCTGTGAATTAATGAGCAAGGGAGCTGTTGCTCTTCCCTGAAGCTGGTGAGGTGGGATAGGCTGAAAATCAGCTGGAGTAAATAGAAAAGGGAGTGGTCAGACTTGGCAAAGAGAAAACATAGCTTACTCACTCCCGTACATTTGATTTGATTCCCAGATGAACAGGCATTTATCTACCTATACTATATAGCTTAAAGATCATGCGCTGTTTTATCTGGCTACTCTTAAGGAAAAGCACTGAAGGACTTGGAAATCAGAACCCTGAATGGAGCTATTTTAAGGGGAACCAAATATGGCTGATTTGAGGCCTCAGTGTGGAATATAGCAGGATGGGAACACAGGGTGTAGCTTCCAGGCAGGAAGAAGGGCTTGACTTCCGGCCAGCAATTAGCTAGAGGGCATAATTCTTAGCGCTGTCTTCAACATCATAGGTCTTGAAAGGTGTGGGGTTAGAGAGCTGAAATTCACCAGGAAGCTGTGCCTGGGAACAACTTGCTGGGCTTTCCCATCTACCCAAAGTCTTATACGTTTTATATACCAGAGGTGTATGGTAACGGTGACCATTGCCAAATCATCAGCTGCAAGCTATCTGCTTTCTCTACAACATTTGGCTAGGCCTGCCTTTTGCCCTCAGAAATTATATGTGCTACAGAAAAGATTTCCCCCAAGTAAGTCTTTGATATACTCGAGGCTTATCTCAGCGGTTTGGGGCAGCGGTTATGACTCTACAGTCTGTCTATGGTCACATCTCACATTAGCCAATATTCTTAGTATACCTGAGGCTCATTTTTCTTGTTTACGAAATTAGGATAATAATAGTACCTCATTTGTAAACATTAAGCTGTACGCTGTATGTATATATATGTACATATATATATATATGTATATAGGTTCTTCAAAGTTTCAGATAATATTCATTACATCAGGAGGTAGTGAAGTCGATAGAGTACTTTTCTAGCATGCATAAATCACTTGGTGTAAACATAAAGCCAGTTGTCATGGTAATGCCTATAATACCAAAACTTGGGAATTGGAAGCAGGAGAGTCAGAAATTGAGATCCTCTATGGTGAATATGAGTGGATTTTGAGGTCATCGTGGGCTACATAAGATTCTAACATTGCCCAGCCTGCTGCCACCTGGGATGGACAGGTAAAACCCCTATGCCACACTCTCCTGCCTGCTGAGTCCTCCTGGGCAAGCCCAGCATTGGTGGGCTCAGCCCTGTCCCCTGTGTAATTCTTCTTCAGGCCTACCTGCATTCTCAGAGGCCCACTGCCATGAGGGACTACCAGATGAGACCCCTCTCTCCCAATTATGCCATGTCATGCCACCCCCCCCCAACCCAGCAGCAGTGAGCCTTGCCCTGTACCCTGCTAAGTACAGAGCTAAACACAGAATTCTTAACAGAGGAATATCGAATGGCTGAGAGGCACTTAAAGAAATGGTCAACATCCTTAGTCATCAGGGAAATGCAAATCAAAATAACTCTGAGATTCCATCTTACACCCACTAGAATGGCTAAGACCAAAAACTCAAGTGACAGCACATGCTGGCGAGGATGTGGAGAAAGGGGAACACTCCTCCATTGCTGGTGGGAGTGCAAACTGTACAACCACTTTGGAAGTCAATCTGGAACTTTCTCAGTAAACTGGGAATAGTTCTACCTCAAGACCCAGTTATAACACTCCTTGGCATATCCTGAAAGATGCCCCACCATACAAGGACATTTACTCATTTACCTTCATAGCAGTTTTATTTGTAATAGCCAAGAACTGGAAACAACCTAGATGTCCCTCGACTGAAGAATAGATAAAGACACTGTGGTACATTTACACAATGGAAAACTACTCAGCTATTAAAAACAAAGGCATCAATGCAATTTGCAGGGAAATGGATGGACGTATAAAATATCATCCCGTGTGAGGCAATCCAGATCCAGAAAGACACACATGATATGCGTTCACTTACAAGTGGATACTAGCCACAAATTATAGGATAGCCATCCTTCAATCCACACACCGCAAAGAAGCTAAGTAACAAGGTGGGCCCAAGGGAGGATGCTTGATTCTCACACTCAGAAGGGGAAATGAAAATGACATCTGAAGAAGATGGAGGGAGGGAACTGGGTGGGAGAGGGGGCGGGGAAATTAATGGAGATGGGGACCAGGTGTGTGTGTGGGGAGGGAGGAAGAAGATTGAGAGAGAGAAGGGAAATAGGTGGGGAGGCATCTCTGGGACAGAGGAGGCTCCCAGGAGTCTATTGTGGTGACCCTAGCTAAGACTCCTAGCAGTAGGGATACGGAGCCTGAAGTGGCCACCTCCTGTAGCCAGGCAGGACTTCAAGTGGAGGGGTCACAGAGACTGAACCATCAACCAGAAAGCATTCATGGGCCCTACCTAGGCCCACACACATATATAACAGATGTACATGTGGGACTTCTAACAGCAGCAGCCGGGGCTGTCTCTGATTCTGCTGCTTGCCTTTGGATCCCTTCCCCTTAACTGGACAGCCTTGTCTAGCCTCAATAGAAGACAACGCACCCAGTCCTATTTGATATGCTGAGGAGAGTTGATATCCATGGGAGGTCTCCCCTTCTCTGAGGAGAAGAGGCATAGGGGGAGGTGAGGAGAGGTGAGAGGGAAGGACTGGGAGGAGAGGAGGAAGGGGAAGTTCAGATTGGGATGTAAAGTTAATACTAATTAATGAATTAAAATACTCAAATATCTATAGTTATATAAGTCTATATTTACATGTGTGGTAACCAATCTTGGTTGTCAACTTCACATCTGTTCCTGCAGAGAACCCTGATTATACAATACGTCTTTGATTTCCTTTCTTTTCTTTTCTTTTGTTTTTTTTGTTTTGTTTGTTTTTGTTTGTTTGTTTGTTTCTCTCTTTTTGTTTTTGTATGAGACTGGGTCTCACTATGCTACCCTGGCTAGCCTGGAACTAGCTATGTAGATTGAGTTGCCTTCAGAATTACAAAGATCTGCCTGCCTCTGCCTCTGCCTCTGCCTCTGCCTCTGCCTCAGCCTCTGCCTCTGCCTCTGCCTTTGCCTCTGCCTCTGCCTCTGGGATGCTAGGATTTTCCACCATGTGTAGCCTATGTTTTCTTAGTACTGGAAATTGAACCTAGGGCATTACACATGCTAAGGAAACAGTTTAACCACAGAGATACACCCAAGCCTTTGTTCTTTGTGTGTGTGTGTGTGTCTGTGTGTGTGTGTGTGTATGCACACACACACTGCGTAAGAGTCTCAAGTATCCCAAGGCAGCTTCCTGCTCACTATACAGCGGAAGATAATCTTGAACTCCTGATTACAGGCATGCATCCCTGTGCCTGGGTGTTTGCATATATCTTAACGATGCTGCTATAAAGCTGAGTGTGATAACCCACACTTGAGGGGCTGCAGTGGCAAGATGTCAAGTTTGAGGCAGCCTGGGCTACTTTTTGAAGCCTCCCAACACACTGTACTCATTAGTAACAGTTTTATGCATATTTAAAGACAAGTGCAATCAGAAATACAAACTTAAAAAGTCTAAGTGCAGAGGTCTGCTCTGCTCAGCAAAGTAATTTGACTTTTAAAAAAAGTGGTTGGCAGCATTCAAGCCAGCAGGCAAGACATTTAGATTTGGAGACCCAGCTCTGAAACATACTACCTGGGCACTCTACAGGTCTCTCAGACTGAGAACTTGCCCCATGAATAGAATGGTCCACTGTGCTTGATTGCTTCACAGAGCAGTGTTTACATCTTGAGACTGCAAGATAGTGCACAGTTCCCCCCTTAAAGACCTCATAAGTTAGTGGTAGGAGGAGGGGAGACTAACACCTTGCCTCTGCTGTATTGTGATAGATTTTAATTGTCTCCTCTTTCAAATGAAACAAGTCTCAAACTCTACTTTTCCGGAGGAGTCCTGGATGGCTCTTATCTTGGTTTCCATATTGTTTTGCAAGTTCTGTAGTTTGTGGGTATGTAAGGTACAAGGCTGTTGATGACAACTTCTAAGCAAATGTGAATTAACAGTTACTTTTTTTTTCCTTTTTGCAAGTTCATAAAATCCCAGAAGGTAGGGGTCTGTTGTTTATTCATTCCGCCTCTTTTGAGTCATTCAGGTACAGGGTGTGTCTGTCAATTGAAACTGCACAGCAGCGCAGGAAGTTCTATGTTCACGTCTACTCAGGGTGGGAAGGCTGTGCGACCAAGGGACTTGGGTGGAACCTCTTTTTAACAGAAAGGCAAGGCGTAAAGGCCCCTAGACTGCTATTCAGACAAATCTGACCAAGGCCTCTTCAACCTCACTCTCCTAAGTATTATCTAGCAAAAGAAAAATGTGGGCGAGGTGCCACTCTTTAGATTTGGGGGTTTCTTGGTTATCTCTCAAATAGAGAGGCAGAGAAGGGATCCCAGCTTTAGCTGAGCTGCTGTAGGTGCTGGCTTGTGAAAAGTCAGGCTACCGTTTCCCCGTGGAAATTCCTGAGCTGCTGGATTGTTTAAATCTCTCAGGGCCTGGGCATCAGCCCACCTCCTCAGAGGCCTCAGCACTTCCCAGAATCTGGGGCACACCGCTTGGCTTTGGCTCAGCTGAGCGCGGGGAACCCCCACCCAACACCAAGCCCGGCGCTGGCCCACTTCACCGTGCGCTGGGGAAAGCCACTTTCTGCCCACCAGACCGCAAGGTTCAAGGCTTCACCAGGATCCGAGTGGAGGCGGGAGGTGGGGGACAGGGGTGGGAGGGAGCACCAGAGGTATTTCGGTGCCTTCGAGCTGCTCGCCTCAGGCGGCGTCTCTTGCAGATCCTTCCCAGGATCTTCTCCCTGGGGCGCGGCGGCGGCTCTCTGGGCAGAAGCTTTGGCTCCCCCAAACCTCCTGGAAGTCACCCCTAGAGCACAGAACCATAAGAGCCAAGCAGATCCTCAGGGCTGTGGGGTCCGGGAACAGGAAAGTCCTCTACTAGACGCAGGCTTGTCCTCTGTTCTCTAAGATTTTTAACCAAGAAAAGTTTTCCGAGTGATCCCCCACCCCCCAATCTCTAGTTTCAGAGTCCTCTCAAGCGCTGGGGACAGCAGTTGAGCTGGCGAGAGACGTGATTTGTGAATTAGAGTTTAGGGGTTGCCAGGCTCCGCCCCTTCTCATTCCCCTCTCTCTGTTGGTTGGGGCGTAGGGGCTTCTATTCATTTCTTTTTATTTTAGCCACTCTGCCCCAGATCTTTCTGGGAGGCTGCTTCTCAGAAGCTCGGACCCCGAGGGGCCCCCTGCCGCTGCGCTGCCAGAGGGCGGAGGAGTTAAAGGCATTAACCCCTCCCAGTCCTTTCCTAGAGGAACCACCCAGCCTTGGCGGGTCGCTCAGAGACTTCGCCTTACAGAGTGGTGCGGGCAGCGCCGGCAGAGCTGGCCATTGGAGTACGCGGCTGCGGAGGGAGGGGATCCCAGCACAGAGGACTTTGCGAGTGAGCTGGTCGCCTTCAGCGGCTGATCGCGGCAGCAAGATGCGGATTGCACGGTGTAGACCCAGAAGCCTGCCGACACAGCTTCGTCCGGCTTGAGCCAGGTAGGGAAGGTTACAGTCTCTCAGGCTCCCGTGCCTGCTGAGGGGCGTCCAGGTATCAGGAACAAAGCTTTAAACCAGAACGAAACAAAAACTTTGGTGGGGGGGAGTGAAGCATGCATCACTGGGCTACTTATGCGGCCCCATCTTGACTTGCTTCTTCTTGGGCACGGAGTTTATGAAGTTCAGAAAAAGATTAATCCCCAAGGTATAGAAACTCCTGGGGATTCATTAGAACAGAGAAAAGACTCTTATTTTGGGAAATCCTATAGACAAAATTATCAGGCACCACGACAGTGACTGCCAACGCCTGAGAGTGTACTGTTAGGATTGGGGTGGGGAAATGTGGATTTTCGTGAGCTTTTGTCATAGAAACGACTGCACTGGCTCTAGGTTTTTAATTTTTGCTTTCTTCATTTTGGCTGCGTTGACCCATTACCATGCAGTCTTGAAAGTACTTTATTAGGTCCTTCCTTTAGGGATTACTAGTTCTGTAAGAGGAGGCGGTGTGGGGAGAGAAGAGGAATAACCCTGTGTCAACCTGCCTGTGCACACTTAGCAGTATGTGTTTCTGGACAGCAATGTATCTGAAGTTAGAATAAAATGGCAAGCCTCGCTCTCCAGAGCAATATGACTTTTGTGTGCATGCGTGCGTTGGCGAAAGTCAAAACACGTAGACAACCAGTTCATGTAGAAACTTCTGGGGTTCGCTGCAATCTCTTAGGAGGGCCTCTCAGTGAACACCTTTAAACGTTAATACATTGACTTGTGGGGCGGTTGAGTGGGGGTGGAGGAGCAAAGAAAAAAAAATTAAAAAGAAGAAGAAAGAATAGGCAGTTGCTTCACGGAGGCGCCAAGCTTTCCTGTTTACTTCAAGGCCTGGCGGCCCACACATCACTCTACCCTCCTAACCTGACCCTCAGCACACCTGCTCCTAGAGAGTTATTAATAGAGCCCAGAAAACGACTTAGGTTGTCAAATGGTCCTACTACGAATCTACTTGCTTGCATGGTAATTAGGAGGTGGGCTAGACTCTTTGGTCTCCCTCCCTCCCTCCCTCCCTCCCTCCCTCCCTCCCTCCCCCCCCCTCTCTCTCTCTCTGTGTCCAGTGAGGGACAAGGGGACAGGGGTATACATGTCTGCACTGCACCCAGAATTGGTACTTGGAGCCTTCTGTGAGAGGAGGCCCTTGGGCTGGTGGTGAGCAAGCAGCTGAGCTGGTGACCGTTTGCAGGAATCTCAGGGCTGGACACTGGAGGTGGCGATGCCAGGGGAAACAGGGAGGAATTGAAAACTAGAATGGGACACTGTTTCCCATTCCTATCTTGGTGGATTTAGTGACCCAAGGGAAGGTTATTGTCTAGTCAGTTTTCATTCTGGGTAATTTTTTTCTCCCTCTCTTTCTAATTTCTCTCTCTCTCCCCTCTCGTTTATTTTTGTTGTTACTAGAAATGATAATTTGAGTTAAAAGAAATACCTTCCCTGTGCTCTGGCCAAGTTTCCTTACAACAAATCAACAACAAAAATGGAGCAATGCCTTGGCTAGAATGAATTATGCTAGTGCGCTGGGCCTTTTCCCTGACTCTTTTCTTTGTAACTTGTTTAAGGCTGCTGTTTGGGAGGCCTCTCCAGCCAAGGAAAGCTACACAAAAAAGCACTGGGTTGCTCCCTGACCTGGGCCCTGCTGTAACTGAAGGCCCGCTCAACTTCGCCCTCTAGCGTTCGTTTGGAGAAGTATCACCCTGGGCTCCTGGGGACACAGTGTGGCTATGGTGTCCACCAGCATGCCGGTGGTGAAGGCCCTCCGCAGCCCAGTCTCAGACTATGGCAACTATGATATCATAGTCCGGCATTACAATTACACAGGCAAGTTGAACATCGGGCTAGAGAAGGACTATGGCATTAAGCTGACTTCAGTGGTGTTCATTCTCATCTGCTGTTTCATCATCCTAGAGAATATATTCGTCTTGCTGACTATTTGGAAAACCAAGAAGTTCCACCGGCCCATGTACTATTTCATAGGCAACTTGGCCCTCTCGGACCTGTTAGCGGGAGTGGCTTACACAGCTAACCTATTGTTGTCTGGGGCCACCACTTATAAGCTCACCCCCGCCCAGTGGTTTCTGCGGGAAGGGAGTATGTTTGTGGCTTTGTCTGCCTCAGTGTTCAGCCTCCTTGCCATCGCTATTGAGCGCTACATCACCATGCTGAAGATGAAACTACACAATGGGAGCAACAGCTCCCGCTCCTTTTTGCTCATCAGCGCCTGCTGGGTCATCTCCCTCATTCTAGGTGGCCTGCCCATCATGGGCTGGAACTGCATCAACTCGCTGTCCAGCTGCTCCACCGTACTCCCACT
>OU015753.1:68578894-68600497 GCA_907169655.1 Acomys percivali | reverse complement strand
GTGATCATCGTTCTGAGTGTCTTCATCGCCTGCTGGGCCCCTCTCTTTATCCTATTGCTGTTGGACGTGGGCTGCAAGGCGAAGAACTGTAGCATCCTGTACAAAGCAGAGTACTTCCTGGTTCTGGCTGTGCTGAACTCAGGTACCAACCCCATCATTTACACCCTGACCAACAAGGAGATGCGCAGGGCCTTCATCCGGATTGTATCTTGTTGCAAATGCTCCAACGGAGACTCCACTGGCAAATTCAAGAGGCCCATCATCCCAGGCATGGAATTTAGTCGCAGCAAATCAGACAACTCCTCCCACCCCCAGAAGGACGATGGGGATAACCCAGAGACCATTATGTCTTCTGGAAATGTTAACTCTTCTTCTTAAAACCGGAAGTTGTTGATACTGGGGAAGCGTTCTGACTTCTTCACCCACTACCCCAGCATTTCAAAAACGTCTCTCTTCGCTGCTTCCAGGAAGGAGCGACTGGGAGCCCGAGAAAGGGAGGGAAGGGAGAATGTGCGGCCTGGTGATACCGTGATGTAGGTAGGTAGTTCCTGTGAACAATGCACTAGGAAGGGTGGAGATCAGTCTGGCCTGCAGTGGGTTTCCTGCCCACCCCCCCAATACCCCGGAGCTTTGATTTTTGCACTGAGCCAAAGGTCTAGCATTGTCAAGCTCCTGAAGGGCTCATCTGGCCCCTCCTCAAAGGCTAAGGTCCCAAGAGAAAGTGTCCCTGGAGTTTTGAGATGTGATCTTTCACTGTAATGACAAAGCGAGTATGTACCCTTTAGCTTGGTTGGGTGGTGTGCATGTCCCCACCTTCCCTCCCCTCCTCATCCTGTCTCCCCTTCCCACCCCCTCTTTATATTCTTTTACTTTGTTCGTCAGAAGGAGGTCATGGAGAGCTCTGTTTCCTGACTGTCTGTGGCTGGCAGGGAAGGGTATTTGTTGAGGCCAAAGTAAGCTGGGTCAAGCTGTCGGGGATTTGATAGGCTATTCAGATATTAAGATGAAAATGTGGTCCTTATTCCTCATGAATTCCTCATGCCCATTACAACCAAATGGGCACGTATTTGTAACAGGAATAACGGAGTCCACTTCATTTGAATTATATCAGCCAGAGGCTTAGATGATACAGAAGAAAAAGAACAGAATGCAGTGAAAAACGGAGCTAACTTTTGCAAACCAAGAGCTGTTTCTTGATGTCGTTCGCTAACAAATACAACATCTTTGGCACTTTTATCGATGATTTCAGAGTGTTGTGTGCTCCATTTCAACCAGCTGGGGAATGGTTGTATCTCTTTTAAAGAACAATTTATGGTTTTTGAATGTATTTGTTTCTTGGAGATCATCTTATTGAATTTTGTTCTAACCTGTGTTAACACCTTTGAACGTGTAGTTCATTTAAAAGTGCCACCCTCTTGTACCTGAAAAAGCATTACTTTAACTGACAGGGAACATCAGGAATTCTTCATTCAGCTGTCATTAGATATTGATGGTGGGTGTAAATGTTTCAAAGAATAAAAATATGTTGCTGTCTCTTTAGTGTGGTTTTCAGTGCAATTAAACCAAGAAATGTCTTTTAAAAAATAGTATTTAATAGGTTTCTGACTTTTGTGGATCATTTTGCACATAGCTTTATCAACTTTTAAACATTAATAAACTGATTTTTTTAAAGATCCTCTTGTGAAGAGAACTTTCTAATTATTCACAGATACCTGTTGATTATGGAGCTTTTTTGGAGTTAAAGTAAAGGGCAAATCTGTGTTAGACTTTAAAACCTTTTACCTTGATAAGCTAGAGTATGGGGAAAATGTGGTTTGTTTAGAAACCACTCCAGCTTTTTCAGGAAGAGAAACTTCAATAAATTAGCATTAGAGACACGTAGAGAATAAGGGAAAAAAAAAAAACCCATAAACCTTCTAAAGACCACAGAAAATAAATGCAGCTAGTTGGATTTTAAAGTACACTGAAGCTAAACAATGCTGAGTATAATAATTCCATCCTAAAAATACAGCATTCTAAAATACCACTACGAGTTCACAAATGTATTTTAAATGATGACTAAAATGATCAGTTCAAACACAGCAACAGAAGTGTCCATTCTCGGTCTTCTGTCTTCATGCTGGGGAAGAGAAAATGTGGTTAGCAGGAGATATTAAATCACTCAGTGCGTTGTGCGTTGTGGTTTGTCTGTTCTTGAGACAAGGTGTCATGTGTTCTAGGCTTGCCTCATGCTCGTTCCGAAGACGAATGTAAACTTTTGATCCTCCTGCTTCTACCTCTGCCCAGGTTTACACTGGGCTGGGAATTGAACCCAGGTCCGTACACATGCTCGGCAAGCATTTTACCAACTAAGCTACATCTCCAGCCTCTAAGTCATTCCATTTTCTCGGATACTCTCTTGGCTTCTTATGAGAACAATATAGGACTATGCAATATCAAATCTAACAAGTAACAAGTAGAATATAGGGTGGGTGCTCACCCCCCTCCCCCACACACAGAGTTTTAAAACTTTCTCAGTATTCTTGGCCATTTAAATATTCCTACTAAGATGAAGGCAACTGTGAAATGAAAGCATATATCATAAAAGTACCATAACAGTTAGCTCTTGGAGTTGTAGCCATCTTTACTGCAGATTAAATCAGAGCGCTTTGGTGTGTTTGGCTTTCCAGCCTATTGTTACTTTCCAGAATTTGCGTTTTCAAGTGTCATTGACTATGCACAGGACAGGACACAGTTGGGACATGAAGATAAACCTCACCTACTAGAGTAATGTCATTTCTGGATAAGGTTAACTGTGGGAAACAGAGTGTGTTCACTGAGGAAACTTTAGGTCATAACCTCCCGCTTCCTGAAGGAAATGCCAAAAGTGCTCGGAAGACAAAGGGCTGGAAACAAATGAGAATGTCTCTGTCCATCTGTCTGCTCGAGCGGAAGGGGTGACTTCATGTTCCACTCACTTCCTGGAGTTTTCATTGCAGACTCAGGCATCATGGGAAAGCGTGTCCATTTTGCTTCTATGGATGATAAGGCTGTACTTTTGGAGTTATCTCCAAGCACAGGGTGACTCATGACATCGGAGTATGTGGGACCTCATTGGAGACAATAGGAGGTCAGTTTTCTTGCCCACCTTTGAAGGCAGCATCCTGCAGACGTGCTTTCTTCACAGTGTCACCTCATTTGAAGAAAGCTGGAAACTTGTAGATGTATGGAAGCCCAAGTTCTAGTCAGGACACAAAGGCAAAGATGAAGGAATCTTTGCTTGTGTCCCACCATGTATATTTAATTTTAATTGAGTATACTCTAAGGAGCAAGGATGAGAAAAACCATCAGTGATTAGCATATATATGCACACATATTATATACATATATATGTGTGCATATACAAATATATAGACACATATGTGTTTACACACACATATATACACATACATACATACATACATACACACACACATATATGGCTTGGAATGTAGCTCAGTTGGTAGAGATCTTGTCTAGCATGCAGAAGGAACCAACAGGTTCTATCACCAGTAACACATTAAACCCAGTGTGGGTGAAGCAATAATCCCAGGAAGGAGAGGCAGGAAGCTGTTCAGTTAAATATTGAGTTGAAAACTACCCTAGGATATATGAGACCATGTCTTCTTTGATTTTTTTTTTATAAGTAGTCTTATTCAAGAGAAGTGTGAGGCATATGTAACTACTTAATGAATTTGTGTAAAATTTAAACTAGTTCTAAATAACAGGAAAGCGACACAGTGACATTAGGCAGTATTTGATGCCTAATGTTCAATATTATTAATATCACAGAATATTACCCAGGCCTGTTGAGATGGCTTAAGAGATAAAGGTGCTTGCCACACAAACCCAGTGGCTTGAATTTGGTCCCCAGAAGTCTTTTAATGATTAAAAAAATGGAGCAAGGAGTGGTGGCTCATGCTTATAATACTAGTAAATGCGAGGCTGAAGCAGGGAGCATAAAGAATTAAAAACCAGCCGGGCGGTGGTGGCGCACGCCTTTAATCCCAGCACTCAGGAGGCAGAGGCACGTGGATCGCTGTGAGTTCGAGGCCAGCCTGGTCTACAAAGTGAGTCTAGGACAGCCAAGGCTACACAGAGAGACCCTGTCTCGAAAAAAAAAAAAAAGTTCAAAGCCAGCTTTGGTCAAGTGACAAACTGGAGCACAAACTGGGTTATATGGGGCTCTGTCTTTAAAAAAACAAAACAAAACACCAAAACCCCAGAACTCCTATTACCAAATCTTGCAGGATTATTAGGAATTTAGAAGCTTGAGTGCAAGTTGTGAATTCGTGTGTCCACGATGATTGAGTGATACTGTCTCTTCATCTGTAATGTCTAGAATCCCTACTTTTCCCCCAATGTGAAAAGTCTGCTTAGAAAAGTCATCATGTTAGTCCTTTTAAAATTGTGCTCACTTCTGCTCTGGACATTGCCTGTATTACGAAACTGTCCAAAGCTATGTGATGGTGGCACATCCCTTCCATCCCAGCACTCGGGAGGCATAGGCAGGTGAGTCTTTGTGAGTTTGAGTCCAGCCTGGTCTCCAGTGTCTCCCTGTCTCTAAAACAAAAACAAAACCCAAACAAACAAACAAACAAAATGTCCAGTGCACATCATTTTAGTGCTTTCAATACTGCACTTCCTTAGGCATTGGACCCTTTGTATTTAATGTTCTTTCTATCACTAAGATGGCTCACTTCTAAGCATTTGTTTGGAACTCCTGCTACTCAGGAAGGAAGGCTTCAGACGAATGAACGCTCCCAGGGAATGCTACAATATGAGGACTTGCAGATCCAGCCGCTCTCAGTAGTAGCAATCTCATGTACCTAGAAAAGTGGGTTGTAGTACTAGAATGGTTCGCTTGGAAGCATTCTATGTACAGAATTGTTAGGGACCTTCCAAGTAGTCACTGGCTAGGCAGTTGGGGCAAATCTATAATCCTAGTACCCAGGGGTCTTAGACAGGAGGATTGCTGGGAGTTCCTGTTCCCAAACAAACAAACAAACAATAAAGCCCCAAACAAACAAAAAACCCCCACCACCACCACCACCACCAAACCAGTCTCATTGGTTCAAAAATCAATGTCTAAATAGAAACTGTTATAATAAGCATGGTAAGTATGCAGTGAATTTTTGTAGTTTGCATGCAATGCTGTTATTCTTTTTATACAACTAACTAATTTATCTTATTTTATTTTTGAGGCAGGATCTTGTATAGCCCAAGCTGGCACCAAACTTATTCTGAATCTGAGGCATACACCATCATACCTGGCTCTAAAATTCTGTTTTTGAGGCAGGGTGTCATCTAGCCCAGGCTGTCTCAAGCCACAAACTACATGAAGATGGGGATGAACATATTATGGCTTTGCCTTGACTGATCAAGTTCCAAGATTACAGGTGAGTGCTACCACACCCAATTTATGCCATGCTAGATGCAGGACCAAGGATTGCCTGCATGCTAGACAGACAGGCTGACACTACCAACTGAGATGGATTTGTTTTGTTTTTAAAGATGACTCATTCCAAGGGCACCTAACAAAGTTTATCAAACTAAATTTGATTTTTTATTTCATTTTATTTTTAGCGTTTATCTGTTTTCATTTTTCTCTAAATAGTTTCTAAACATATTGAGAGAGGAATGAAAATGAACCAAAACCAAAAGAAAGCTTCACAGATACAAAATCTCCTTTCCCTCTAAACACCTGTAAATAGGATTGGTGGAGGCTCTCTCTTTCTCTGTGTGTATGTCTCTCTGTCTCTGTCTGTCTCTGTCTCTGTCTGTCTCTCTGTCTGTCTCTGTCTCTGTCTCTGTCTCCATCTCTCTCTCTTGTGTGTGTGTCTTTTAAGATAGGATCTCATTCTGTAGTCCAGGCTGTCCTTGAATTTACCGTAATCCTCTTGCCTCTGCTTCCTGAGTATTGAGGGAAAGTGTGGAGTTAGCTGGCCCAGCACAGTAAGCTCTTAGAGATGAGAAAACATAACAAATTGCATCACTTCCCTACCCTTCCTTCCTACCTTTTTGATGTGTTTCACATCATACAAGGAAAAGGACTCAACAGAGACATTTACATACAGCTTTGCTTTTTATTCTGTGGTAGCTGAATCTAGAGTCATCTTTCAGAACATTTTAGGAAATAAGGCATGAGCAGGTAGAACCTTTCAAATTTGTCTATGTGCAGACAGAAAAGCATTTCCTGGGCATGGTGGTACTTGTGCAGAACAGCTGACATAGGAGGGTTACAAATGAGACCGTATCTAAAAATAAAACTTTTTTTTGGAGGGCGGGGAAGTCAGAGACTATTCTCAGTATTTTCTGGCATATAAGACAACTAGGTGTATATGAATACCCAATCTTTTCTAGTTAAAATATAGAGTTTGAATATACTCGCTGTATAAGACTACCCCTCTTCCAATGCACACATTGTGCAGCAGACTTGGGCATGTCTCTATTTTCAGGCAGGGCACAGACAGACAGATGCTTTATTAAATGCTAGCAGGCATCCAGTGCCAGCCTACACTGCCCCTTCAAGGCACACTCCACACTCAAACCGAAGACTGAGGCATGCAGGCCTCCAAGTCGAATGAGTGGGTTCTAGTGGAGAGCCAGTCCATGCTCACATTGTCCTCCTCGAGGTACAGGAAGATGTGTGTAGTTTGCTCCTCCTTGCTTCATACTCTCTGCATGGAGCAGGGAATCAGTTATGGCACCCTCTCTCCCCGCCCCTACTATATGTGCCAGCATAGGAAGCAAGGGGAAGCAAGCCACACATAAGTACCTGGAGTATAAGACGACCTCCGACTTTGGCACATTTTGGGTGGGGGCTTAAAAAGTCCTCTTGTATGCAGGAAAATATGGTATGTACACAGTACACAGTAAATATATGTCCAAAAATTGTTAAAAAGGAAAAAAGAAAAAAATTTTAAAAAGACATCAAAACAAAATCAAAAAGAGGAGGAAGAAAGAAAGCCAAGGAACTGGGAAGACAAGAGGGAGAGAGCAGTGTTAGAACTGCTCTCACTCAGTCAGTTCAGTCTTGTTCTTTTCACAATCCCTGATGAGAGTTGGGACCAAGAGCTACGTTGGTCCACTAGGGAAATACATCTCCAAATGCACCCTTAGCCAAATTCCTGTGCTCACTTCTTGACTTTAGGTTCCCGTGGCTCCTATTTTCCCCATGTTCTTCTTTTATTCCTTTGAACTCTCAAAAAGATTATCCCCCAGCTCTATGAACAGGCATAAGCAATCGCCCTGTGTGGATTATGGATCCGGGGATTTAGAAGTGACTGTGTTGTGTTTGACTGCTACCCTTCCACACTCCCAGTGGCTTCCTTGTTGATGACAGCCAGCACACATGGAATCCTACTCAGTTACTACTAATTCTTTCAGCAATGTCTTTGACTCTCAAAGCCAATTATGTTGAGCAAAAATACAGAACAAAACCAAAAAACCAGTCTCATCCTGCATAAGCCCCTTGAAGTGAAATTTATGAAAAAGAAAAGCTGGGACTGGAGAGATGGGCCAGGGGTTAAAAGTCACTGCTCCTGCAGAGAATTTGGGTTTGGTTCCCAGCACCCATGCCAGGTGTCCTACAAACTTCTGTAATTCCAGTATCACAGGATCAACACTTCTGTTCTCTGCCAAACTTATACTCATGCAAATATGTATGCTCATATAATAAAATATAATAAAAATATTTGTTTTTAGAAAAGGAAAGGAAAACCAACTGATAGAGCTCAAAAGAGCCCATGCAAGGCCCCAAGAAAAGGAAGAGGAAGCATGTTCCAGGTTGATAAGTGTGCTCTGCATTAGGCCATTTGTTTGTTTGTTTGTTTGTTCATTCCGAGACAAGGTTTCTCTGTGTATCCTTTGCTGTCCTGGGCTCATCTTATAGATCAGGTTGGCCTCGAACTCACAGAGACCCACCTGGCTCTGCCTCCCTGAGTGCTGGGATTACAAGCGTGCATGACTACACCCAGCTTCTGTAGTGTATTTTTCTTTAAAGAGCATTGGTTATTTTGCTTCTAAGTACTATTGTGGTACAGAGTCTTCTCTTAGGAATTCTGAGACGGTTCTATGGAATTCAAGAGAACGTGGCAGAAGCTCCAGAGTAGTCCATAGAAGAGCGTGGCATCTCTGTATTTATCTCATGTCCCAGAAACAAACCATTAAAATACTAAATAATCATGACCCAATGGTGCTCTCTTGCTTCTATAGGATGAGAAATTGGCTTTGCTTTGCAGCGTGCAATCCCTGGAGAATCTGCGTGTGTTGAAAGAGTCTAAAGCGTACAACGAAATTTTCACATTAAAAATTCCTTGACATTCCGATTCTGCTCTTATGAATTCCTAGAGGGCAGTAAGGAATCGTAAGAGGAATGCAGTTTATAGACTGGGAAGGAGGCTGAAGTATGTCAGTACTGGAAGCTCACAAACTGAATTATGACAAACCACGGCCACACGAACAATCCTATAAAAGGAATTCTTTCGGTTAAGAGCAGCTTCCTGGGTATAAGCTCTGTATAGGTAAAAGTAACGGGGCTGAGAAACGTCATCGGCCTGTGCACAGCCCTGTCTGAGATCTGACTGTCAGCCAGCGCTAGGTGCAGTGGAACAGAGGTGACAGGCTTCAGGTGTTCCAGAGGTCCTTGACAGGCTGATTAGATATTAATCAGGACTAGAAGCAGGAAAAAGGAGGAAATGCTGTCTGGGCCTACTGGGGGTAGAGAAGGCAGTAAGCAGCTTACTTATCTGTTTCCCGTAAAGGAATCAAAGCCACGGTCTGGCTGACCTTCCTTCCCACCCCACCCCCCCTGCTCTACTGTCCACTCTCCCATCCGCTAAGCAGGAATGCCTGCCATGGGTTCTGTGTTGCGATGTGAGAGAATGACAAGAGGATTCTTGCCTTTCTAGAATGCACAAGATCTCTTTTTCTCTCTTCTGGTGCTTTAGTGGCCTCTTCCCTTTGAGGTTAAAGGATGATGAGATGGCAAGAAATACTTCTTTTTTTTTTTTTTTTTTTTTTTTACTTTCAGGAATGTATTCACTGTCCTATACTTCCTCCAATAATTTTAGTTCTTTTGCAGTATTTCACTTAGTATGATTAGGCCAGGCATCAGGCTTTATGCTATAATCCCAGCCCTTGGGAAACCAGGACAGAAAGAAGCCTGGGCCACACAATAAATCCTCCAGGCCAGCCTAGGCTACTGAGTAAGGACCTGTCTTTTAAAACCCAGTGAAAAAGCTGGGCTTGGTGGCATACGCCTTTAATCCCAGCACTTGGGAAACAGAGGCAGGCAAACCTCTGTGAGTTAGAGGCCAGCCTTGTCTACAAAGAGAGTTCCCAGACAGCCAGTGTGACACACAGAGAAACTCTATCTCAAACACAACAACAACAACAACAAACCAAACCAACCAACCAATCAAACAATGAATCACTGGCTATATGGCTCAGCACGTAAGGTTCTTGCTGAGTGAACCTGGGGGTCTGGGTTGGATTCTTGGCTCCTACATGAAGTACAAAGTTCTCTCTGCTGACTCCACAGCATCGTTTCCTAACCTCCACATGTGTGTCATGACACCCCGCCCCCCAACTAGTATACCATAGTGACAAGAGAAGGTAAAGCAGGCAGACAGAGTGTGCTTAAGCGGACAGTTTTCATCTCTGACTTGATTTGACTTCTGTAAGCCACTTACATTAAGTGAGCTGGAATGACTTCATCTGGAAGACACTGTTGCAAAAATCACTTTGGAGATTTTCTGGGTTGTTTATGGTCTGTGTGATGAAAAGCATTTGGTTTCTGTTAGATCAAAGTTTTTACATGGTTGCCATTTGCTGTCTCACCAGAGTGTGGGTTTTTCTTTCTGTAGTGCTACTGTGACTGAGAACCCTGTGTGGTAGAATGGCAAATTAGGTCCAATTAAGTCATTTGAGTAACTTAGGTGGGATCCTTATTTAATTTGGGTAAAAAAATGTAGGAGACAAAATGGGTAACTTAAAAAAATAAAGATTTATTTACTTTATTCACATGTACATGTGTGTGTGTGTGCGTGTACACACATGTGCAAGCACGCACCCACTTGCTCTTGAGTGTGTGTTTGGGAGCTGCAAGAAGGCATTGGATCCCTGAAGCTGGAGTTACAGGTGGTTGCGAGCTACCTGACATGGGTGCTAGGATTTGAACTCACTACTCCTGGAAGAGCAAGAAAGCTCTTAATCACTGATCCATCTCCCCAGCTCCTCATTGTATAACTTTTTAGGAAAGGAAGCATGAAATATGCTTTTAATGATCAAAATTATGATGACACTACTTGCGGGATGCAAAGCCTGCCAATCACATAAGAATTTCAGAGAGGTGCCTTGGTAGCTTCCTGCTCAACTCCGCCAGCAACCCAGGAGCTGTGAACCCCAGCCCCAAGCTACAACCATAGTAAATGTGAGCTGATCTCATCACGTTTGTTAGACTTTGCTTGTTTGCTTTTGTAGGTAAGGTCCTACTGTGTGTTAAAGGCTGAAAGAACACTTCGGCCTCAGCCTCCCCCAAGTCCTGGGAGTGCAGGAAGCACTGCCACACCCCTCCCAACTCTGTTTGTTGCTCTTATTTATTACTTATTTCTTACTTTGTCTCAAACTGGCTTCCAGCTTGCTATGTAGCTGAGGATGACTTTGAACTCCTGATCTTCCTGCCTGTACCTCCCAAGTTCGAGGATTACATGTGAGCACCACCACCCTGTTTCATATGGTTCTGGGCACTGAACGCCAGGCTTCTTGCATGCTAAGCGAGCACTCTATCAACTGAGCTGCACCCCAGCCCCATTTTCTGTTTTTACTATGATGAGATTTTTTAAAAGCATGCTAAACACTCAGTTGTCTGCTCCCCTGTGACTGGCTCGGCCCCTCAAAGTATACCATCTCCTTGAAGGCGAAACGTTTCTGCTGCCTCGTACAAAAGAGAAAATATTTATTTCTAATTTCAGAAGTTTCTCTTGCTCCCGTCTAGACACCTCAGATAAAAACAAATTTAGATCGCCAGTAGAGTTATGTTCTAAAATAAGAAAATATTTGTGAGAAATCACTTGTCAAAACATGAGCCATCTGATGCCTGGAGACTCTACCCACCCAGTTTCTGCAGTCCCAGAAATAGAGGCTGGTTAACTCACATGCTTGTTCTGCCTCAGCAGCTCTGGTGTGGCCACCTGCGGAGAGAGCCCTTGGTTTCTCTTCCTTGTCTAGATGTCAGTCAAGGCAGCGTTGAGAAAAACATAGATTTTTCATACTCCTTTCTCATGTGGAAGTGAACTAGGGTATCAAAGAATTTCCCAGCTTGTTCAGTCTATAAAATACTTTGTTACAGGAGCAATAAGATGACTTGGAAGGTGATGGTGCTTGCTGTGCAAACCCAATGACCTGAGTTCAACGTCTGAAACTTGTGTTAAAAAAAAAAAAACACCGGATGTGGTGGCATTTATCTGTAATCCCAGCACATCTACTACAAGATGAGAAACAGAGACGGGAGAATTGCCCTCAGGCTTGTGGGCCGGCTCTTCTGGAGAACACAGTATAGCGGAAACAAAACAGACACTGCCTCAATAAGAATGGATTCCAAAAAGTTGTCCTCTGACCCTCATGTGTGTTCTGTAGTATATGTGCACCTGAAAACACACGCACACACACATGCACAAACACTAATAATACTATTATTAGTATTATTATTTTAGTAGTAGTTTATTGTTTAGTAGTTTGCAACAATTAACTGGATATTTTATGTCATTACCTTTACTAGATGGGGAGGGAAAGGTGGGGAGGAGAGAGAGAGAGAGAGAGAAAGAGAGAGAGAGAGAGAGAGAGAGAGAGAGAGAGAGAGAGAGAGAGAGAGAGAGAGAGATCTGCAAATTTGTGCAGGGCACACCTATGTGTGTATTCATACGTCTGTGTGCCTGTGCAAATGAAGGCCAGAAGTCAAGGTCAGGTGTCTTCCTCAATTACTTTCCACCTTATCTTTTGAGACAGGATCTTTCCCTGAATCTGGTGCTCAGTGATTCAGCTCAATAGCTCCCTCAACCCTCACAGTATCGGAGTTACAGGAAAACACCTCTGTATCCAGCTCCTAACCTGCTGAGCCATCTCCTTCACAGAATTTTTATCTTGTGATAGAAACAATTATAATTTAGCTGGGAATGCTTGATTGTGCTGGGTGGTTGTGCACATGCCTTTAATCCCAGCACTTGGAAGGCAGAGGCCAGAGGATCTCTGAGTTTGAGGCCAGCCTGGTTCACAGAGTGAGTTCCAGGACAGCCAGGGCTAGACAGAAAAGCTCTGTCTAGAAAAATAAAAATAAAAACTAAAATAAATAAATAAATAAAGATGCTTTGTCCTGAGTTGGGTTCCCAGCGTCCACATCAGGAGGTTCACCACTTCCTGTAACTCCAGTTCCACAGGATCTGACACTGTTTTCTCCACAGGTACTGGAATACAAATAGCGAAACACACACATACACATGGACACACAAAGAATAAAAATCTTAAAAAAAAAGTAGCAGGTCTTGGTGGCACAAGCTTATAACTCGCATCCCAAGAGGCTACAACATTAAGACCAGAAGTTCAAGGGATGCAGTTCAGTTGGCAGAGTGCCAGTTTAGCTTGTAGCAGGCTCAGACGTCAGATCCCACCACTGCACGTAGTAAGGTGTTTGCACAAACACACCTGTAATTCTAGCACTGCAGAAGTGGAGGCAGGACATCAGGAGTTCAAGATCATCCTCAGCCTCAAACAGTGACTCCCTAATCTGTGCTACAGGAAACTTTGTCTCAAAACAAAATCCTCAAGGCCCACTTGGGCTACAAATTCAAAGCTAGCTTAAACAACTGAGTGAGATTCTGTCTCAAAAATAGAAAGAATGGGGCTGGAGAGATGGCTCAGTGGTTAAGAGAACTGACTGCTCTTCTAGAGGTACTGAGTTCAATTCCCAGCAGCCACATGGTGGTTCACAACAATCTATAATGTGATCTGATGTCCTCTTCTGGCCTGCAGGGGTATAAACAGGCAGAGCACTGTATAGATAGTAAATAAACAAATCTTAAAAAAAAAAAAAAAAAAGCAAAAAGAAGGCCTATAAGATGGCTCAGTTGCAAGTGAGACTGTAGCCAAGAATTACAATGTGAGTTCGAGTCCCCAGGTCCTACATGGTAGGGAAAGAGAACAATCCTGTAGACTGTCCTCTGACTTCTGGACACTGGCTGTGAGATGCACGTGTGCAACACCATCCTCCCCCCACCACACATACAAATAATAAGTAAAAAGAATTTATTGCAATAGTAAACAAAGTAAATGCAAGAACATTAAACTTTTAGATTTATCTATTGTTTATTTAGATTAGATTTGTGTGCATGAGTATTCTGCTTGAATGTGTGTCTGGGCACCATGCGTGTGCTGGTGCCTGAGCAGGCCAGCAGAGGACATCAAATCTCCTGGAACTGGAGTTATGGATGGCTGCGAGCTACCACTTGGGTGCTGAGAATTGAGCCTTAATCCTCAGAAAAAGCAACAAGTGTGTTAAGCTGCTAAGTCATCTCTCAAGCACCTTGGTAAGAATGTTAAAAAAGAAAAATAAAAGGGAACCTATAACTTCCTTTTGATTATTTTTTTTCTCACTCAGGGAGGTGCTCACTGTCTGTATATTGAAAGGACATAAACATTGTCTTACTAAAAGTCTCCCTACAGGAAATATTCCCTCTGGAAAGAAACAATGCTCTTAGTTCACATATATTTGAGTCAGTTAAAACCTGCACTTAATAGTATATACCTTTAATCCCAGCTGGTCCCAGTTTAAGACTAGCTCAGTCTATATAGTGAGTTCCAGAAATGTCTTGAAGTACAGTTCTGAAGGCTTCAAGTAAATTAAAAAAAATTTTTATTTGCAGGGTGTGTGTGTGTGTGTGTGTTTGCACATGCATGTCAATGCACCTGAAAGCCAAAAGAGAGCATTTGACCGGTTGGAACTTGAGTCATAGGCAGATGTGAGCCATCTGATGTGGATGCTGGAAAGTGTCCTCCGGTTCTCCAAAAGGAACAAGTGCTCTTAAGCATTGAGCACCCCCCCCCCCAGCCCCACCGAGATTTCAGGGACTGGCCTTTTCCCTAATAATGTAGCAGAAACAGAGAAAGAGAAAAAAGGCAGAAGGGGTAGAATAAAAAGAGGAAGATCAGCAGGGCACAGTGGAGCACACCTGTAATTCCCAGCACTCTGGGAGGCAGAGGCAGGTGGATCATTGTGAGTTCGAGGCCAGCCTGGTCTACAAAGTCCAGGACACTCAAGGCTACACAGAGAAACCCTGTTTCAGTGCTAGCTAGCTAGCTAGATAGATAGAGGGAGAGGAGGGTTGATTTTTTAAAGCTTCTATGGTTTTGTAGTTCTCAAATTGCCCTTCTCAGAAACAATTCTTTCTATGCAATGTTTGTGTAATGGATACAATAACCTAGAGGGAATCTGGAGGAATTAAATGCACATTGAAGGGAAAAAAATGCCAAAGAAATGGCTTTCATTAGCCTGTCATGCTGTTTGGCTGAATGTAGTTGCTCAAACCTGTTGTTCTTGTCAGTCTGGAAGCTGAGGCAGGTGAATGACCACAAGAGAATGCTGAATTTCGTAGTGAATTTCAGATCAGGCTGGCCTACAGAATGAGACTTTCTATCAAAACAACAACAACAACAAAACAAAAAACAAAACAAAAACCAAACCAAAGCAAAGGAAAACAAAACCCAAAACAATAACAACAAAAAACCAAAGTAAAGCAAAAAGCCACTATGTGATCAAATATTGTGATGTGATCACCGGAGAAGGAGTTTTCAGGCCACCACAACTGCTTCTGGTCACAGTGAGACTGAGTGATGGCACCATTGCCCCAGTTCCTTGCCCTTTGTGGAAGTCTGACTCACAGAACTGTGTGTGTTGTTACCACAGAAAGTTTACATTAGACTTTGAGTCTCACTATCAATTAAGAACACACTGGTGGGCAACTCACATTTGGTGCAACGTCAATCATAATAATATTCTATTATTGTCTTAAGTTCTTTCCTTCGACCTGGCTGTCATTCACATCTTCCTATGGAAAAAAGAGGACTTTCCTACATCGGGGGTCACTACAGTTTCTCTGTGTTATAAGCTAATGACATTCTTTACATCTGACTGTATGGATTCTTCTAGAATTTGGCGGAAATCCATGGCACTCACTCTTATTGCAAAGGCTATAATACCATCCTAGATAAAACAAGCTTGGTAAGCATCGTTTCCCCTTTCCCAGTTCCTTTTTTGGTAAAGCAAAACTTGACGGTGCATCTCTGGTTCCCATCTTTTGCAGCCAGCAGCGTGTCCTGAGGACTTGTGGCTGCCCCTGTAGTAATCTCTCAGGATCTAGTCCTTCACATTCCATGGCTTTCAGTAGGCACCATTAACAGCCCACGGGAGAGTTTTGCTTTTCACTTGTGAGAGAATGAAGAGGCCCAGCCAAGGTTCAGAAAAGGAAACAAAGCGTAAACCCCTTAATGGGATGAACTAATAGGAACCTGTAAGCCACAGCACTTTCCCACAAGTCCCCAGTGCAGGGGTCTGGCACACATGCTGACAACTAATGTATACCAGGAATCAGCAATAGGGAGAAATGATAAGAATTCTTCTTAAAGGAGCCAAGTTATGAACTTCAGAAAATAATCTATTCTGATTAGCTTTGCTAAGACAGGAATCTCTATGGTTATATTTCTTATGGAACTGGAATATTGATATTAAAGAGAACTGAAATAGCTAAGAGAATTGAAATTAATCTGGCTAAGCTCTGTCTAAATTCCGTTTAAGTAGGCTGGAATATTCCCATAGACTGTGAAGATCACTCCACATATTTGTTGGCTAATTAACATACCCTAGAAAGTGGCATTTACGGAACACATGGGACAGAGGAATTGTAAAGGAGTGGCGGAATTGAAACATGGCCTCAGGCTTGCCCTGATTCCTTGTGGAATGCAGTGGCTTCCCAGACAGTGTGAGGCCACTGTTGTTTTGTCCCAAGGTCCCTAAGGGCAGAACAGACAGTGAGATCAGCTTCCTGAACAAACCTGCAGGCCCTTGAAGAAAATTCAGGATGTTCTGTAGTCTATTTAAATGTAACTATTCTCTGCTCATTTCTTCTTCTAGAAACTTCTAGAAGCCTTTGGGAGTTTGCGATTTGGGAGCAGTGGTTCTCAACCTGTGGGTTGTGACCCCTTGGGAGTTGAAGGACCTTTTCACAGGGGCTGCATATCAGATGTTTTTTACATATCAGATATTTACATTCCGATTAATTAGCAGTAGAAAGATTAGAGTTATGAAGTAGCCACAAAATAATTTTTACGGTTGGGTGTCACCACAACATGAGGAAATGTAATAAAGCGTTGCAGTGTTAGGAAGGTTGAGAACCACTGATTTGGAGTTTCATTTGGACCATGATTACCCTCTACCCTCAACTGCCTCTCAGAACCAGGAAGAGAACTCACTGGAATGATTCAGGGAGCAATGGAGTTGAGAATAAATGCCTAGCCCAGTGGGAGAAATCTGTTATACACCCCCACCCTCTACCTCCCCAAGTCAGGCCTTTGTGGTCAGTTGAGAGTGTAGCCTGGTATTGCCAGACATGTCAAAGGGGGCTAGGGTTTGGGAGTCTATATTTAGATTTTTGTTCATTTTGTGTTTTGTTTATGTGCTTGGCTATTTGAGATAGGGTCTCACATAGAATGGCCTGGGTTCAAACTCAGTATATAGGTAAGGACGACCTTGAATTTTTGGTCCTCCAGAATTAAATGGCTTTAATAGTAGCCTGAGAGGATCTCAGGGTCCTACTTTGCCATCAATATAAATTGGTGCAACAGAAAGAGCTCTCAGACCTGAGTTATCCATGTTGGACTGCACTCTGGGTACCATGGTGTGTTGGGAAAACAGGCTAGCTCAGGCTCTGGGACTCTTCGGGTGAGAATTATTCTTGGCAATTAAATATGATCATCAGAGGCCACTGCATATCCTCATAGGGAGCTCCAGCTCCTAGATTAACATTGAGTAGTGGTGACAAGACATACAGAAAGCAGTCCCTAGACCTCTCTAAAGGATGATGGACTAATGTATTAGCATGATGGGAAAATAGCACAGGTAAAGGTATGATGCATGTGAAGCACTCTCTAAGCATGAATCCCCTCTCTCATATTCCTTCCTAAAATTTCTTTAAATTTTAAAACCTTAGAAAATATTTTGGCAAAACTTTCATAGTGCCAGAAGGTACTGCCTTGGCTGCTGGAGAACAAAGGTCATCAGTGATCTTGACTGAAATATGGACACTGTGTAATACTGACATTACAGGCAAGATACACACACTGACTAGCAATAATGGCACGAGACCATTATGGGGATAACTAAGCACTTTCTGATTGGATTTGAGGCCTATTCTATAGCATGGAGATCAGGCCTTGCAGTGTAAATTTGGTCAAAAGCTCAGATTTGGGGAGGTCTTGGGCCCTGGGGGTGGCTTCGCTTCATGTACATGTTGTCGATAGTTTTCTAAATATTTGTTTATACCTATAGGCTAGTGCAGCTCTCAGACTTGCTTAGGGAAGCTTTTGTTTGCAGTGGGCAGCAGTTTATGACAAGACTCATGACTGGTCAAAGTGCTGGAAATAAGTGACTACAGAGTGCTCAGCTCTAAATGAGACCATTGCATCAGCCTTTTTTCCCTCCCCAGAGCGATCACTGATCATCACGGAAAGAGAACATGAAGAAATACTGGAGGAAGGCTGCGGAGGGAGGCTATGAAATGCTGTCTTCTGGACATGACATAACCATTCCACTCAAGAACTCAAAACAGCTGTGGTAACATTCACAAGACCTTGTGAAAGATCAATAGTCCACTGCAGGTTGTGGAGGGGATTGGAAGACCCCACCCCTCCATGAGGAGCTATTGACAGGTAATGGTTACTGGGGGAGAAGAGCCATTATTTTGAGAGAAATAGCCACTGGTAATTTGCCCATGCTCCAGTAAAGAACCCCTGACACCAATGTTGATCCACAGGGCCACGATTAAACTCAGCATGTCCCTTCCCCCCACAAGACTTGAAAGTAGGAGGGGAGCTTGTTTAGAAGAAGGGTTCAACTTGAGCAGGAGGAGGAACGAGAGATGGTTATGAGTGAATATGATCAAAATATACCATTTGCATGTAAGATTTTCTAAATAAATATTTTAAGCAGGTATGTTATTAGGTCTGATTTTTTCCACTCCAACTAGCTGTACACAGTGTTTCTCTGAAGTGTATGTTACTGTCTGTCTCCCTGAGCATGCAAAGTCAGGGACTAATGAGTTAAATAACTTCCCCCTTAGACACAAGACCAAGATGGCCAGCGAAGCTGAGGGCTTCTTGACTTTTTATTTATGGAGGAAGTTGGGAAATTTTCCTTTTTCTTGAACTCACAGAATATTCAAGTTTGCAGGAACCTCAGAGATCTACACCTGAGAGACATACAATTGTCTTATCATAGAGATAAGCGGCTTGTGATAACGTGATGCTTTCCCTGCACTAATTGCAACCTTGGTCATATTAAGAGCAGTGATCAAAGAGGAACTGTTTTGTTTGAATTGTAGGAGACACTTCCATTTTCATGCCCCTGGCCTGGCCTACTTTGTTCAGACCTAGCCAGATTTTCTTTGGAACCTTGGGATGTAAATCCCAGGACTGACATGCCTCTACTCTGGCTGCAGGGGGACTGGATTTAGAGAGAGCAGGAGATCAAAGCTAGAGGGTGTGGTCAGTGCAGATGTAGATGGGCAGATGATGGTTTTGCCCAGGCATCTCACCAGATGCTGAAAGAGAAGGCTGTAATTTGAATAGATGGTGAAGTCTTTTGTGGCTTCTAACGTCACTGGAAATCCAAGAAAGGACTTATTTTTATGCAATTTGGCCCATTTTGTTTTCTTAAGCCTTGATTGCACAAAGCTCAAGGGTTCTTTTTGACCTTAAAAGTGCTTATTTCAGTTAAAAGTACTGATTAGGGTTATGACTTCCCTTTTCCACAGCCCCCCTCCCTTTCCGGAATTTCATTTTGATTCTCCACACAGTTTCTATCTTTCTGTGACTTCTTTCTATCCAGGCAATTATTGGCATTTGGACCTAGACAAGCAGTAACTACAACATCACTTTTGCCTTCCCAGTGAGGTCAGAGCAGCAGGAACATTCTTTTTCCTCTTTATTTTTTGAGGCAGACCTTGAACTAGCACTAGGTAGTTCAGAGTCTCAGAGCAATTCTGCCTCAGCTTTGCAAATGCTTCAGTTTTACCACACCTGCCCAGCAGGAAAGACTATTGTGCTGTTTTTGCTATATATGCATATATATTAAATTAATATATATTTAATATATATACTTTCCTAATATATATACACACATATACACATACACACATATGTATACATACTACATACAGGTATACATACATACATACATGTGTATATATATACATATGTATATATACGTGTGTGTGTGTGTGTGTGTGTGTGTGTGTGTGTATTGGGAAACTAGTTTCCACAGAAAACATCAAAATATTTCCTGTAAAGCAAAGTGAAGGACAGAAATATCATTAAAGTTTCTTCCATATGAAGATTTTATCTACTTAAGAGAAAAATGCATGAAAACAGCAAAAAGAATCACAATGGATTGTTTGGCCTATTTTTTGAACCCTGTTCCAGTATGTATTTACTAAGTGTGGCCCAGGAAAAAACTATTAAACCTGTCTAAATTTATAGCCTCCTTTCTTTCTTAAGATTTGTTTTGACTTTTGTGATTATGCGAACGTATATTCGTCTGCGTGGCTGGCAGATACATGTAAGTGCAGTTGCCTTCAGAGGCCAGATAGTGGCGCTCCATCCCACGGTGCTCAGATTACAGAGAGTTGTGAGTGGTGCAACACGGCTGTGGCAAATTGAACTCTGATCCTCTACAAGAGCAGCAAGGACTCTTAACAATTAACCCATCTCTCCAGTCTTTCTCTTCCTTCCTGCTTTCTTTCCTTTCCTTTCTTTCTCAATAAATTTGTTTATATTTATGTGTTTGTGTGTGTGTGTGTGTGTATGTGTGTGTGTATGTGTGTGTATGTGTGTGTGTATGTGTGTGTATGTGTGTGTATGTATGTGTGTATGTGTGTGTATGTATGTGTGTGTGTATGTGTGTGTGTGTATGTGTGTGTATGTGTGTGTGTGTATGTGTGTGTGTGTGTGTGTGTGTGTATGTGTGTGTGTATGTGTGTGTGTGGGGGGGGGGTGGTGGTATACGCTCAATGTGTGCATGTAGAAATAGATGACAACTTGCAGGAGTTGGTTCTCTTCACTGTGTGGGTCCTGGGAATCAGACTCAGTTCATCAGGCTTGGATGCAGGTACACTTACCCATCAGGCCATCTCACTGCCTACTTCATCACCCCTTTGGGGAGATGGAGTATTGCATAACTCGAGCTGACTTTGAACTCTCCATGTAGCTATGTATGATTTTGACATGCTGATCTTCCTGCCTCTGCCTGCTAAGTGCTGCGATCACAGGCATGAGCTACTACATGTAATTTTATGTGGTACTGGAGATCAAACCCAGGGCTTCATACATGCTAGGTAAGCACTCTGCCCATTTAGCAACATTCTCCATCCTTGAATCCATATCCTTATCTATGAACCAGTGAAGAGGGTACCAACCTCAAAGGCTGGTTAGAGAACTACATAGGATCATGCTTTTCAATGTCTGGCACAAGGCAGATGCTCAAATGCTCATCACTTGCTCTTTTAGCATATGTTTATAGAATGTTTACTACTCTGCACACAGTCAGGAAGAAAATAGACTAAACCCTTGCCACAGCTATTTCCTTGTCTCCTCCTCTCGTTTCCTCAGATGAGAACGACTAAAGCCAGACCACAGAGGAAGCCTATTCTGGTCTTTCAAAGAACTCATTCCTTTGGAAGTTTTGCCGGTCAACAATGACGTTCTGTGCTTACTTAGACTGTCTTTTTTCATGAAACCCAAGAGTGAATGAGTGCCGGGGAAGCAGCTTTTATCTATGTTACAATTTGGAGGTGCAAAACTATGACTGTTATTTAGTCTAAAGCATCCTGGATTCCCTCCCAAGCCCTTCCTTCCCGTTGAGGGGTGGAGGGAAATACTATGATGTAAACAGCAGAGATGAAGCCATCCTTTGTGAAAGGGTGCAGGCCTGTAATCCCAGAGCCATGGAAAGTGAGACAGGAGGAATTGTGGGTTCCGGGCTAGCTTAGGTTACATATAAAAACCTGCCTAAAGAATAAACAACAAAAACCCAACATAAAATACTACAATCCAGCTAGCCAAGGGGTGTAGGTTAGGGCCTGAAGCTATGATTAGCATGCATGAGGCCCTGGGTTCAATCCTCAGGACACAATAAAAAGAAAAGCCTGTCCTTTCCAGGACCTGCTGATGTAAACCTTCAGAGGAACCATTCATCTGTCCTCTAAGACCTTGGAACATGGGGGAGGGGGTTGTGCTTTATGTAATGCCCGTGTTGGAGGGGAG
>OU015753.1:68553954-68578884 GCA_907169655.1 Acomys percivali | reverse complement strand
ACACACACACACACACACACACACACACACACACACAAAGGGCAGACTTTTGCATCATATCTTTGTACAGCCTTAGCCTGGCTAAATCTTAGTGGTGATCAGGAGCCCCCAGCCCTATTCCTGTAGTAGACCCCTATGAGACCTAAAGTCTCTAAGTCTCGTTGTTAAAGTAACAATGTTCCACAGAGATGCTCACTAAATCCCTCTACCAAGTGGGTATGAAACTTTGCTTTTGGAAAGTCTGAGGAAGAACATTGCTTAGTCTCCTGTTCTTCTGGAGTCAATTCAAGTCTTCCTTTGGGCAAATTGTTGCCTAAGGCAGACTACTGCAAAGAATCCTACCCAAGAAGCAAAAATCAAAAGGAATAACACTTAAAAAGAACGTTTTTCCTTTTAGCTTTATTCCATGTGCATTGGTAATTTGCCCACATGTATGTCTGTGTGAGGCTATCGGATCCTCTGGAACTGGAGTTACAGACAGTTGTGACAGTTGTTATGTGGGTGATGAGAATTAAACCCGGGTCCTCCGGAAGAGCAGCCAGTACTCTTAACCATTGAGCCATCTCTCCAGCCTCTGAAACAACATGTTTTAAATTTTAACTTTTTACCCCTGTTACAAAGCTGTGGCTACGGACTTCTAGAAATCCACTGCTTAATGGTGTTAGATGCCTGGACTATATGTAGACATTGGTGGTCCTGGGGACTTCTTCTGCAGTGCAGTGATATGGAATTGGCAATGGGGTGTGTGATTTTAAGTCTTCGATTTGTTTTTTGGAGTTGGTAAAGTTAGTAGTCTGCAATCCATTCTAAAAAGTTTCTACCCAATAGTCACGAGAATGTTAGGACAGATGTAGGCAACACACAGCTCTTAAGGGGACTAAGGCAGTCCAGGAAAATTGGATTCTGGATCTGTAGCATTCTGCTCTACTGAGAAGTTCTAACCAACCTTGTAGCTATATAAGTATAACTTTTCTTTTTAAAGAAACTTTGTCTCTCTTTAAAAATCTAAGTGGTTTTGGTAGCGCATGTCTTTAATCCCAACACTTGGGAGGCAGAGGCAGATGGATCTGAGTTTGAGGCCAGTTTGATCTACAGAGAAAGTTCCAAAACAGCAGGGCTACACCAAGAAACCTTTTCTCAAGACAACAACAACCATGAAATAAGTAAGTAAAAATAAGAATTAAAAAATAAGTAAAAATGGAATCATGTATACTAAAATCCCAGGAAGCAGAAAACTAAGATGTTAGACCTTTGGAAAACTAGGGCTGTTGAGTTTTATTTGACCTGACAATCAAGTTCCTGTCACACAAAGAAATTAGCTGAGTAATGTTAGTGAATTTTCATCTCATTTTCTGACTCCCCATCCCTGCCTTGTAAGGAAAGTAACTTTAAAACACTCAACATACCCTTTGATGTACAGGTGCCTACAAAAAGCATGGGCATCAGATTGTCTGGAGATAGAGATGATAGTTGTAAGCTGTCTCACATGTGTGCTAGGAATCAAACTTGGGTCTTCTGGAAGAGCAGCAAGTGCTTTTAAGCACTGACTTCTCTCTTTAGCTCCCCAACTTAAGATGCACCCCTGAATTCCTTTTTTTCTTGTTCTTCTAACACTTTTATTGCTGTGGGGGGGTTCCCCCTTGAGAATCGCACAGCTCAGGTTGACCTTGAGCTCATGGTGGTGGAGTGGGGGTGGGGGTGTAAGATGAGGATGACTTTGAGCTCCTACTTTTGCCTTTGTCTCCTAAATTCTGGGATTATAGTCATGCACCACCGTACCTAGTTTCCTCTGGCTCTAGTCCCCAGGACTTCTGTCCTTTTGCGTACTGTGTATCTGCCAGTGTTGAATCATTTATATGGTTTTCACCGTTGCAATCTTAGGAGCATGACTTTCAGACTACAGCGGAAGAAATTCTTTTATATTATCTCTCTCACTTTATCCTTGGAATCTTTTCTATATGGAGGAACAAAGTAAGGATTAGAAAGTTTAATGTGTTTGAAGCTACCAGACTAGTCATTTCCACAGGGAGACTGAAATTCTGACTTCATCTACTTCAAAGCCATCATCATGAACCATACTGTAGACCTCTGATGGAACATTTTAGATGCAGGAATAACTCTAACCTTGAAACTTAAAAATTTCACCTGGGAATGGTAGTAAATGCCTTTAATCGCAGCACTTGGGAGGCAGAAGCAGGCAGATGTCTGTGAGTTCGAGGCCACCTTGGTCTACAAAGTGAGTCCAGGACAGCTAAGTCTACTTAGAGAAATCATGTGTCGAAAAACATATAAATAAATAAATTTCTGACTAAATTTGAAGCCATGACTTGTTTTTGTTTTTAGTCCATTGTATTGAATGGAAGAATGGGGAACTCAGTTGGTAAGGGTCAGTCTTTGATGACTTTTCTCGCTGACTCATGGTCTGCTGACAGCCTTTGTGATCTCAGTGTTGGTAAAGAGGGCATTGCAAGTCAGGAAATGGGAAGACACACATCTCAGCCAGTCCAAAAAAAAAAAAGCCAACAAAAAAGCGCTAACAGCAGAGGTCTTCATAGTATTGTGGTTCCAGCTCTTTTCCTGGGCTACCAACACTTCCTCTTCTGTTCTTTGGTTTTATTTCTTGCATCTGACTTTCCCCTTTTTCCTTTAAGCTATCTTTTCCTTTAAAAGCTATACTTCTGTTAATTTTCTCTTTATTTTATTTTTTGCTTCAATCATTTATATATACCACATTAAGTTTATAGTTCCGTATTTCCTTTTTAATTTTTGAAATTAAAATGTAATTACATTGTTTTTTCCTTTTGCTTTCCTCCCTCCAACCTCTCCTATATATTTCCCTTACCCCCTCAAATTCATGGCCACTGGCCTCTTTTTAAAAAATTGTTGTCACCTATATGTGTATATATGCATATATATTCCTAAATATATAAACTACTTCCAGTGTGAAGTTAACTCGTGATAATATTATACAATCAGATCACTTGGCCATTTAACTGCATTCTGACTCAATAGTAACATTAAGGTATAGGATAATTTATGACTTTCTGCACTAAAGTTGTTTATAGGAAAATTAAATTAGAGGATAGATCACTTAAAACCTGTGCAAGTTTTGTAATTTGGACTCTAAAAACCTGGTAATGATATGAAACACTTAATGATGCTGTACATCATGAATCTTATGGTAAAATTAGAACTTTCCCTGCAGAAATAATAAATGAAAGTGGCTTGATGGAAGAAAAGTATAAGATAGAGTAATAGCCAGAGACAAGAGGAAATTTAGAGTGAAAGACCATCATACATTATGCCCATGTTTTGATGTATTAGTATGGTTATCTTCAAGTGTGAAAAATATCATGTTAGGAAAAGTTGGAAGTGAGCCCACGTAATTTCTGAGGGTGTTAACGTAATTCCTCTACTCTCTAGTTGAATGTGAACTGACTCTGGCTTTTGTCTCTACCGAGTCCTAGGATTACAGGCGGGATACCACACCCACATTTGTTGTTGCTACTGTTGTTATTTTTATCCCCTGAGGTTTTGCTAAAAGTTCATCAGTGGGTTAAAGGGAAAACTGGACTGTGCTTTAGCCTCTCACTTGGAGTGTGTGGGCATGTGTCTACATGGATGGTTATGTGTGTTCATACCTTTGGAAATTAGTGAAAGGACAAATTCTTTCTTTCTTTTTTTTAAAATTTTAATTTTATTAATTTATTCAGATTACAACTCAATTGTTGTCCCATATGTATTGACTGTGCCCTGAACTTTGATGCTCCATATGTGACCACCTCCCCTTGGTAGGGTGGTCTGATGGCACTCAAAGAAAGAATAGGCAGGCTAACAAGATGAGACTTGAGAGGACAAATTATTTAAAATGTAGAGTTATATTGACATCAATTAACTGACTATTGCAGGACAGCTAATAGAAAGGATTTGAATATTCCCAATACAATGAAATGATACAAGTTCAAGGTGATGAATAGGCCAGCTACTCATCCCGATGTGGCCATAGCACATGCTGGGCATGTATTGAAATCGTCCTCCATGTGGTGGCTTGGATGAGAAATGTACCCCATAGGTAAGGAACTGGAAAACCTTGTCCCCATTTGATGGTGCAGTTTGGGAAGATGATGGCACGTTTAGGACATGGAGCCTTCCTGTAGGAAAGTACATTCGCAGCAGGTGGGATTTGAGAGTTCAGAGCCTCACTCCACTTCCAGTTTGTCCTTGTTGATTCACATTTGCTGTTGGAGATGTGAACTCTCAGGTCCTGATGCCATGCCTTCCTGCCAGAAACATCACCCTACAAATAAGAAGTATCCCTTTGTGCCAATGAAACACACACTTTAAAAAGCATGCATAGTTATTTGCTATGAGCCACCAGTCTAGATTCTCTTGAATGAAAATGGACTTTTCTATTAGGTTGCAGTGATGATTCACAGCAGTTAGGGATTAGTGGGGAAGAATAAAAGTGAGAGTTTAAAGTAGCAAATTAAACTACACTGAAGCACACATGCACATCAGCCTTTTCATCTCACCCCCACACACACCCAGCACTGGCTTCCTGGGCTGGTTTGTCTTTAAGGGGGAGCAGGGGAGATTGTTTTGGGGCTCCCAGTCTCATAACAAAGGAAAACCCGAACAAGTTCCTGTTTCAGGGAGAGGCCCTGTTAGTTCCTTAAATTTTTTTCTGTTATTTTTTTTAGAGCTTTTCGTTTGTTTGTTTTACCCTCAATGTCTGTGACTTTCAGGAAATGTCACTAAAGATAACCCAGACTCCTTGAAGCTGTAGTCCTTTCTAATCGATTTTAATCTTTGCGTGGCAGTAACAACAGTTTCCATTCTATTTTCTTCCCTGGACAGGCACTGGGATCATAGGTCCTTGAAGTCCACATATGAGAAGGATGAACTTAAACTGGTCCTTGCGTTTTCATCCATCAAGAACTGGGATTAGAAGCGTTTGCCATCTTTGGAGGCATGTCAGCTTCCACAGATAATATATATTAGGTTGTTACATCTTAATGAATAATATGCCTTGAGGTCCTTTAATTGCATCATGGGTAGTGATCCTGAAGCATTTGGAATAGTCATAATAGGTCTTGCAGACAGCTCTTAAGTTCTCAGCTTTTGGCTAGAGAGATGGCTGCCCTTTAAGAGGATGGGGTCGAGCAGTGTTCAGTTTCTAGCACTCACATGGTAGCTCAAATCCGTCTATAACTCCATTTCCAGGGATCTGACACTCTCCTTTGGACTCTGCAAGCACTACACACATGGGGCACACGTACAGGCAAAATACCCATACACATAAAGTAAAAATAAATAAATATTCACTATGCTGAACATAGTGAATATTTTGGGATTATGGATGGGAGGTAGGTCAAAATTCCAGGCGCTGAAGCAGTGGGCAGGCTTGTCAAGGGCCAGAGAGCCTTTTAGCAAACACCAGGAGTTAGATTAAGCTCATAAATATTGCTAAATCTACCTAAATTGTTACCTTCAAGGATGGGTGCCCGCCATCTTTCGTGAGTTGTCATTTTCAAAGGAAACGAGAAGGTTGAGATGCCAACATGCAGAGAATTTCTAGCTTCAGTGCAGAATGACTAAGGTAGGCATGGTGGTGTTTCCTTGTAGCCTCTGGATTTGGGAGGCTGAGACAGGAGAATTGTGAGTTTGAGGCCAGAGAGGACTACAAGGAAAGACATTCTCTCATAGACAAACAACAACATTAAAAGCCCAAAATAAGTGAAAACAAATGAGAGAGAATTATAGTATCAAAATTATAGTATCAATTTTAACATGTTTGTCTTTGTCAGCAGGCTTAGCAATTCCATGGCTCAGGAAAGCAGCTTCGTTTGACTTGGAGTCTACCTTTATAGAAGACAAACCGAATGGTAGGCTTTAGAATAAGTCGGTTGTTTGGTTGCCTGAACAACCATTCGGGACTTGAACAAGACAGCCGTGTGATGTAAAAATTGACTTGGCTCCCTGTTGGGGGTTGGTCTGTTTGCTTCCCAAACGAGCAGATTCACAGACCCCAAAATGTTTGTAACCTTGCCTTAAAACTTATTCCTGATTGACCAAAAGAAAATGGCATAGGCAAGGCTAAGGTCCGCAGGCTTTGGGGACAGAGAGGTTCTTGGGAAGGGAAATAGTCAGAGAGCAGAAGAGGATCTTGGGAAGGAGAGGAGAGAGGAAGGAAGAGAAGAAGGAAGAAAATCACCATGGGATAGGAGTAAAGCCACATGGGCCCAGAGGAGGAATGCTGAAGATCCTCATGGAAAGAGATGCTGAACATAGTGAATATTTTGGGATTATGGATGGGAGGTAGCTCAAATAGAAATGATTAGAAGCAGATGGAATGGGATGGAAACTGGGAGTTATTGGAGGATGGCTTAGGAGGTAATATCTGCCTTGTCTCACATAAACGCTTATTCTAAAATATATCAGATGTCTGTGTTTTCATTGATTGCTAGAAAATACCACCGTAATAATTAGCCTAATGATAAACATTTATTAGGCCATACTTTTAAATTAACCACAGCAGTTCCCATGAGCACATTTTCAGCATCGCTCTCCACTAAGAGAATGCTCAGCGGTTTAGAGCACTCACTTGCAGCTTCCAGAAGACTCAGGCTTCATTCCTGGCAGCCACAAGGTAGCACACAGCCAGCTATAGCTCCAGTTAAAGGTGATCTGATCCCCTCTTCTGACTAGGCAAGTATGTGGTACCGATGCCTACGTGCAGGCAAAGCACCCATAAACACAAAATAAAATAAAGAGAGAAAAGAGGTAAAGCTTGTGTCCTTGCACAAGGAGCTGTCCAGTGCAAAATGAGACAATACAAAGGTGTGGAGGCCACATTCGCTTCCTTTCCAATAAACTGCAGGCAGGCAGGCCCATGCTGGCAATGCTTCCTGTATCAAACACTCAGAGAAAGCTTATGGTCAAAATTCCAGGTGCTGAAGCAGTGGGCAGGCTTGTCAAGGGCCAGAGAGCCTTTTAGCAAACACCAGGAGTTAGATTAAGCTCATAAATATTGCGAAACTCACGAAACACACTGTTGACGTGTAAGTAGTCCTGGAAATGATCATGGTCTCTAGGGCATTTGAAATTCACTGGAAAGTAACAGCAAGTGTTGTGAACAGCACTGAAAATTTCCTAGTCAGGCAAGAGCAGAATTAATGGAAAACTGGCAGGCTCCATGTCTGATACAGACCATAGGCTGTAAATGAGTAGGAGGAGACAAACCTTACCAGGGACCTGATTTTGATTCTAAAATAAGCTTTACATTTTTCTTCACAAAATTATATATATATATATATGCATATATATAATATATATACACACACATATATATGTACACACACACACACACACACACAGAGATCTGCTCAGTGGGTGAAAGCACCCACATATACCTGGTAATCTAAGTTCAATACCTGGAGCCCGTGGACAGGTGTAAGGAGACAGAACCCAGGCCTCCACAGGAGCACTGCTGCAGGAGCTTGCACTCACACATCACACACACATTATAGTAATAAATAAAACCTGAAATAATTAGGTGTATAGAACAATTGGCATGTCTTTAATCCCTGCACATGGGAGCCAGAGACAGGAGCATCTAGGCATGTGTCAGGCCAGCCTGATCTACACAACAATACCGTGTTTCAAACACGGAAACAAACAGGTTGAGAATGTAGCTCAGCTATTATTCCCGGCATACGCAAAATCCTGGATTCAATCCTTATCCCTATATAACCTCCCTTGTATCCTCCCATTCCTTCCTCCCTCCCATTTTCCCCTTACTACTCTCCCCTATGACTGTGACTGAGGGAGACCTCCTCCCTCTGTATATGCTCATAGGGTATCAAGCTGAGCATAGTGGCACATGCCTTTAATCCTGGCACTCAGGAGGCAGAGGCAGGCAGATCTCTGTGAGTTCGAGGCCAGCCTGATCTACAAAGGGTTTTTTTTTTTTTTTTTTTTGAGACAGGGTCTCTTATAGCCCAGAGTGGACTAGAACTCACACTTCTCTTCTCTTTCTTTCTTTCTTTCTTTCTTTCTTTCTTTTTTTTCTTTTCTTTTTTTTTTTTTTGAGACAGGGTTTTTCTGTGGTGTAGCCTTGGCTGTCCTGGACTCACTTTGTAGACCAGGCTGGCCTCGAACTTACAATGATCCGCCTGCCTCTGTCTCTTGAGTGCTGGGATTAAAGGCGTGTGCCGCTACACCCGCCTTACCTTCTTTTACAATGCAGTGGAGTTCCCTTTGGCTATGTTAAAGGAAGCAGGGCCTGATAGAGAAAGAGGAGGGCAGAGTAGATGTACATGTCTAAGAATTAAAGAAATGAAAGTTCATTTTGGCCCAGAAAGGAAAGCTCAGCCTCTCCCTTCCTTGCTACCCTGCCCCCACCTCCACCCCCACTCTTCCCCATCCACACTGCCTCTCCAGATGTGCCTTCGCTCACTAGCCGGAAGACAGGACTTCCTGATTATAATGAGGAGACACAGCTGATCACGCCAGTGTGCTCCGATTGAGATCTGACCCCCTTTGACCTTTTGCCCCATCCCCTGTTTACCAGTTTGAACGCTGGTACACACACACACACACATGACTGTAAATGGAAGAAAAAAAGCAAGACAGCGAAGAGACAAAGCCACCGTGCCAAGCAGTGGTTGTCGGCTGGGCAAAGCCCCACCTTGTCTCTTCCTGTGTAAAGATGAGAATAGGGGTGGGGCCCCGATGGTATAGGATGGAAACATATCTGCAATGCCACAAGCAGATGCTTACTTACTCTAGACACCCCTGCCTGCCTCTTCCCCAGAAGTGGGATCTTGCTTGTTTCTCAGTCTGGCCTCAAACTCCTGGGCTCTTGACTAAGTGGGACTACAAAGGTGTCTCACTGGTACGCTACTTCCTCGTCTCCCTACTGTCTGCATTTTCTCTGTAGTAGTCATGCTCATATCCAGCTCTCGAATTACCATCTATATACTGCTGCTCCTGGAGGAGACCCTGGCACATTACCCAAACGTTCTTTTCAGCCCCCAGTGCTGGAAGGGTACATTGTTGCCAACTCAACAGCGGCTTCCTTTTCCCCCCTCTCTTTTCCTTTTCTTCCTTTCCTTTCTGCGTTTACCTTTTTCATGTCTTCTTTTTGTCATCTTTCCTTCCTGTCTCTATCTCCCTCTCTCACTTTATTTCTTTTCTCTTTTTTCCCCAGTGCCTGTCACGTGCTAGGCAAGTACTCTACCACAGAATGACACCCTCAGTTCCCATTTTCTGAGAGATGGCGTACGATTTTGTAGTCCAGGCCTACCTCAGAATTGCAATGCTCTGCCTCAGTCTGTGAGCGCTGGGATGGCAGGAGGGCTAGTGTACTCAGATAGACAGTCCCTACAGAGATGCTTCCAATGAGTGACTAGCCAAATGAGGCAATAGGCACCATTCTCTTGTTGCTCGAGGTAGCAACAAGAGGATCATTTTCCTGTGCAAGCTCTGACCCTGAGGACAGGAAATACCTTGGCATTTTAAGGAATATGTGGTTTGAATTGATTTCCCAGAGAGCCTGTAACATGTGGCCCTCTGTTAGATGTGACATTTGTGTGGCCCAGAAGACAAATCCGTACTTGGACAAACTCAAGCTCAGTGGGGGTTCCCTAAATTCTTAACCACATCCCATGATCATTTCTCAAGTCATTAAGTGTCTAACTAGTATTAATATATGGACTCTCAAAGAAGTCCTCACATGGCATGGCTGACTTGTGGGGAAAGGAGTGCTGTAGTGGAGAAGGCCAATTGACATCCCCAAGGCTCATCTTATGAAAAAGGAAAATTGAGAGACTAATGCCAACTGCTAAAGACCTCGAAGATGCAGAGGTGGGTCTTGAGGATTGAACTCAGGTCATCAGGCTTGGCAGCGCCACTTTTACCCACAGAGCTATCTTACTGGTCCTTGAGCTATCCTTTTAAAAAGAAGACCCCTCTTTCATCCCCTACTACAGATAAAAATACACAATGCTTGGAAGGTGTCTTTAGGTTCTAGAAGTAATATATCATATATCTAAGACTACTATCACATTTTAAAAACTTAACATTTTACGTTTTTCAGAATTTCATATATGAGTACTATATTTACATTGTCCACTCAGGAGCACCATTACTTTTGAGTGGGCAAGAGCAGAAAAGAACTCTGCATTAAGTCAAGGCTGTGGCCGAAGCACCCCTCTCATTTTGGTCACATATCCTAAAGATATCTGCGGTGAGAAAGTTGGGGTAACCCCAGGACTATGAGCTCAGGCAAAAGCATGTATATGCTGCATACCACTCTCCATAGTTGTTCAAGTGCCTTTCTCCAAGCTCACACCTGTGGTCACGCAAGAGGTCTCACAGTACATGCTGAAGGAGGGGGAAAACCCTGAGTTTGGCGTGCAATCACATGCATGTGCAAGTCAGAAATGAACAATGGCATTCGAGAAATCAGTGTTGGTCTTGAGAATGGAGGTGAAAAATGCTCCCAATGGGTAGAGCTTTCAGAGGGGCACCAAGTGCCCCTCTTGGTGTAGTAATTGCCTCGAATAATTCATGAAATTCCTGGTCAATCAATGACAAAATTAAAAACAAAAATGTCTCTAGTAGAAATATATAGGTAGAAGAATATTGTAAGGCTTCTTTGGGTTTTATCTTATTGTTGTCTCCGTTTTTCTGTACTCTGTAGTATAGAATGTACTTGGACTCATCCTCTTGCCTCTAGTCCCTCTGTCCAGTGATGAGATTACAGTCGCTGTGTGACCCTACAAATACCCATTAGCAAACAACTGCCAGCAAAAATGCACAAAGCATTATTGAAAGGTATCAGCCATTGTTGGTAGCTAGTTTTTTTTTTTTTTCTTTTCTTCATGCAATTGGCATGAAGGGCACCGTGGTGGCAGAGTGTGGAGCTGCACCTGGAGACCAACAACCTGGATTTTTACTTGTTAGACACATTAATCTGTTGCTGCTTTTGAATATTCAGAAGCATAGGCTGTGCATGGCGAGGCATGAGTATAATGCTAACACTAGGGTAGCTGAGGTGGGGAGAATGCACGTTCAATGCCCATCTAGATTGCATAGAGAAATCCTGTCTGAAGAGAGAGGGGGCAGGGAGTGGCTCAGCAGCAGAGACCCTGATACTGTAACAAGACACTCTTTTTTTTAAGAGCAACTAGTAACATGGTGAGAAGTCTACTCCACTGCACCAGACATTCAATCTAAGAACTGAGGTTGTAGAGGCGTGAAGACCATAAGTAAAAAAAAATCAGCTTGGACCACAAAGTAAATTTGAAGTCAGCCTCGAAATGCACAATCTCCTCTCACAGGGAAGCAATGTCTGATACCACAGTCCCCTTCCATCCTGTAAGGACTAGCATTCCGTTCTCACAGGTGTAGATAATACTTCTGAAATGCATGGCTTCAGTTTCCACCATCCTTGCTCTGACCAGTTTTTGTTAACTTGATACAAGCTAGCCATCAAGGAAGAGGGAACTTCAGTTAACAAATTGCCTCATTCAAATTAGCCTGTGGGCAGATGATTGATGTGGTAGGGCCCAGCCCACTGTGGGTGGTACAATTCCGGGATATGTGGTCCTGCCTTGCAGAAGATGAGGACGCCACCAAGAGCAAGCCAGTAAGATGCATTCCTCCAGGGCTTCTGCATCAGCTCCTGTCTCCAGATTCCTACCTTGATGTGGAAGTGTAAGCCAAGCAATGCCCCAAATTGGTTTTGGTCATGGTTTTATCACAGAGAAGAATTACTGATGTGTATGCATGGAATCTCATAAAATACAATATCTGCTTTGTTTCCACTTTAGAAGCACATCAGGAGTGAGTCTATGAAAATGGCATCCATATTTGAGCATTTTCCCCCCATATACTCACCCGCAGCGATTGACTTCACAAGCTTATGTAATTTCAGTGATGGATTCTACCAGATATTTAAGAGGAAAGTAATAGAAATCTAACAAAATCTCTTTTTAAATTTAATTAAATATATGCATAATATATACACATAAATTAATAATATACATAAATTCTTTTATGTGTATGTGTGTGTGTACAAGATGTTTGTGTGTAACACAGACTCTTGAGAAGGATAGAAGAAGAGACTGTGTGTCAAAGAAATAAAAGAAAGTTATGGTCAGATTCTTTTAAAGATAGGATATTAGTAATTAAATTCTTATATGGATAGGATTTGAAGTACATTATTACCAAGTAAAATCTATCCTGGGAACACAAGCCTTCTTAAAGCTTTCTTTAAAGATCCTACTAAAGGATTAAACTAGAAAACAACTTGCTTAATTAAAAAAAGGCATGGGTGAAAAACTTGCAACATTTAAATTAGTAGCAAAATAGTGGATGCATTTACTGTATTTATTGAAGCAAGACAAGGATGTTTGCTTTATTTTATTTTGAGCCAGGGTCTCACTGTATATTTGTGCCTGGTCTGGAGCTTACTATACAGTTCAAGCTGACCTTGAACTCATAAAAACTGCCTGCCTCTGAGTTTCCCAAGTGCTGGAATTGAGGGTATGCACAGCCACACCTGGCATGTTTGCTTTTACAACTTACATTTTACACCACACTAGAGATAGAAATCTATGCAGTAAGTCAAGAAAAATAAATGTAATATGTTTTATTGTACATACTATAATGGATATGTATTTAGAAGTAACATAATTGTTTATGTAGGAATCCGTGTTTATATGATGTATAGTATTATGTAGCTGTAATCTCAGTACTTGGGATGTAGAAGCAGAGGCAGGAAGCTTAAGGGATTGAGCTTAGCCTTGGCTACACTGGGAGGAGACTCTGCCTCAAATAACTAAACATGATGAAGTTGGAAATATAGCTCAATGATTACCTAGAATGCACAAGGCCCCTACATTTGATCCCCTCCACCCCATAAACTAAGTGTGGGGACACATGCCTGTAGTTTCAAAAGTTGCGGGATTATGGAAAGAACTGGAAGTTCAAGGTTATTCTTAGCCACATAGTAAATTCAAGGCCAACCTGAGTTACATAAAATCCTCTTTCAAATCAAATTAAAATAAAATGAGACATCCATTTACAAAGACATGGAATTCAAGAAAATTTAATAAAATTAAAGAATAGAAGATTAAAATACAAAAATTACCTGGTTTGTGCTGGTGGTGGTGGTGGTGGTGGTGGTAGGCAGAAACAGGCAGATCTCTACAAGTTTGAGACCAGCCTAGTCTACAGAGTGATTTCCAGGACAGCCAGAACAGGAACCTGGAGGATTTCTGCTCACTGGCTTATCTGTACTCCCTAGATCATAGTCAGCTGCCTTTCTTATCAAGGAATTATTTCCGAAGGCCTAGGAAACCTGAGATTATATAAGAGTGTGATGTAGTAGTTATATAGGTTGATACAATTATCCAGACTCATAAAACATAGGACACAACAATCTGTAGATTTTATTGTATTTAAATTATAACTTGGAGTTGGGCATGATGGTGCGTGCCTTTAATCCCACCATTTGGGAGGCAGAGGTCAGCAGATTGCTGTGAGTTTGAGGCTAGCTTTGTCTAGATTCCAAGACAGACAAGGCTACACAGAGAAACCCTGTCTCAAAGACCAAAAGAAAAAAATTATAAATAAAATATAGCCCATCTTGGTGTGCTAATTATCCACTGATACACACAACAATGCACAAATCTCAAAGTTCCCCAGAAAAGGTAGGGAGATGCCTCAGTGGATAAGAGGGTTTTTTTTTTTTCTTACAAGTATGAGGAACTGAGTTCAAGTCCTTGATACTCATGTTTTTGTTTTTAAAGCTGGGTATGGCTGAGTACGTCTAGCACTGTGATCCTGGCAGTTTCCTGGCCTAGCTGAAATAGAAAAGCTTCAATGGAGACCCTGTCTCATGGCGGTAAGTAAGTAGGAGAGCAGTAAAGAAAGACACTAGATATCCTCTTATGGTTTTCTCAAGTGTATGCACAATCCCATGCGCCTGCACATTCGTGTGCTTATGATGTGCGCACGTACACACATCTGACACCGAACACTCTGAACACCACCGAAGCTTGTTGATGTTTACACCTGCAACCCCAACATTCTGGAGGTTAAAGCGGAAAGATAAATTCAAGGCCAGCCTGCCTACTTAGTGAGTAACAGGTCTCAAATAATAACAGCAACAAGAAAAACATGTTGAGTTAAATAACTCAGATACTAAAATACACACTATGCATTTTAATTTATATATCCTTTAGTTGCAGAAAAACTAATATTTGGTGATAGAAATAAAAACAGTGATTGTCAGTGGGAGAGTCTGAGGATGATGAATATTTCCTTTCTTGATCATGGTTTTGATTATACTATAAAATCATGAAAACTCATGTCATTTCAATTAGGTGTGGTGACCCATGCCTGTAATCTCAGAATTTGGGCAGTAGAGGCAGTAGAATTGGGAGCTCAGGGCCATCTTTGGCTACATAACAAGTTCAAGGCCACCCTGGCCTATGCAAAACTCTCTCAAAAAACAAACAAGAAACAGTAACAAAAACAAACACAAAGTTACTTACAATCCTGGAACATCACTTGGGCTGTGGAGGCAGCAGTAGTTTAAGGCCAACCTTGGCTTCTTAGAAAGCTCATGTTACACTTCTTTATTACATTGAGATCCTACCAGAAAGAAAACAATAACACATAAACAAACAAAAGAAAAGGAAAGGAAAGGAAATGCCACGGGTATCCTGCAGTTCAGCAACTGCTCTTCCAGATACCTGTTGAGAGCACAAGAGTCCAAGGATATTTAAATATTGACACTTATTGGTCACTTATTAGTACCATCAAAAGAACTGGGACAAATGTGCATCAAGAGAGCTGAAGCTGCATAAATTATGGCACATCAGCCCACAGAGGGTATGCCCAATTACGTGATAAAATAGACTCTCACTTGTTTATTTTTTTAACATCATTTACTTTTAACCCATATATCCATCTTTGAACTGTACTCATAATGACAATCTTTTTGTTGTTGTTGTGATTCTTTATATATATTCTTTTATTAATTTATGCATATTACATCTAAATTGTTATCCCACCCCTTGTATCCTCCCATTCCTCCCTCTCTCCTGCTTCCCCCTTACTCCCCTCCCCTACGACTGTAACTGAGGGGGACCTCCTCCCCCTGTATATGCTCATAGGGTATCAAGTCTCTTCTTGGTAGCCTGCTATCCTTCCTCTGAGTGCCACCAGGCCTCCCCATCCAGGGGATGTGGTCAAATATGACTCTCACTTGTTTGGACAGGGTTTCCACATGTTAGTAGTCATAGAGCAAAAGAATGTATGTAATATGACATTTTTTTGCAAAATAAAGACACAACATTCTATCATACACATGCATACACACATTTTATGCATACCTGTTTAGCATTGTGTGGTAAGAAACATTAAGGTCTTGAGTTGTTCCCATAGGGCACAGCAGTCACTAATGTGAGCCAAGGGGAAGAAGAAATCAAACATACTTCATGAAAAGAAAAAGAATGCTTTCGATATTACATTTCTGAATTGATGTAGAAATATATTTGGATGGCTGTGTGTGAAGGCATTTATTTGCTTATTTATTAACCTGTTTTCTTATGTATTTTGGAAGCATGTATCTTATTACAACCTGAATGTTATTCTAAGTATATTCAAATGACAACAAATTTGACTTTCCTAACAGCCCTGTGAGGGAACTATTATTAGATTCTGCATTTGATGAGCTTTGTGTTGTTCTGACACTGGTTTGCTATGGAGCTCCAGGTGTCTGCCATCATCTAATCACTGTCTCCAGTGCTGGGGTTATGCACATCCACCACCATTTTCTGTTCCAGATTTTGCACTTGAAAGATAAAACAGGAGCATATCCTATCCTGCTCATGAATAGCAAACAAAGATTTGAACTCAGGCGTTCTGGCTTCAGAGCCTATGCCATGAATGATACTCTCTCCTTTGAATAAAACGTGAATCTACCCTTACTTCATTGCTTAGCATCCTCTACTGACTTGTCATTGCACTAAGACCTTTGATGACTTTGAAATCCCTTCACAGTCTGACTCTACATACTTACCCAGTCTTATTTACCCGTATTTACTCTACACATTTACCCGGTCACCCTGACCACCATCTTGCTTTGCATTTGGTTATTGCTTACCTGTTCCTTCATTGCCAGATGGTTGATTCTGCAGAATCCTTCAGATCTCAGATTCCCTTCTCCAGGGTCTTTCCGCGGCTACCTAAGTAGTGTCTTCTACTCATCCCTGCCCGTCACTCATAGCATGGAACACAAGCCTTACTTCCTTCTGCTGGTTGTGTGTCACTTGATTGTCCTCTATGATGTAGAGCCTCTAAGGGAGACTCGTGGGACATTTTCAAAACTTAAACTCCTCTGATTGTTCAGCATTTTGTGTAGCTCTGGATTTGTGCTTGGTCTTAGCCAAAAGACCAAGAAGTCATTAGAGGACAGTAATAGACGATGCTCAGAAGTGTTTTAAATGAACAAGTAAACAACCAGTAAATGAAAGACAATGCTGAGTTTTGGAGAAAATTTTGAGTCTAGACTCACACTGATCAGGGTTCCCCTCACTTTCGATCTTGGGAGGCTGGGAAACCTCGTAACTTGGCCCCATGCCTGTTAGAGGGAGGTAAGAGCTGCTGTGCCAGCTAAAGGGAAAACGCATAGCGTCATCTAAAAGCCACAAGAGCTGCCACTATGACCATCCTTGTTGTCATCACTCCCAAGCTTCCTCAGCAATCACCATCCAGACTGTGAAGTGACAGTCCTTCAGTCACAGCCTATCACTGCCCCAGTCATCTCGTTCTCTGGCTGGGGGCAGAGAGGCTCAAGCTGACCGTGTTATGTCCATACTTGGGCTGAAAGCCGTTCATACATCTACAGCCTGCTTTCTGTTTCTCCCTTGCTCTCTTTAGCCATTTGCCCAGTCCTTCCTTCCCACTCTTCCGATCGCTTATTACTTGGGGGTGGGTTGTACCACAGACCTCATGTGGGAGTCAGAGGATAAACATTCTCTTTTTTTCACCATGTGTGTTCTAGGAATAAAACTCAATTCCTCAGGCTGAGTAAGCAAGTCTCCTTACCCACTGAGCCATCTCACCTGCCCTGTAGCTGTTTTATTGGTGCCTGACTTAACCAAGCCTTTTACTTAACACTTGCTGTGGTTTTACTTGGAACTATCCCCGCAAAGTCCCAGGGGTATTAAGATGGGTTTGTTGCCAGCTGCTGGGATTTTTGAAGGGTAATTGAATTATGATGTCTTTAACTTTATCAGTTCCACCACAGAGTTCTGACTCACCTCATGTCGGTTCAGGTCCAGAAATAACAGAACAAATGCACCGTGTACCTCAACTGTGAGCTAAAGTAAACATTTTCTCTCAAAGTCTTATTTCTCAGGTGTCTTTGACATAGTGATAAAAATCGACCACCGCAGCTTCACTTAAGCCACCGAAAGGCATCTCTGGGGGTGTTAGGGTTTGTGTCCACCCACTGAAGGGGAAATGCTTGGTCGAGACAGGTGTACAATGTTGTCCTCAGACTAATAAACCAGGCTTCAGATAGTTTGTAGTGGCTTCACGTAACGTTAAGCTGACAAGCCTGTTTTTTTTTCTTCCTGGGTCACAGGAAACTCCACCCTTGACAGCGGTTACTAGCAGAAAACACTGATGTGGACCAGTGTGTCAGGTATATGCAGAAGACAGATGAAAAAAAACACATATGCAAAATAGAGTTTAAAATATTTCTTCTGTGTGAAAACACCGGAGATGGGGAAATAAAGAGGGAGGAAGGACATTGGGCACTCTAATGGCTTTCTGGTTATTCTAAGTGACAGGGGCAGAAACTGTTGCTGCTGCAGGAATCAGCCAGAGGAAACTTCCTGGAAAAGTACCGAATTACCCAGCTACAGTTCAGCCAGCTCCTAGGCTTCCTGACTCTGATCTTGTTGAACAAATCTGTAGTATTTTCCATGTGTCATCTGTACACACTGGATGCTGGCCCCTCTTCCTGGGATAGCTTTGCCATGCCTGCTCTCTTCATTGCTAGGGAGACTTTTGCCCTTGTCATTGTTCCTCCCTAGAAATTGGCACCCAGCACACTGCCAGGCAGCTGCAGACTGAGGGAATGATGCATATTCAGCATCTTCCCGACAATGTTACAAACACAGAGTTAGTAAACACCTAGAAAGCTAAATTTGGGGGCATATGAAGGATGTTTTATAGGAGAATTTGAGCATTTGGAATGGATTGTCTGCAAAGATTATGTAAACTAGAAAAACAGTGGCATTCTGGTGACAGAGGCGTGGTGCCCTGAAGAGTTTGCCAAAGGGGAAGTGAATGGGCATTGACCTTAGCCCTTCTCCGCTAGCCTAGAAGTTAAGCTGCACACCCAAAGGGAACTGTGCCAGCCCCAGGGTGAGGTCCTTGCTTGGTCCCTCAGAGCGCCTATATTGTTAGGGTTTGGACACAAGTCCTTGTCTAGCTTTGGTGACAAAGGGGCTACATTTTGACACTTTTAATGCTGAATATATAGAGACTCATATCTTCCATGTATCTGTCACAACAGGAAGAGATGGCATCACTAAATAACCATACATCCTGGTCCCCATCACACACACACACACACACACACACACACACACACACACACACACACTTACTTAAGTGATAGTAAACACCTGGTGGATAAAGAGAAAAGAATAATTTCCATCTCAAGCTAGATGACCGAGCTTTTTCGATCTCAATCTTTCTCCAACAAATTCCCTTCTCTGTCATTCTTCCTTGATGACTAGATATTATATTTGCCACCTAAGAGCTCTTGGCCTCTCCTTATTTGGACATCTTTAAATGAGTCTTTTCTGAGATGGCTTTAGCAAGGCTACCATTGAATTTGAGATTTATTGGCCATTTTGTGCCTCTTACAACCCTTGATTGTTATCTGATAATAGGGCCTTAAAATTTACATGTACTGAATATTCATTTATGTAATCTGTGCTTGATCATCCAGGAGTAGGGGTCCTTTGATTGTTGATTGGGTTAGTGGCCCTTTCACAATCACTTCTGATTTCAAGTCTTGTTAAGATAATCATGGACTCAGTTCAATTAATCCTCTTATCGACATCATTACCGTGGGTGTTTATTGTGACCTTCGCATTAATGCAAGGATGCTTTTCTCTTTTACAAAGCAGCCATTCCTCATCCTCTGTATCCAATTTCTTTCTCGTGAAGAAGGCAAACAGGGCCTTTGTGCATCAGTGTGGAGAGCACATGGGATTGGGAAAGAAGTCAGCAAATATCTATTTGGTTCACATACCACTGTATCAGCTAGGTGCCCTGGATTCCAATTCTCAGTCAGAGTTTATGAGCCATGTGCCGTTGGGCAGGTCACTATCCCAGTTTAAGCAGGACTTGTTTCAATACAGAAGGTCCAGTTACCTGGGAAATCCTTCAAACTTGGGGAAATGAGGCTATTTTATCAATCATTCCCTCTTAGTCATTTACTCATACACATAGGTTTTTTATTAGCATATATTAATTATGCATGGCAATGGGCTTGTTATGTCATTTTTATGCGTGCATCTAAAGCACTTTGATGGTATTCATGTCTCATTACCCTGTCAGGTCCCATCTCACTCCTGATGGCCCCTTTCCCCTCTCCATCTAGTTTCCCTTCTACTTTCATGTCTTTTTCTTTTCTTTGTTCCTTATTTTTCATGGTGGTGTGTGTACGTGTGTGTGTGCGCGTGCGTGTGTGTGTGTATGTGTGTGTGTGTATGTGTGTGTGTGTTTCATTAGGATTGTTTACAAAAGCACGAGTAAGTTGCTGTTTACCGGAATATGGGTGAGAGGTCACTTAGAGGAGAAAGGCCATCTTTCCAGTCCTTATTCCATGGAAGAAAATGTCTCTGCATCTTCTAGTAACTGTCAACTACCTGTTGATCAGCAGAGAGGGGTGAGACCTCACAACTCTGTCTCCCTCATACTTTTATTTTTCCTTTGTTTTGTTCCGAGGCATGAGTCCCGGGCTGATCTGAACCTTTGATCCTCACGTCTCTACTCTCCAAGTGCTAGGATTATAGACATGTGCCACCACGCCTAACTTGCATGCGCACACACACACACGTATAATAGAGGAACTGATTATTTTTATATGATGTCTTATATAAGACACAATGTGTTGTTTATGTCATTTTCTTGCCCCAGGTACATGGAGCAAAATGCTTGATTGCAGATTTGAATGTTCATACGTGGAATAAGTCACATTCTGGCGAATGGAGTTCCCTGGGCTTTATCAGGTTTTAGGGCCATTTCCCTTTCCCTCCTCCTCCCAGTGGTGCTGTAGGAATTAATCTCAGGGCCTTGTGCAAGGGAAACCTGTACTCTAGCACTGAGCTGTGCCTCATCCTTAAGTTTTACCCTCACTGTCGAATGTGGCCCTCAAGGGGGATGAACTCCTTCAAGGTTCAGCAGGCAAACTCTATAGAGATCCAGACAAAGTGGCAATGCGCTGCTAAGAAAGTACAAGTAAATCTGGCTACAGATATTCCCGTAAAAGTGCCAGGGCTTTAGCTATGGGGTTGAGAGTTTAGGAGCTCTGTGGTATGGAATGAGAAGAGCAGGCAGATGGTTAAACAGAAGGACCTGGAGAATTGCATACCTCCCACACTTCTGCACGGGAACTGTGGCTGTGTTATCAGTTACCTCACCAATAGGACCCCAGCAGGCCCTATGGCGACCCAAGGTTGTGGGTGGAGCTGTGGTGAGATTTGAATGAGGGTGCCCCCTGAATGCCCCATAGGCTCCTGTCCTTGTGCTGCCACTGTATTCTGCTCTTTGATCTTACACACACACACACACACACACACACACACACACACACACACACAGAGTTACTTCCCAGTTGATACTAACTGATCTTTGAAACAAGTAACATCCAAGAGGATGTTGGAATCAAGGTGGAATTTGAAAGATTTTATTGCAGAATGAGGGTTTGATTATGCTCTAGTTTGCTTTCTAGGGTGATGCTAAAATGCCGAAGCCAAAAACAACCTGGGGGGGGAGGCTTTATTTCACCTTATAGGCTGTGGTCATAAAGGTAAGTTAGGGCAGAAATTCCAGGCAAGAATCTAGATACAGGAACTGGAGCATACACCATGGAGGAACGCTGCCTACTGGCTTGTTTCCCATGGCTCACCCAACCTGCTTTTATATACCACACAGGACCATTTTCTGAGGGGCAACACCACTCACAGTGGACTGGCCAACCCCCCCCCCCAACACACACCAATCACTAATCATGAAAACTCCACAGACTTACCTATAGGTAATCTGGTGGTTGTAATTCTTCAATTACGATTCTGTCTTCCCAGAGAACTTTAGCTTGTGTCAAGCTGATAAAAACAAAAAACAAAAAACAACAACAAAACAAACAACTTACCAGCAGAGACTTAGGAGGAGAGAAACCAAAGAGGAGTCTGCAGGATGCAGAGCAGGGCAGAATGAGGGATCATCTGGAGGATCGTAGTGATTGCCAAGTAAGGAAACGGTGTGGGGAGAACAGGACTGGTGCTCAATGGCCCACGCAGAGTGGCTAACATTCAGCAAAGAGGTCATGCATCACCATAAACTGGCAGCATCTGCTGAGAAACTTCTTAGAGTGTTTTGGAAGTAGTCCTTGGAGAAGGGCTTTTCACTGTAGCTGCTAAGTACTTGTAACTCTGAAAGGCTTTGTCCTAGTTTTATCTCTGTTATTGTGATAAAATGCCCAGACAGCAAGCAATTTAGGGCAGAAAAGGGTATATATTTCAGCTTACAATTCCAAGCTGCCATCCATCATTGTGACTAAGTTAGTGCAGGGACTTCGAACAATTATTCACATCACAGTCAAGAGTGGAGAGAAAGGCATGCACGCACGCATGCTTACTCGCTCACCTGCTCTCACCTTTATTTCTCCAGTCTTATACAGTCCAGGATCCTTTGCCTAGGGATGGGATCTGTCCACACTGGGATGGGTCTTCTCGAATTAATTTAATCATGACAATCTCCCACAGACATCTCCCATGAGCCAATCTAATGTAAAGAAAGTTTTTCATTGAGAGACTCTCTTTCTAAGTGAGCCTAGGTTCTGTCAGGTTGACAATTAAGGCCAAACACGACAGGCTTTAAAATAAAATGCCCCCTCTCCCTTTTGAAACAGATTCTTGATATGCAGCCCAGGCTGGCCTCAACCTGGAATCCTCCTGTTTCAGCTCCCAGAAGATTATGGGTTTATACCACCATGCCTAGCTAAAACCTATTTTCTTTTGAAATGGGGTCTTACTGTATAGCTTTGACTGGCCTGGAAGTCACTATGTAGACCAGCCTGGCCTCACACTCACAGAGATTTGATGCTTCTGCCTCCTGAGTGGTAGGATTAAAAGCATGTCCCATTATACACAGGCCTAAAACACTATCATTAAATAAGAAATGGTTCCTTGTTAGTCCAGGGAAGTGATGGTGAGCTAGATAAACAAACATTATTCCTTCTTTCCTTGGAGTGTAAGGCTGTAGACAACCAGAATTCTGGAATCTTAAGAAATACTCTGTAAGGCATAGTGGTGCAGACTTTTAATCCCACACTTTGGCAGGCTGATCACTATGATTTCAAAGGCCTGGTCTACATAATGAGACTCTGTCTCATAAAAACAAGCAACAAAAGAAATACTCAAGAGCCTTGCCTGGTGGCTGAAGAATGTGACCTCAGAATTCAGGATGTTGAGACAGGAGGGTTAACATACGTTTGAGGCTAGCCTGGGCAATATTGTTACATAAGAGAAGATGAGACCCTGTGAAAGAGGTGGTGGTGGGGGGCAGAGGGAAGAAGGAGAGAGAAATAAAGAGAGAAGAAAGTCAGCCAGTCCTCAGTGTCAGTGCATGTCACAGCTTTAGCTTCTTTCTCGCCTCTGTCAGCCCGTGGTACAAACACACACACACACACAGACACACACACACACACACACACACACACACACACACACACACGAAACCAAAACAAAAAAGCAAAAACAAACAAACAAAACAAACAAACAAAAAACAAATTAACAACAAAAGCAAAATACAAAACTCAAATCACAAATTTTAATGAGGAGAATACTTTTGGCTTTCAACTTAGACATAGCAACGTGTGTCCTTTACCCATGTCTAAGAAGATAAGATTTATTAAACCTTCACATTTCCACCTTCAAGTAAAACTTAGATAAGCAGGGCTCCAGTTTCCTAGCAGGTGCTTCATCTGTGGGTGAGTTCAAGGAAGAAATGAATGGGAATTTGCACAGTTTATGTTATCCAAATACTCTATAAAGACCATCTCACTAATCCCCATTGCTTCCCTGGGAGGACTGTTATCCTCATTTCCCAGCTGTGCTACTCAGTGGGGTCTAGCCCAGGGGTATGCACTGGTTGATGGCGAAATCAGTAGCGGACTCACAAGCAGCCTTTCTCTCTGAGGCAAGGAAAAGCCCTGGGCCTTGTTCAGCATAGTTGCTATAACCAGAAGACAGGCTCAAAACCCCTGTGCTTCTTAGACAGGCAAAAAGAACTCCAAGCAAAACTCAGTATGGGTGCCAGTCACTGAGGACGTGTGATGGCACCGGTGGGCTAAGGGGAAGTTGGCCTTGCAATGATCAGTGGCAGCTATGGAATGGGAGTCAAATTTGCAATGCTAAAAGCATCATATGAGAATGCTTAAGCCATTTGTGCAGAGAGCATGTAGATGGTTATCAAGAGTATCAAGCAGTGAATTTGTGTGGTGCTCTCCAGTTGTAAGTGTCCTCTTACATGTATAGTCATTTCACAATAGCTCTTCGACATAAATAAAAATAAGTGAATTGTGCCTCACTCCTCAAATCTGTAAATCGAAGCCTGCACCCTGCCTGCCACCAGTATTGTGACTGTGTTTGAAGATAGCAGCACTGAAAGGAGTGATTAAAACGAAGCCCTCAGGGTGGGCCCTCACCCAGGCTGACTGGCTGATAGAAGGAAATTAGATATACCAAGGAAAGACCATGTAAGGACATAGAGAAAAGAATGAAGTCTCAGGAGAAACCAAACCTGTCCCACCATGACTTTGGACTATGAGGAAATAAATTGCAGTTGTTTAAGCCACCCACAATATTATCAATTGAGTAATATAGTAGACCTCTTAGGATCATCTGTAAGTAGTTTAGATCTATTCATTCCTAACCAGAACATTTCTTTGCCAGTTAGATTACTTTTACAGGCTCAACAATAACAGTTAAAATAACAATGATAGATTATGGCTTATGCTTACTTAACTTTCACCATGGCCTAAGAACTGTTGTATCTCTTTTTATTCCTTGTGAGACTCCTCCAAATAGTAAGTGGGGAGTAGAAACAAGTCTTTTATTTTCATTTATTTTTTGAGTCAGGGTTTCTCTGGGTAGCCTTGACTGTCCTGGACTTGAGTTGTAGACCAGGCTGGCCTCAAACACAGAGATCCACCTGCCTCTGCCTCCTTGAGTGCTGGGATTAAAGGTGTGCACCACCACACCCAGCTAAACCTGTCCTAGTAGAATCCCAATGTGTGAATGTTGAAGAATAAGAGAAATAGATTTCTGTGGGACCAAGACTTGTAATAATTAGTGTGGATAAGCACCATTGAAATGCACTGAAATTAGCTAATAAAAATATCAGAAGTAGGGCACTTGTATTTGTCTCAAAGTGTCTTCCTAAAAATTGTCTATTATTATCAAAGAGGAAAAAAAGTAACTTTGCAAATCCAGCAGATGCCTGTCACCCAAAGGGTCATGATTAATGCAATCAGTCAGTAATAATAAAAACATAACAAATATATATATATATATATATATATATATATATATATATATATAT